>JARQZK010000760.1:92500-182500 GCA_030704885.1 Cynegetis impunctata
TGTTTCGTTGAAAAAGCGTTCAGTGTTTCATTGCTTATTCAATTTGTCGTGAACTCGTGCACTCTAGATAAGTACTCCTTTTACGCTCGATACGAAGAATACCCGGAAAAATTAATTTTCCTGTGATATACCTAGTATCGAGAATTTCTCAATTATTGAAGGCAAATATAACAGTCTCTTCCGAAAAAGTCAATGGGGAATTTCCATTCGACTGCTTTCCAGGAGATTCTCTTTTGAACCAGGACAAATTGATATATAACTTCCAATTTCTCTTTGAACTTAAAATATAGTCAAATAAGATTTCATTATGAAATAAATTCCTTCAAAATGTTGTTTCTTTTAAGTGGCTGATTTTCCTTGAAGAAAATCGGCTTTAGACTTCGAATCACAAGAAGGTTAATTTCATTCAAAATATAATTTAAGTGAGCTTATTCAAGTTTACTTCCAATATGTTCGATTTGATTGAAAGATTATGTGAGTATTATAAAGTAAATGGAATGAATCATATCGATGAGTTCCCTATTTCGTGAAAGTTCGTTATACTCAATAAAATAGAACTTACTTTATCTAATTTCCTCCAACACTTTATAATATCCGACTGGTTTCGACAACTACGTTATTTATTAGCGAATGATCACGATGACAAATATAGATATTTATACTCACTCATGATAGCCCAGTGGTCGAAATTCGACCTAAATTCTTTAGATTTTTAAGTTTGAATGCTCTTTTGTCAAAAGCATACCTATATCACATTATATAGATTCTACCAAACTCAAATATTGTAGATAGTATCCCAAAGTGACCAACTAGTTGATCGAAACTCCGATTAACCTTGGATATACGTTCGGAACTAATCCCAAGCAAAGTTTCGATGTACACTGATACAGACTGCGTTATTTATCGTCTCATAACGAAATCTATTTGTCGTCGACCGATGGATCCCATTATTCTCCCGGTTTGGAACGATAATAACTATTCATGATTCCGAAGTTCTGAAACGCAGCGGCCACCTGAATAAATACCTAATGACACTATCAAAATCATCCATTAGGGTACATCATTCATTAGCATAATACTACCTGAAAATATTCAAGAAAGCATTCATTTATTCATGCAAAGAGAATTGGGGAGAATAGTTTCGAAACTTCCATTGAACGCTCTACTAAAATTCAATTTGCACTTTTGGAGGCAGGTGAAAAATGCCGAGACCTGAATTTCATTTACATCTGTTTATTTTAATATTCAATGGAAAAATTTTGAATGCTCGACAATTGAGTGATCTTTTTGGAGCTCACGTTGTTCTTGCAAATCTTGATGAACAGGTTATATCGCAACAATCTTCGATAATCATTTGAAGTACCTGGGCGACAGAGCTGCGCTAGGTCTTATCAAAATAAAATAGCGCAATCTCACAAAATTTCAAGGTAACAGTTGATTATCACCCACCGGCAGCCATATAAGTACCACAAAAAACTGCCTTTTACATCTATTGTTGTCTTTTCTTTCCAGATAAGGCACCATCGGAAGCTGTGTTTCGAGGTACTGAGTTCCTCTCGTACGATCTCAGTCAAACTGGAGGAGAACCAATCGTGAGTGCTCAGGACTCTGTTACTTTCTACTTCAAAACCAGACAGCCGAACGGGCTGCTCTTCTACACGGGCGACGGTACCGATTACCTGAACGTGGCTATCAAAGATGGCTGCCTGAGCTTGACGATGGGATTGGCCAACGGAAAACAGGACATGCAGATCAAACCGAACAAAGTCAGATTTGACGACAATCAGTGGCACAAGGTCAGCGTGCATAGGAGGATTCAAGAGGTGAGAGCAATTTTCTTTATAACATTGCGAACCTATTTGAAATTATGTTGAGTCCAATCAAATAAAGTATAGAAAAATTTTATCAATAGAAAAAACGGTACGAAAATATCTATTGAGATACTATTAAGAAATCTAGCTGATAGTATTCTTGAACATTTCCAGGTCGTGAATATTATTTGATTGGTCTATAATAGGATTTGGGAAAGAAGTTTTCTCGAATCATGACCGTATGTTATTTGGGGGATATTCATGAAAAACGTCACGTTTTTTATAGGAGGGAAGGGAAGGAGTATGCTATATGTGCTGGTACATGAGGGAACGGTATAGGCGTCTCGGTGTCATGTCAGGCAGATGAAATTGTTATATATTATTTAATATTTGAAAATAACGCATCTTCTGAAGGATGTGAGCAATCACAACGTCTAGCGCTCTAGTACCCCTTCAACTGTCTGTCTCTTTCTTCCCCGCCTTTCTGCTACAAGTCAAGTATAAAAAACTTCAACAATCACAGTCGGTCAGGTATTGAACCACATCAATCTGGTTGTCCATTTTGAGATTCGTTTTTTGTTATTCACTATTTAAGATAAAAGATTTTTGATTTGCCCTCATCACCTCATGACTATTTCTTCTGGTAAATGCTAGTACCTACCTAATTTGCTTTGGATCAGATTTTTCTCAAATCAAAAATAATTAAAAATATATTTAGTCAGACATTAACCGTTGAAGCCACCATCGGTATAATGAGGATAACGCTTTCGGTCAATGTATATCCCTTGGGCTAGGGGCCCTCGGGAAACACACCATCGAACTCAAGCACTATTATCCTTATATGTAATACCCTTGATACCTTAATAACTATATTAGATCATATCACGACAATATAAAAGGAAACCTAATATTAGTGTTATAACTTAAAAAATAATCATTCTATTAGATTAAATGTTACATTACACAAAATACGTATGACAGAGAGGGTCAACTAAACGTCAACATGGTGTTACATTATAGAAGGGAGGGTTAAAAACTACGAAAAAAGCATTACGTTGTTTATGAATTGGTGAATTATACTTCAACGAAATTATTTTCTGGAAACTGAGATGCTTCAGAATGAGACAATATTACATAATTTTTCCTGTGGTCTTGAAATTTTAAAGAAATTTGAATGGGACTCGAGAAGACGAGACATTAGCAATTAAAATATAACAGACAGTTGTTTTAAATGTTTTCATACGTCATTATTTTGGAAATTAAAATTTTCCACTCCGGAAGTTTTATACTTAAACTAAAAGTAATCGCGGGCGGCGTTCTGACACGAGAGTCGAAACGAGAAAACTTCCCACCAGATCTCTTGCTCCGAGCCATGTTAATATTGATATTTTCCTGTTTATGAGATGTGTTGTTCTTTCCAGATCTCGGCGATTACGAGTTTTTGCAGGGTGAGTAACTTACCAATTTTTACTGCCGATATATAACGCACGAACGCGGGGGAACAAAGGGGTGGGAAATAAGCCACAAGCGGCGGGTGCATTGTTTGTTCTTCTCTCGTGTCGTCGACAGAAGCGATCGGGACGACATTGCAATTAGCGATATTGAATTTGGAGGAAAGGAGAACAACTCTGGTTTTTCCGCTTTCATAGACTATCACGAAGAAACGTGGAATGTGGAGAATTAGTTGATCATATGTTCATATCTGATTCTTTTTATTCATTCGTTCTTTCTTTCGTTTTTGTGTTCGTTTATTTATGCTTGTCACTTCATTTAATTTTCTCTTCTCTTTTCGAAACTTGATGTTTGAGATATATACATATATTTTAATACTCGAGAGAAATTTTTTTACCCCGTTTTGAGCACATTACGCACAGGTACGAGTGTGAGATTGGGCAAAGTTAAAGCATATATAAAAAAGAATGCGCAAAGCTAAAGTTTATGGTTAATGGAATCCGTCATTACTACGTGATAATTTAACATGATGAACAAAAACAAAACTTGAATTTACTACGTTTATTATCACAAAAATACTTTGAAAAATATAACACTGCGATTGCAATTTCGATCACTAGACCATCATCGGGCAGATTGAGTTAAGAACTATATACATAATTATATATTTGAGCTTACAGGTGAAAAAGAATTATTGCAGGTACCTGAATAGACAAGAGAAACACATTTTAAGAAGGGCTAATAGAAGTGGATTTCCCAAATTGGTACAGTAAAATGTTCTTAGAAAAATAATTATTGTTTGAATACACTAAATATAGGGGAAGATATCAAGTCAATCTGGTCGTTCAGCAAGATATCTTTTGCATTATGATTAAGTTTAAAAATTCACAATGATTCTAAGTAAGTTAGTTTGGCTCCTTTCGATAATTTGTGCATAATTTGGAAGTTATCTATTTGTGGAAATGGGTGGTGGTTTTCACGGCAATGATTTGAAAACGTTGAATCCGTTTTATTTTTCAAAAAAGATTGTCGGTGTTCTTTAAATCTTGTCTTGAACGATCGACCAGTCTGACCTATATACACTCCTTTACATGTAGGACAAATCAACCTATAAACTCCTGAACTTTCAAATTTTGAAGTGATATCTTCGGCATTGAATAAAAATCCTGAGAGTTTTGTCTTAGGTTTGAAAGCAATTTTAATATTACATTTAGGTATGACATTAGGAACTTTTTCTGTTAGAGGACCAAAATATGTTGAAGATGTGAATTTTTCTGATTTTTCTACTTTGGATTGAGGATATATGCTGTTGTACGCTGGTTGACTACGTTTCTTGTTTATCATTTTATCTATCAAACTTGTAAGAAAACCATTATTTGAAGCAATTATTCTTATAGTAGAAATGTCTTTTTCTAAATTTGGTACGAATAATGGAATTGAAAACGCTCTTTGGATCATTGATTTGAAAGCTGAATGTTTATGGGAAAGAGGATGATTTGAATCCGACGGAATACATATATGTGTGAAAGTTGGTTTTCTATTTATATCGAAACTCAAAGTATTATTATGAAAGATAGTTAAATCCAAGAAATTCATATATCAATCCATAATTTATTCTGTTCAGATCACATTTCGACGCGATGCAATTCGCGCATAAAATACGACGGCGCTTCGTTTTTCACGCGTTCTTTGAATCTCAACATCTTACGAAAACAGAGACAATAGAGAAATCAATAAAGCAGGTTTCAGATTATAGAAAAAAATCAACAAAGAAGGACATCAATCTTGTTTTCACAATTCTTTCGATACAATTGATATTATTCATCCATTAATAGGAACCTTTCCATGTCTGAATGTTATTATAACGACTAATCTGATATTGGAGGTCGTTGCCTTATGCAAATCTACTTTAGAGAGAAATATTGATCCATACCTTTCGCTTGGTGGGATTCAGATAAATATTCAATACTAATATACTGAATATCCAAACTAATTTACGATTAACTAAGTAAGTTCAATGAAGGATCAGTTTCCTGTTAGTTGAAAATGAAAACAGTAGGCTGGTTTCGGACCTACGTGTCTATCTTCAGATCATATAATAAATTGACTAACTTTGTGATGAATACAGAAAATATCATAGAGATATTACAGATAGAGTATATGCATGCCATAGGCCCTCGTACAAGCGAGAACGTCCTACGGATAGAAAGAGAAAGACAATCGTTTAGGTATTGCCGTCTCTCTCTTTCACTGCGTAATGCGCATGCGTGAGTCCTGATTCAACAACTATTTATCGAGGTATAGGTTAGACACGCATTTTGTCGTTGCCGTTGAACCGCTTGAATCAGGACTCACGCATGCGCGGTGCGCAGAGAAAGAGAGAGACAGCAATACCAATTTCATTCTCTTTCTCTTTTTATCCGCAGGAATCCTCCCACTTATATGCATGCTTACTCTATCTGTATTATCTCTATGGAAAATATAGGTCTACTTATATAGGATTACTGAACATTCTATATAACGATGACGTGTCGATAGTATGATTCAAAGGGTCTCTCGATTTATAACCAGTTGATGCATTTCAAAGAAAAAGACATAATATATCAAACATTTAAATTTTTTTTTAATTTCGGGAATTTGGTGGATTTTATTTAGGCAGCGGGTTGCTATACCGAAGTATTTTTTTCGATTGATACGCTTTTTAGTCTTATTTCTCACAAAAATGGTAGAATATTGCAGCGTATCTGCAACAACCAGCTGCGGGAGTAATTTTTTTATCCAGTTAGGCCTTCTACACCACAAATTTCGAAATTTTTCTGATATATATATACAGGGTGTTAAAAAACAACGTTTCAACTTTGGGAGCTGATTATAATACTCAAATTAAGTAAAAAATTTTATATAAACATGGCAAATGAGCCGTTTTGGAGATATAAGCGATTTTCGGTTTTCAAATTAACTACTAGCGCAACCAAATATTATATTCGATTCATTTTCATCTTTCATATGTCTTGTTAACTGAAATCACAATTAAAATGTATTTCAGTCGGTTCATGAAAAAAATCACAGCTGGCATCAAACATTTGCTTTTCATATGACATTTACGTACTTCTATTGAGTATTTTGCATCCGATTCGAGTTGTTGACTTTCTTTCACATTGTTGATAAGAAACAGTTATTATTACTGAATTTGAAATGCCTTATTCTTATATTGAAATGAGTGATATAGTTTTCATATATAGCCTTGCCAACGGGAGTGGTCCCAGTGCCATGGCCCGGTAGATCTCCCGATTTGAAACTTTTGGACTTTTGTATTTGGGGTGATTTGAAAAGTTTGGTGTATACAATTTCAGTAAATAACATCGAAGAGTTGCGAGATCGGATTGAACTATCCTGTCAAACGATCCGAACACGAACAGGGCTTTTCAAAAGAGTACGTAATTCCTTGAGGCGACAATGTACTTCCTTCATTGAAATGGACGATGGTCATATGGAGCATCTTCTGTAAAACACTAGAAGTCCAAAATAAATCGAAATCTTCTGTAATGTATCGTATTTGGTTGCGCTAGTAGTTGATATTTTGAAAAACGAAAATCGCTCATATCTTCAAAACGACTCATTTGCTGACCCATGTTTATATGAAACTTTTCACTTATTTTGAGGTCTAGAATTAGCTCCAAAAATATTGAAACGTACACCCGGTATATAATATATATATATATATATATATATATATATATATATATATATATATATATATATATATATATATATATATATATATGTATGTATATAAATTTTTCTCAATCAAAAAAGGGTATTGAGAATAATGTGCGGCTTGAGCTTTCGAGAATCCTGCCGCAGAGTTTTTAGATCCAACAGTATACAAACACTGTTTGGTCTATTCATTTATCGTCTTTCAGTCTTCCTCAAGTTGCAGAAAAATTATTTTTCACCATATATCAATGAAAATAATACTAGGCAAGTTCATCCCTTCCTCTTTCCAATCCATGGTACAACTAGATTTGAAAGAGGACCTCTGTATATGGCCATGCGTTCATTTAATTTGCTTCCTAAGCATTTACAAGGTATTGAAGATTTTAGGTTGTTCAGAAATCGCATTTATAGTTTCATTTTGGACGGCGAACCTTATTCAATAAATGAATTTATTGCATTTTGTAAAAAGTAAGTTTATTTTCATTTTGACTTGTCTCTATTTTATTCAGTGCAATGTTGTTATATCTGTAATTTGAATAATTGTTGAGATTAATAAATATTATTATTATTATTATTATATATATATATATATATATATATATATATATATATTCTAAGAGATATCAATTATTGGTATAACAGGTTTATTTCAAACATTACATTTTAAAATTAAAATTCATTGGACGTTTCAATGGAGTTTCCATCTTCATCAGCTAAAATCGGGATAAAATACAATTCAAATGCCTAAATATAAAACATATATACACATACACTAAAATAAAATAAAATAAATTGTATCTCACCAGAATGTTCGTCGGTAGTTGTCACAATACTACTTGACTCTTGAATCTCAGTTTAACCGATGTATAATCGTTCATGCGCATAGAGCTCATGTATTACAATAATGGGGCATATATCGAACTTAGGCCCTTTATATCTATTTTGTTGTTAACTGTGTTGTCTTGGTTCTTCTGTATAAAAATCATTTCAAGGATTTCGCGTGATTTTAAGTTTTTTTCTATAGTTAGTATGTGTGTTTCATCGTAATCGAAATCATGTCTTTCTGATTGTTTGTGTTTGTTCAGTGCAGTGTTCGCTGTTTTGGCATATCTGTGGGCTTTTAGTCTATCTTGTAGACGTTGTGAGGTTTGTCCGATATATACTTTATTGCAATCTTTGCAGGGAACGCTGTATACTACGTGGGATTTCTTTTCTGTTGGAATTTTGCTCTTTAAGTTGGTGTAGAGTTGTTTTATCTGATTCTGAGGTTGATGCGCTATCTGTATATTGAACGGTTTTAAAATGTTAGTTATTATATATAATCAATATTTGATATCTCTTAGAATGAATACGATAAACAGGTAAAAATCAAGAATTCAAATATATATATATATATATATATATATATATATATATATATATAATCTCTTGATAATTATTAGCAATAACAGGCTTGTTGAATCTTAAAAAACTCGATTTTATTGAAAAGTTGACGTTTCGCCACGACATTCGTGGCTTTATCAAAACTTTTGAGAAAAAATTGAAATTTCTTTGACATTTATTGATTTGAAAAATTTCTATAGAAACAGATTACTGTTTCACTAAAATTTTTTTTTTTCGGCTGTGGCCGTTCTTTGTTATTTATTACGTGCTATTCAGTCCAATATTAACATTCAAATTTGTTATTATTAGATGGTAAGGGAAACCACAGAAACCTTTACCCACGTAATGTTCGAAATAGGTCCAAAACTTTTCAATAAAATCGAGTTTTTTAAGATTCAACAAGCCTGTTATTGCTAATAATTATCAAGAGATTAGAAATAGTTCACAGGCAACAACAATTCGAATAAATATATATATATATATATATATATATATATATATATATATATATATATATATATATATATATATATATATATCTTTCTCAACCAAGCTGCATTTCGTGTTGTTATTTAGGTACTTTGTTCTTTGTTAGTTTCAATTTTTTTTTCTTAATTACGATGCACTTCTCGGATATATTTTTCAATGAAATAAATTATTACTTTTCAATTTGGCTTGCTGTTTATGCGAGATTTCTCAAAATAGAAGGAAATTCATTCAGGGTCGTCTTCAACCTATTGGAGGCCCTAGGCACATTACAATAACAGAACCCCTATGGCCTTGACAGATCGCTATTTCGTAAGAATAGATAAAGAAAGTAAATAACAAAATTCTAAATTCATTTATATTTCCTTATAGCCACATTGAAAGAATAGATAATATAATATTATCCACAGAACTAACTCTTTTAGCATACACCTGTTAGTGCTCAAAAATCTATGTTGATTGAAGTGGTACCATTCTTGATTTGAAATAAGAAAAATCGTTGATCACTTCTTTAAAATATGTATTTTTGATCATATGACACTATATGGGCATCAGCAAGAAACGGTTTCATCTCTCTTGAAGCATTTTACATACTTCGTAATCAATTTACACATATAAAAAAAAATTCTCAAAATAATTTCTATATTTGGAAATGTAGCTTTGATTTTTTTCTCTTTCAAGATATGATATATTTCCAATATATTAGTTCATTTTCACTATGAACACTTTTCGAGTATGTATTCTGTTAAATGAATACATTCTCCTTCTCGTTTACTTCTTCATAATAATTTTATATTTATGTATTTCAATTCATCTAAACATGCTGAAAATGGAAAGTCTGATTCTCGGGCAAGAGTAGAGTAGCTTCGCCCATACAAAAGCTAATAACCAAGTAGGTATTGTAGACAGTCATAGTCGTTTGGTTTTTATTTTCGGTAATAAATGTCGGTTATTCTTTGGTGATCTGGCAGGATCTAGGGGGGCCTATCTATCGCGGTGCCCTAGGCTCGCGTCGCACATGAAATGCCGCACATGAAATGCCACCTCCAGTGATGGATGATGCTCAGGAGTTTTTTTTAAATAAAAATAATTATTTTCCAATTTTTTGATCGTTATAAACTTTTTTGCTATTGCTGTAACTCTCATGCCCGATTTCACCAACGAGATGTAAGGAAGTTCCTAACTAAGTAGTTCCTACGATAGGAAATACCTACATCCGATATTTACCTAGATCGGATTTCACCAACCTAAGAAATCCTTAATTAAGAAATACCGTGTTAAAAACTTGATTTGGAAAGTTTTGTACATATAATTAGTACCACTGTTTAATACTAGATTGTAAATTTGAAAAAGGATAGTAAGAAGAAGGGAAAAAATGATAGAAATGTAATAATTTTATTATGTTTCTATGGAAATAACACCAAATTTGATGTGCAATTGACAACTCAACAATTTGAGGTTAAGCATTTCCTAAATACTCTAGGCCAGTGATTATCAACCTGGCCGTGGTCCGCGAATGGTTTCATGTTGTCCGCGGTCCGCGAAGTGAACAGTCATAAAATAAACAATTAAAATCTTGGCTCTTGAGACGTAAATTAATGCGTCTGCCTATTTTTTTTCATTCCACTTATCTCTGTGAGGCAGCATTCTAAACATTATGTGTCATCAAGAATAAACACAGAAATAGGTTGCTAAATTTTAATGCTCCTATGAGACTGGCGTTAACTTCTTTCGAACCAAATATTGAGAAACTTTCAAGTGAGAAGCAAAAACCAAGGGAGTCATTAACGTCTTAATTTGGCGCTGTCTATGACTTTTTATTTTGTTTTTTATATTTCTTTTGTCTTTCACTATGTATTTTCTTTTTTTATTTTGTAAATAATAAATTCATTAGTAAAACTTCAGTTTTCATCTCATTTTACCTATTATTGGGAAATATTAATAATAATATCTAAGTGGTCCGCCAAGAATTCTGAAAGGTACAAGGGTTCCTCAGTGGTGAAAAGGTTCAGAACCACTGCTCTAGGCAGACCTAACAAGCTATCCTAACGTTAGGTATTTCCTATCGTCCTTCGGCATTACTTTTTTTTTTTTAACTCGAGGGACCTACAGTTTAACGCCGATTCCGAACGGCCACTGGGCTTGTAAACTATGTACATTACCCAACAATTTTTAATCATATATAACCACCAAATTCTGGACATACACACAACACCCAAGAGCGAGGTGGGACTCGAACCCACAATCCTCGGTTGACAAACGGTATAAGGCGGTTCACCTTACCGCTGGTCTACCGAGGCCTCCTTCGGCATTACTTAACGCGTGGTGAAACGCAAATTGCACTTAGGAATTCCTAAATCCGACTTAAGTATTGCCTAACTTCAGGAATTAGTTGGTGAAATTGGGCATAAGAAATATATTCCATATTGAGGTTGAAATTTTGAAATATTATCCGTCTATTTCCTCATCGCGTTACTAACCTTCTTGTCAATGTCAGATTAACTCCTACCCCGTGTTTTATCAAATTGAAGCCCAAGAAAAACCTCACTACGATTGAGTTTTTCATTCGTGTATCTCAAGTTACGTAATTCAAATCTCCTTATTCCAATTACTTTTGATTCCTACGACAATAAGCACGTTTCATAATAATCCTCTTGTGCGTTCGCGTTAAGAAACTACGGAAAAACTTCGCTTTTCGGTAAAGCGGATTAGTTCTTCTGTCATTCGAAACGTCTCGAAATTTTCTCGTTCACGGTTAAATGCCCCGAATCTGAGATATTTCATTACGAATTTTAATTGGATTTAATTCAGAAACGATACAGCGGCATAATACCGTTGTGCACGCCTTTATTACGTTTGTCAGGATATTGCCGCTGAGTATCTTTGTGTCAAACGGGAAAGTTTTTCACGAAAAAAGTACCGAAATTGTCATGTTTTCATTAGGAAATTCAGTTTGTGAAAGTCTTTCTGGAACGAAGTTCCGTACGGCAGGCCTGGAGGAGATGGGGATTTTGCTGCGGGACCAAACTGAAAAATAAGTGTGACGGAAATAGACTGACGAAAGTAGACTGACGAAAGTCACGCTTTTAGTTAACACAAGCGAATATTATATACCTTTCTAAATAGTTGATGGAATCCGTCGTTACCACGTGATAATTTAACATGATGAACAAAACTAAATTTGAATTTACTACGTTTATTATCACAAAATATTTTGAAAAATATAACACTGCGATTGCAATTTCGGTCACTAGACCATCATCGGGCAGATTGAGTTAAGAACTGAATACAGAATTAAGTATAGATTTATGCTTACGGGTGGGAAAGAATTATTGCAGGTACCTAAATAGACAGGAAGGACATATTTCAAGAAGGGCTAATCGAGTGAATTTCCCAAATTGGTACAATACAATGTTTTTAGAAAGGTCGTTATTGTTTGAATACACTAAATATAGGAGAAGATATCAAGTCAATCTGGTCGTTCAGCAAGATATCTTTTGCATTATGATTGAGTTTCAAAATTTCTAATGATTAAGTAAGTAAGTTTGGTTCCTTTTGGTAATTTGTGCATGATTTGAAAATTATCTATTTGTGGAAATGGGTGATGGTTTTCACGGCAAAGATTTGAAAACGTTGAATCCGTTTTATTTTTCAAAAAAGATTGTTGGTGTTCTTTAAATCTTGTCTTGAACGATCGACCAGTCTGACCTATATATACTCCTTTACATACAGGACAAATCAACTTATAAACTCCTGAACTTTCAAATTTTGAAGTGATATCTGTGGCATTGAATAAAAATCCTGAGAGTTTTGTCTTAGGTTTGAAAGCAATTTTAATATTACATTTAGGTATGACATTAGCAACTTTTTCTGTTAGAGGACCAAAATATGTTAAAGATGTGAATTTTTCCGATTTTTCTACTTTTAATTGAGGATATATGCTGTTGTACGCTAGTTGACTACGTTTGCTGTTTATCATTTTATCTATCAAACTTGTATGAAAACTATTATTTGAATCAATTATTTTTTATAGTCGAAATTTCTTTTGCTAAATTTGTTACGGATAATGGAATTGAAAACGCTCTGTAGATCATTGAATTAAAAGCTGAATGTTTATGGGAAAGAGGATGATTTGAATCCGACGGAATACATATATCCGTGAAAGTTGGTTTTCTATATATATATCGAAACTCAAAGTATTATTATTATGAAAGGTAGTTAAATCCAAGAAGTTTATCTGTCGATCCAATTCTTTTTCAATTTTGAACTTTATATTTGGGTGAATGCTATTAATATAATTCAAAAACTAATCTAATTGTCTCGCGGTGCCCTTAAAACAAGCGATTACATCATCAACGTATCTATGCCAAAAACTTATATGTGATGCTTTTGTAGAATTGAATATTATGTTCTCTATATGTGACATGAAAATGTCTGCAATAAGCGGACTTAAGGGGGAACCCATAGCCAGCCCACTAGATTGTTCAAAAATTTTGTTATCAAACTGGAAGTAATTTTGACTAAGACACATATCTAATAAGAAAATGATATCATTTATTTTAATATCGTATACCTTTCTCTTTCTCCCTCTTTCTTGCCGTTCTCTCATCCCTTCTCTTTCTGATCCTACTCCGCTACGTCAGTCGTCAATTCGCCAATGCATTATATCTACTCATTAATTCATGTACAAGCAACTCGAAAACGTCAGATGTGAAACATCGAAATAATTGTTTATAAGTTATATGTATAAAAAAACAGATTACGACAGGAATCAGATATGGAATAATGAAAATGGAAAGATAAAGCTTTACAAATTTGTTCCATAAAATAATGACTACGTATTGTAGGTTTATATTCAATTATATAGCGTGGCGGTACGTTATCCTCTCGTTGTAAACACTCTTGCGTCTAAATTTTACATTGCGTAGACGACCGAGTGGTCTAAGTACTGAACCCTGGTCTGCCGTATTTCTGGGTTCGAATCACGAAGGGGGCTCCTGGCTTTTTTCATTTTTTTATTCACAATCTCGTAAGAGCTCTCACTTAGCCCCACATTTCAATATTAATTATTTCAACTTTGATTAGTACAAGTTATCACTTCTGTCGTGCGCCCCGACACGCACATGTTTCGTTTTCGCAAATTGTAGTCCTTCTATATTATCCGAAGCTACTTCCCACTGAACAAGAAACATCATAAGTCTATTTTGTGATGTTCTTTTTAGAGACTTTTCGTGATGTTTATTTAAAACGTTAAAAAGATATCTCCTAAATGTTTAAATTTTATAACCAACTTCATTAACATCCATGTTATGTAATTAAAATATACAATACTACTTGAATTCGCAGTGATATACACATCCTATGAACCTCTTTTCAGCATTTTCTTTGAGGAAACATCCATACGATGTTAATTTGTATAGGTCTCACTAATGTTACATACAGAACATTACTGCAATATTACAAATTAACATGTTTCTGAGATGATCACATTTTGTAGTTCCTTTTACAACTTTCGAACTACTCTTTAGTAAATTCCTGCGACTGGGTGAGCTGTTTGAATGATGTATTCATAAAATTATAAAAAAGAAGAAAACAGAAGACGAAAAAAACAATGACAAGCATGATATATGGCGGATGGCGGATCGTGGAGTAGGTTATAAGTGGTGGCAGCGTCGTTTTCAGTTTCGCGGTTTTATTTCAGTAAATAAAGCATTTTTTTGTTATAATGGACGAACAACAGTTATCGGTAAGTACTTATTCCAAAATCATAATTATTAAAACTTAAATATACTCATTTTAATACTTTAATCGGCTATTCAACATTGAAATTCCGGGTGGAGGGATATACCGTTGATATACCGTAACGATTCGTAAAGTTTTGATAGTTTGAAATTTTTATAGTTTTAATATTAAAAAATTATTCTAATAAATATTTTGTAAACCAGCTATAAGGTATCAGTAATCTTTATCAATTCAGTTTTAAATCGTGTTAGGTTATAGCAACTAGGTACAGCTTGATATATACAGTTGCACACAAATTCAATTTTTGTTAAGATGTGTCATATATCACTTTCCACACTTGTTATGTACCTAATATGCTTACACTATTATATTTTTTCAGGTTGGATTCCTGGACAGGATATTTATTTTTAGGTTGGATTTCTTTTTCTGGACAAGATATTTATTTTAAGGCTGGATTTGTTTTATTTTTATTTTCAGTGTTCTATTTATTAATAGTTAATATACTATTTAAATCTTCTACTGCTTTTTTATTTTAAATGTACAGGGTGAACAACTAAGAACGGCTGTAGGCCACATCGCAGAAAAGAATATTGGTACAAATAAAAAATATTACCTTTTGGAAAGAAAAATCGCTAGAAAATATTTATGAGTTTCTAAAATATCCTTTAGGGGTGGAATGAGCACTCAAAATCATAAGACTGTGATTATCTCCAAAAAAGACATATACCAAAAGGTGACCTAAAAATGCAACTTTTGAAATCTTTATGATTGTATATTTAGGATACCTTTAGTTTTTCTTTCTTAGTGATAATCACCTTATTATGTGTTTTTAAGTGTTCTTTCCATTCCCTAGCGGATATTTTAGTAACACAAAAATATTTTTCAGGTTCATTTTCCTTGAGGTATTTTTTTTAAGTTGAATCATGATTCTTTTTTGAGATATGGCCGGCAGCGGGCGTTTTTAGTTGTTCACCGTGTATTTGCTGAAACATCTATAGAATGTAATCTAGAATGTTTGAGGTATATTATTTAGAGGTTTAAGTAACATCCATACAACATCTAAAAGAATATACTGTATCGTTTTTGAAATATTGCATTCAGTTCATTGGTAAGATGCTGTTTCATAGACATTGCATCAACATGTACTAGATGTTAAAAGGCATTTCTGAATGTAACAGAAATGTTGATTTTAGTTCATTATGAAGACTTCCTTTTGAGTTGAAGTTCTAGTAACATCACAGTAATGTAAAAAGGCAGCGCTTTAACATCGCTGGGAAGTTCAGTTGTAACATCACAAAAGTTAACAGCCCTAAGCTGGGCATAAGCGGTTGTGAAGATGTGCATGTGATGAAAACAAGAGGAAAAAAGGGAAGAACATTAGCACAATGTGATGTTAAATTAACGTGACTGTACCAATTATTTGCATAGTGGGTGGTGTCCCATGACACCGTTTTCTTTTTTTTATTTCAAGGGACCTACAGTTTAACGCCGGTTCTGAACGGCCAATGGGCTTGAAACTGAGTCATTACCCAACAGTTAATCATATTTAGATCCTTTAAATTCTATGGGACATACACAACAACCAAGAACAAGATGAGACTTGAACCCACACCTCGGTTTACAAGCGATACTCCCTACCGATGAGCTACCGAATCCTCTTGTGAAAGTCTTATTTACGCACACGAAGAATGGATAAAAAAAACGCTGTCATGGGACACCAGGTAGAAACGAAGTTCCTTCGTATAATATATGTGAGGATGGTCCTAGGTCCTCTTAATAAAACACAGTTTTATTCCTTAAATCTCTTTATTCCGAGGTTCATAGTCATCACCCTTTAAAGACTCTCGTAGAACTCTCGATCTGATCCGAGACAATATTTAACGTAAGTTCGTCTTAGTCGAGTCAGCACTTTAAAGTATAATATAACGAACAGTAACAATTCGAGTTTACTGGTCTAGAAATAATGCGATGACCTGTGAAACTGTCGCAATACTTCCTGTATAATAACCTCGACTAAATCTGTGAATTAATATATCAATAATACATGAGTATCTTATTACTACAATAGAAGCAACACAATTTGCAAAAAAGAAACATGTGCGTCTCGGGACGCTTGACAGAAGTGATAACTTATACTAATCCAAGTTGAAATAATTAATATTGAAATGAGGGGCCAAGAGTTGCAACGAGATTGTGAATGAATAAATGAAAAAAGCCTGGAGTCACCTCTGGGATTCCAACCCTGTAATACGATACTGACGTCCGAGTGGTCTGAGTACTGAACAACTCAGACCACTCGGACGTCAGTACAACGTAGAATAAAGACGCAAGAAATGTATATAACGAGAGTGTAAGAATATAAACCTACTATACGTAGTCATTGTATTATGGAACAAATTTGTAATGCTTTATCTTTTCATTATGTCATATCTGATTCCTGTCGTAATCTGTTCTTTCATGCCTATAACAAATATTGAATAATTTTGTATAAGTTATATGCATAAAAGAACAGGCTTCATTGTGAATCGCCTGCGTAGGAATTCTCGAACAACGGGAACGCCGTCCAGTGCGGAATCAGAAAGAGAAGGGATGAGAGAACGGAAAGAAAGAGGGAGAAAGAGAAAGGTATACGCTACTCACTTGTGTGATTCAGATTCTTTCGGTTTTAACGTTACGGTTTTAGTCTCACATTATTTTCAGTTTGGTCGCGCAGTGAAATTCCTATCTCCTCTAAGCCTGACGTAAGGAACTACGTTCCAAAAATTAAGAAAAAAATGCAAACAAGTTTGTAAAGTCACCAGAAGCATCTGCACAATCAACGTAGAAGTCATTATCTTCAAAAGTTGAAAAACAAGCCTTATGTTTTATTCGATAGGACATCAAATGCATGATCGTGTAAGTTGTAATAGTATATTGTTATACTAGTATAGAAAAGCGAGTTTTTTCCATTGAGTAGGTATAATGTGGATGAGCGGAGCGAAGTAGAGCGAATGGATAATTTTATACCTACGAACTGGATATAGCTTTTCTTGAGTGTATAACATGATATTTTTCCTTGTACTTGAATTATCTTATTAATAAAATAAATACAAAAAATTATTAGAATATGATTTATTCTGTGAACTTGTATTTTTGATAA
The DNA here is from genome assembly GCA_030704885.1 of Cynegetis impunctata. Classification (NCBI taxonomy): domain Eukaryota; kingdom Metazoa; phylum Arthropoda; class Insecta; order Coleoptera; family Coccinellidae; genus Cynegetis; species Cynegetis impunctata. The sequence continues at coordinate 110,231 of JARQZK010000760.1, forward strand.
ATATGTCAGAATAAAATAATATAAAATTTGACACTTTCTTGGTATGTTAAAAACGTATTATGTGTTGCTTACATGGAAAAGTGTTGCTAACTAGAAAAATGTCACTTTGTTTTATGACTTTATGACTTACAAAATTGCACTTTACTATTAAGTACAAGCTATCATAATATCTTTTTTCTTTTTTTTTTTTTTAACTCGAGGGACCTACAGTTTAACGCCGGTTCCGAACGGCCAATGGGCTTGTAAACGATGTACATTACCCAACAATTTATCTTTATAATTAGGACCACATCCTCGGACATACATCCTCGGCTTACAAGCGGTACGCCTTAATGCTGGTCTACCAAGGCCTCTGTGTATCATAATATCATTCTGCAGAATAATGAAATTGAATTCAGTGCAAGAATTAGATTTTTCAAAAACCATTAATCATTTTATTGGTAATCATGGGAATTTTTCTGTTAATATGTAAGCTTGAAAAATGTTGACAGAAATCTAATATCTGCTTTTAATTTGCTTGTCAGTTATTACTAATTTTTTTTTCAAATCCTCTTTTATTTAATTTCGCGTTTATTATAAACGCCAAATTAATTTCAATCCTTCAAAAGTTTTGAGGAAGTCATCAATCTATTGTCATTACTGTCTTGACATTTACCGTCAAAGGTAGGTGGGACTATTTCGATACATTGTGAATTCGTATTTCCAACTCCACTAGGGGTTTGCTTGAATAAATGTCCTAGTTTCACATTATATATATATATATATATATATATATATATATATATATATAATATATATATATATATATATATATATATATATATATATATATATATATATATATATATATATATATATATATATATATATATATATCTTTGAAGTGATTGGGTTTCTAGGTTAAGTGGAAAAATTAATTTATTCTATATAAAAAACGTTTTGGTGTATTTGCCTTCTTCAGTATATAACAAACCATTGACATTAAGCTTCTATATGGTTTCCTTAGTTTGATCTAGGCAATACTGCATATATATATATATATATATATATATATATATATATATATGAAAAACTTGGTTCTCGGGATGAACCGCGTAAAAGATTTGAAATATCTCGACGTTTCGGCTCCTTTTGCTATGCAATATTTAGAAGAATTAGAAGGGATAATTATGCTTCGCAATAGGAGTCGAAACGTCAAGATTTTTCAAATCTTTTACGCGGTTCATCCCGAGAACCGAGTTTTTCAAATACTTCCGACCGCGGAAATCTTTCTGAACATATATATATATATATATATATATATATATATATATATATATATATATATATATACAATACAATACAATACAATTTATTCATCCCAATAAGTATTCTTAATACAAATGAAACAAGTCGAAATAAAAATGATACAAAGAAAAAAATTTGACAATTCAAAACAAAGAAAAATAGCTTCAAATATTACACAAACTTACAAACTCATTAATAAAATATGGTTCACAATCAATGAGATATTCATATAGGTGCTTTTTTAAGACCACAATATATATATATATATATATATATATATATATATATATATATATATATATATATATATATATATATATATATATATATATATATTTATATACCGGGTGTAAATGGGTGATGGGCTATAACTTTTTAATGGATTCTTCGATTTTATTGAAATTTGGGTGGTTCATCTCAAACATAATTTCGAATTTTTTCACATACAAAATCAATATGGCTAACTTCCGGTTTTACAGAAAACGATATGAAAATTAAAAATTTAAATGGAACACCCTATATATTTTTACATATATTAATTCTGAAGCTTCAAATACATATATTTCATCTGTCAAATGTCAATTCCAGCGCCGTTTCAATTTTGTTTTTCATTTTGTTTTTTTATCGTAGATGGCTGCGACGTCGTCTAAATCATACATAATTAATTTAAAATATCGCCCAAAGAAATAATTTTTCAAATAATTCATTTTCATGAAGTTTGTTGACGATTAAATACTTTTTCGAGACAAAACTCAGTTTTTTAAATAGAAACATACATGGGCCACCCTGTATATCAAAAAGCTCCTTCAAATTCCTTCAAAATGATTCACACGTCAGTTTCCTCAATTTCTAAATAACGAAGTAATTATTAAAAATCTTATTCTTATTAGTTCCCTTTGCTCCTGAGACCGACCCTGTAAACGAAATATGAAAACTTTTTTGACAGATCGAATGTATGTATATGAAGCCTCAGAATTAAAATATGTAAAAATATATAGGGTGTTCCATTTGAATTTTTATTTTTTATATAGTTTTCTGTGAAACCGGAAGTCAGCCATATTGATTTTTTATGTGAAAAAACTCAAAATTATGTCTGAGATAAACCACCCAAATTTCAATAAAATCGAAGTATCCTTCGAAAAGTTATAGGGGTGGCCCATCACTCATTTACACCCGATATATATATATATATACACATATATATATATATATATATATATATATATATATATATATATATATATATATACATAAATTCAGTTATTGTTTTTGACTTTTGTAATGTAAGTTTAATGGAGTCTGACAATAACAAATGACAGAAAAATGAATATTGATAAAGATCGTAAATTTTTCATATAAGTCATAATCAATATAGAATTACAATGTGATATTTGAATGACTTTCTTTTAATTATGTGGTTACGTCAATAATTTTGGATGATATTTGGGATACAATGTAACAATAATTTAGTTCAGCAATTTTTCGAGGTTATAAATTTCAGACATACCGAAGTCAACAAACACATGCAGACTCAAACCGAAAACCGAGCCTACAGCAAAAGAGACTAGCAGTAATGTAATCAATAAGCATTTTAGCTTCCATTACACATGACCTTTGTATCGTATTTGGACTTAATTGAAGTTGGCAGTGTATTAAATATTCAGGTGCACGCGTGGTATTAATTGATGGTACCAACCTGAAAGCAGCGAAGTGATGAAAATAATTTCATATAGCCCGGTCTTTGTGGCGCAAATGGATGTCCTAAATGAAATTGCGGTAGTCATGGCAAGCTCGAATTGATTACTATTTGGAATATATTTCGCAGTTCGGGCAACAATTGATTCATTTGTTTTTCAAGCGATCGCGGATTCTGCTTTGACGTTTGACGTTGTTGTGTTGTCATAATTGCCTTTACCTATCAAGAGTTATTGAAAGAAAAATATAAATTATGAATAAAAACAAAACATGAATTCACTACGTTTATTATCACATCCATTATCCATTATCCGTACCAAAATTAGCTAAAGAAATTTGTACTATTGAAATAATTGCTTCAAATGATGATATATATATATATATATATATATATATATATATATATATATATATATATATATAGAAAACCAACTTTCACTGATATTTGTATTCCGTTGGATTCAAATCATCCTTTTTCCCATAAACATTAAGCTTTTAACTCAATGATCCACAGAGCGTTTTCAATTCCATTATTCGTACCAAATTTAGCAAAAGAAATTTCTACTATAAAAATAATTGCTTCAAATAATGGTTTGCATACAAGTTTGATAGATAAAATGATAAAGAAGAAACATAGTCAACTAGCGTAACAGCATATATCCTCCATCGAAAGTAGAAAAATCGGAAAAATTCACATCTTTAACATATGTTGGCCCCTCTAACAGAAAAAGTTGCGAATGTCATACCTAAATGTAATATTAAAATTGCTATCAAACCTAAGACAAAACTCTCAGGATTTTTATTGAAACCCAAAGATATCACTTCAAAATTTGAAAGTTCAGGAGTTTATAAGTTGATTTGTCCTGTATGTAAAGGAGTGTATATAGGTCAGACTGGTCGATCGTTCAAGACAAGATTTAAAGAACACCAACAATCTTTTTTGAAAAATAAAACGGATTCCACGTTTTCAAATCATAGCCGTGAAAACCACCACCTGTTTCCACAAATAGATAACTTCCAAATTATGCACAAACTACCGAAAGGAACCAAACTAACTTATTTAGAATCACATTACATAAAGTGAACAAGGAAAATTCTTTAATAATTTTAAAAAATTATCAAACAACTTTCCAAGGAAGCTGGTTATACGTATTCAGCAACGCAAAATCTGCATTCACAATCGAACGGTGAATTATAGAAATTGTCAAGTCACCCCGACTCAAAATCTGCATACAGCTGTTTCGATCTTATTAGATCTCATCAGTGCAGCTTATTTGACCCGGAGTGAATTAATAAATTTCTAATTGTTCCCCAATACAAATAGTGGTCAGTAACACTGGATAGATAACAATCCAGAGCGCCATCCCACCAAAGATATTGGGAAACAACAATTCACCGCTTAGACTGAAAATGCAGAAATTCGTCGCTTAAAACACGTACCTCCTGATATGAAGATATCTACTCTACAACAGTGGTGTATATGATTCCAAGGCACACTAACATAGTGATTTAAAATCTTTGGATATACTCACGAGAGCGCGCTCCGAATATTCTTGTCGCTTAATACGCAAAATATAACAATCAAATCATGAAAAACATACTAGTCGACCATGGTCGATTTCATACATTACGTAAAGTGAACAAGGAAAATTCTTTAATAATTTAAAAAATTATCAAACAACTTTCCAAGGAAGCTGGTTATACGTATTCAGCAACGCAAAATCTGCATTCACAATCGAACGGTGAATTATAGAAATTGTCAAGTCACCCCGACTCAAAATCTGCATACAGCTGTTTCGATCTTATTAGATCTCATCAGTGCAGCTTATTTGACCCGGAGTGAATTAACAAATTTCTAATTGTTCCCCAATACAAATAGTGGTCAGTAACACTGGATAGATAACAATCCAGAGCGCCATCCCACCAAAGATATTGGGAAACAACAATTCACCGCTTAGACTGAAAATGCAGAAATTCGTCGCTAAACACGTACCTCCTGATATGAAGATATCTACTCTACAACAGTGGTGTATATGATTCCAAGGCACACTAACATAGTGATTTAAAACCTTTGGATATACTCACGAGAGCGCGCTCCGAATATTCTTGTCGCTTAATACGCAAAATATAACAATCAAATCATGAAAAACATACTAGTCGACCATGGTCGATTTCATACATTACATAAAGTGAACAAGGAAAATTCTTTAATAATTTAAAAAAATTATCAAACAACTTTCCAAGGAAGCTGGTTATACGTATTCAGCAACGCAAAATCTGCATTCACAATCGAACGGTGAATTATAGAAATTGTCAAGTCACCCCGACTCAAAATCTGCATACAGCTGTTTCGATCTTATTAGATCTCATCAGTGCAGCTTATTTGACTCGGAGTGAATTAACAAATTTCTAATTGTTCCCCAATACAAATCGTGGTCAGTTACACTGGCTGGATAACAATCCAGAGCGCCATCCCACCAAAGATATTGGGAAACAACAATTCACCGCTTAGACTGAAAATGCAGAAATTCGTCGCTTAAACACGTACCTCCTGATATGAAGATATCTACTCTACAACATTGGTGTATATGATTCCAAGGCACACTAACATAGTGATTTAAAACCTTTGGATATACTCACGAGAGCGCGCTCCGAATATTCTTGTCGCTTAATACGCAAAATATAACAATCAAATCATGAAAAACATACTAGTCGACCATGGTCGATTTCATACATTACGTAAAGTGAACAAGGAAAATTCTTTAATAATTTAAAAAATTATCAAACAACTTTCCAAGGAAGCTGGTTATACGTATTCAGCAACGCAAAATCTGCATTCACAATCGAACGGTGAATTATAGAAATTGTCAAGTCACCCCGACTCAAAATCTGCATACAGCTGTTTCGATCTTATTAGATCTCATCAGTGCAGCTTATTTGACCCGGAGTGAATTAACAAATTTCTAATTGTTCCCCAATACAAATAGTGGTCAGTAACACTGGATAGATAACAATCCAGAGCGCCATCCCACCAAAGATATTGGGAAACAACAATTCACCGCTTAGACTGAAAATGCAGAAATTCGTCGCTTAAACACGTACCTCCTGATATGAAGATATCTACTCTACAACAGTAGTGTATATGATTCCAAGGCACACTAACATAGTGATTTAAAAACCTTTGGATATACTCACGAGAGCGCGCTCCGAATATTCTTGTCGCTTAATACGCAAAATATAACAATCAAATCATGAAAAACATACTAGTCGACCATGGTCGATTTCATACATTACATAAAGTGAACAAGGAAAATTCTTTAATAATTTAAAAAATTATCAAACAACTTTCCAAGGAAGCTGGTTATACGTATTCAGCAACGCAAAATCTGCATTCACAATCGAACGGTGAATTATAGAAATTGTCAAGTTGTTAAGCGACGAATTTCTGCATTTTCAGTCTAAGCGGTGAATTGTTGTTTCCCAATATCTTTGGTGGGATGGCGCTCTGGATTGTTATCTATTCAGTGTTACTGACCACTATTTGTATTGGGGAACAATTAGAAATTTGTTAATTCACTCCGGGTCAAATAAGCTGCACTGATGAGATCTAATAAGATCGAAACAGCTGTATGCAGATTTTGAGTCGGGGTGACTTGACAATTTCTATAATTCACCGTTCGATTGTGAATGCAGATTTTGCGTTGCTGAATACGTATAACCAGCTTCCTTGGAAAGTTGTTTGATAATTTTTTAAAATTATTAAAGAATTTTTCTTGTTCACTTTATGTAATGTATGAAATCGACCATGGTCGACTAGTATGTTTTTCATGATTTGATTGTTACTTACAATCATTGGAAATTTTTAAACTCAATCATAATGCAAAAGGCGATATCTTTATGAACGACCAGATTAACATGATACATTCTCCTATATTTAGTGTATTCAAACAATAATGATTTTTCTAAGAACATATTTTTGTACCAATTTGGGAAATCCACTTCTATTAGCCTTTCTTGAAATGTGTTCCTCTTGTCTATTTAGGTACCTGGAATAATTCTTTCCCACCCGTAAGCGCAAATCTATAATTATTCTGTATTCAGTTCTTAACTCAATCTGCCCGATGATGGTCTAGTGACCGAAATTGCAATCGCAGTGTAATATTTTTCAAAGTATTTTTGTGATAATAAACGTAGTAAAGTCAAGTTTTGTTTTTGTTCATCATGTTAAATTATCATGAAGTAACGATGGATTCCATCAACTATTTGAATATAAATTACATTTTTCTACAAACGTCAAAAAATGACAAGGTTCGCGCATTGACAACAATATGCGAAGTGGCCCTTTTTTTCATTTTCCTTCGTTACCATGACACCGTGCGCGAAGTAGTGTGCGAAATACTTACTTCGCACACTGCATGTAAACTATATGGGATTTTTATATTTTAACCTTTATGTTCCTCAATCAAGCAAAAATCCAAGAAATCATGTATAACATTAATTAAGGCTTTCAAAGTGAGAAAATTCAACACTACCTAATTTTATTTATTATTTACAATGTTAACATAAATGGTGCAGCCAGTGCACGAACCAATATTTATTCCTAAACCAGATAAATCAGATTCAGCTCGTGATATCGTAGTTTTGGGAGTTGGAAGCCCATCCATTTTTGATTTGCAAGCAACTGCCGTAGAGGTGACAGCACTTGATCCTGAAATTTCGCAGTCTAAAATTTTATTTGATATTTGAATTTTATTGTTGATAGAATCTTCCACGTATCCTTCGGCCACAGTCGAAGATTTCCATCCTCCATGTCGCTTCAAAACACATATATCGGCCCCCGTATTAGCAAGGAGTGTGGCTGATGTTCTCCGAAAACAATGGCCCGTGTAGGCATCAGGATTTGGTAATTTTAGGTGTTTTGCTATTAAGCTAGGCATCTTTTCAATACTATTTATTCCAATAACTTGGTTAAAACATCTCTTATTTTGATACTTCAAAAACAATCGGCGACTGGTAGCATAACTTGGACGAAGAGCCGCATATTTTCGGTAAATGTCAGTATAATCTAAATTTGAAACTGTAAAAATTCGTTTTATATTCGTTTTTGTATCGGGTACTTTAACAATCAAAATGGAATTTTTATCTTCTATGTCATCGACCGTCATTTTAGTGAGTTCCTCACGGCGGCAAGCACCCGAAATAGCCAGTATTAAAACAACCAAATAGATTTCATCATCTGCCTCTCTTATGAATTGTTCAACTTCCTCTCTAGTCAATACCTTAGATTTCTTAGGATGGTTTCCAATTGACAATTTTTTTCAAATATGGAACCAACTTGGTAAATTTCTTAAAATCCACGTTTTCTTTAACATTGAGTGTTGCTTTCAACATAGAATATATTGCCCATAACGTGGAAGACTTCAGCTTCTTAGACTTCTCTGCAAAATATGCCAACAGCACATTTTCTGATATTTTTCTGGCTTTATTTTCTTCACACCACTCTTTAAATTGCTGATATGCATTTTCATACTGGCGCCTCGATTTCTCCGGTAAAAGATTTGAAATTACTGAATTGGCCGCATCTGTCAAGTTAGGTGGGGTACTGCTTACTTCATCCGTCATCGCCGCTCGAAATTTCCATTATTTTACAGTTATAAATATCACGCACGAAATTGACGCCAATAAAAAGTCACTCCAAAATAATTATCAAGAACTGTCACTTTGAAATAATTGTCAACAAATTCCATTTTATTTCCATAGTTACAGTAATTACTTGATTTGAAAAAACAGTTTAAGCCAGTTCAATACTATTTTTCATTTTAAGCTAAGCATGTTACTTATTTTAGAACAATATATTTGACGTTTGTAGAAAAAATTTTGTTTGCATCTCATGCGCGAAATACTTTGGTGAACTCGACTATTTTTTTTAACTCGGCTGCGCCTCGTTAAAAAAAATCAGTTCTCGATCACCAAAGTAGCATTTCGCGCAATAGAAAATTTTTTTCTCTCTCGAAAGTTGCTTTCTGTATGTAATTTGGATGGAAAATAACCATGCTGACGATAGTTTTCGTCTCGAATGCTTATTTGACTATATACAAAAGATTGTTCTTTCAGACAATTCAGCTTTGACATACTAAAATCTTTTCCTGATGTCTGATGGAGTTCTCAGTTCGTTCCGGCATGAATCTATCCTTTCTGTATGACATACTAAAATTTCAGACCACTAGCGTTTTTCATTTGGAAATAAATTTTTTTTCGGCGACCGCTGAATCTTTTTTTTTTTTGTTCGAGTGGAAAATGCTTTTACGCGCTACCTGGCTGTAGAAAAAACAGCCCAAGCCAGGGTGTGTGGGACTCAAGACTAGCTCACTGCCCACTAAAAACCACTCGTGACCATGCACGGAAACACTGGCCGATGTTTGCAGCGTTTCTCATAGTCCTCCTGTCCATATCGTAGTGTGGAAACCGTGTCTTTACACGTATACTTCACTCCACGATATGCTTTTATCCTTTACTAGTAGGATCACCTCTCACCACCATACTGCTTCTCAATCTTCCCTCTGCCCCCTAATGCGTTCCAGCTCCAACCTGTCCTCCTTTTCCTTTTCTTCCATTATACGAGTAATGTAATCATATAACGTGACCCACGTTTTTTTGTCCTCCAGCATACTTCCTATAATGTTCTGTGGGGTTGGTGCAATCCCAGCTTTCCGCCATGCCAATTCCCTTTGTCGCCCCCATCGCAAACATTTGAAGATAGCATGCTCTGGGGAGTCTATCTCATTACATTTCGTGCATTGGTCTGATTCCGCCTTTCCTATTTGCTTAACATATGCTCCAAATGATCCATGGCCAGTCAGAAACTGAGTGAAGAAGTAGTTTGTGTTCCTATGTTTACAGTCGCACCACTCGTTGATGTTTTGAATGGGACGACGTGTCCAATTTGCCACTCCACTTTCCTCACTTCATCTCCTCTACCAGTTAGTCATAGTTCTCTTCCTGGCCATTCTGCGGATACCTGGCAGCCTGCCGTTTCCAACCGTGAACAGGAAGCCTCTCTCAGCCACCAGAGGTGGTAGGGCAGCCACCACTTGTGCTGCCTCCGCCGATACTGTGCGATATCCACAGATTACCCTAAGCAGAACCACCCTTTGAACTCCGATTATCATTTCTTTGTATTTCTTCACTTTCATGACTGATCTCCAAGCTGGGGCAGCATACAGCGCAAAACTATGCGCTACAGCCGCTAACATCTTCCTTCTATGGTATGAAGGTCCCCTAACATTAGGCATGATCTTCCTGAGCACTTCGATTTTTTCACCCACTTTACGAACCGTATCCACAATGTGTGGACCAAATGTAAGGTTTTTATCTAGAGTGACTCCCAAACCCAACTCGAAGGGGTTAACGAAAAATTTTTTGAAAATTAAAAATTTTTTCTCGATCGGAAGTTGCTTTCAGCGTGTAACTTGGATTGAAAATTAACTATGCTGACGATAGTTTTCGTTTCGAATGTTTATTTGACTATATACAGAAGATTGTTTTTTCAGACAATTCATATTTGACATGCTAAAATTTTCCTGATGTCTGATGGAGTTCTTAGTTCGTTCCGGCATGAATATATCCTTGCTGTATAACATACTAACATTTCAGACCGCTAGCGTTTTCCGTTTGGAAATGAATAATTTTTCGGCGACCGTTGAATCTCGATTTTTCGCTCCACCCACATGGTCAAATTCACTATATTATTCTAGTATTGAAATTCACATAAATTAGCAGTACTTCATTGTAGAGAGCATAACCGATTTCCTTTTGAGAAAAAAAACACTGTCGAAACGCGGAAAAGCTTCAGCGGCAAAAAAAAAGCGAAAAAGTTTCCTTTGTTTCCTTCTTACTCACGGAATTCGTGCAATCTTCAAATTGAAACGGGAAAAAACGATTACAAACTCAAATCAGAAGTGCCTCCCCCTAGCCCCGCAATCTGGTTCACAATGAGTATTCCTCCTAACATCGAAACTTTAAAAGTGGAACTCTTAATTCGCCCCTATACTCGTTCGAGACTTGCACTCGTTGCTTTTCATAAACCATCGGATTTTCCTACCGCCTCCCGAAAATCCCTCGCGAAGAATATATAAAGAAATACCGAACGCGCCCTAATATAATGAAAATGAAGATCGACGGGAATGTTTTACCCGGTCCGCCAGTTTTTTTTTAGCATGCTCATTTATGTAGCATTATATATATATATATATATATATATATATATATATATATATATATATATATATATATATATATATATATATATAGTAAAACGTAAATATTGGGGAATGCAGCTGGTACAATGAAAAACTCTTTAAAGTAGATAAAAGCTTTCGGAAATTTTATTAATTATTTCCATCTTCAGGGATTCTAAAAAAGTTTAAAAACAGTAGTAACAGTTGCAACTTATTGTAGTTTTGAGCTCTTACATCTTTGGTGAGGATGAGTACAAGGATGTTAAACATTTTTTTAAATTCCTATCCTCAATATATATATATAGGGTGACCCAGAGCTACGTAATCGGTCCATTACTTTTTTGTCATTGAAGATATCGATATACAATTTTCAGAGCGAATATGATCTGACTAAGTCTATTTTTAAAAATTATTTTGAAGAAAATTGAACTTCCGGTTTTGCCGGAAGTGATATCAACTTTGTTATTTCAAATGGAATACCCTGTATATTTTTTGATTTTCGAATTTCTTATGTAATTTATAACAAAATTGTCATAACATTCTTTATACCTAAAATGAACTGTTTTCGAGTTATTAATTTTTTTCGTAAAATTTTGACAGTTGCGTCTTCAACAAAAATTACATATTACATAGTACATTCGCATGATCCAACAGTTACTCCAAATTATTCAAATTTTGGATTGATTGGGCCGATACTTGGTGTAAATTAATAAACATATTAAAACAATGGTTAAAAATAACAATTTACACATTTATTATAAGAAATAACGCATGACGCACGTTTCGGTGGAACTTCACCTTCTTCAGATGCTAATAGCAAACTAACTATGATTCTCTGTTATATCGAAAACAAGAGATGACAAATTATGTAGAAGGGGTAAATACACAGATGGTTACAAATAATTATTAGAAAAGGAAAAACCAATTCTGAACTGCTAGTCAGGTAGTTCGGTAATTTTGAAAAGATTAAGAAGGGGGCTTGAAGTATGATCGATTTGGCTATTCAATAGGAAACCGGAATGCTTGTATTTATTTATCTGTAATGATTCTAAAAAATTAAGTTTAATTCCCTTACTTTCAGTATTTAATATTTTAAAATCGAAATTGAATGTGTGATTTTCTTGGATTAAATGGTTTGCATACTGTGAATCCGACTTCTGATTAACAAAGTTACGTTTGTGTTCCGAAATTCTAGTTTGAAAACTTCTGAAAGTTCTACCAATGTAAAACTTATCACAATCGCCACAATTAATTTTATAAACTCCTGATTTATTATCTTTATGAACTTTCGATTTATTATTTTTTATATGATTTCCTAAATTATTACCGGTACGATAAGCAATGTTAATGTTGTGCTTAGATAAGAGAGATCTAAGTTTTTTACTTGAATTTCCGATGAAAGTGAGGCTGTTGTATTTGATATTATTTTTAGTAAGGGGGTACACCTGGTTAATCGCATTTTTGAAAAACTTTTTATCTATCATATTGTCTATAATATTGGGATCATAATTATTATTTACGGCAATTTGTTTTATTATATTTTTCTCGATGTTAAAATTGGCATTTGAAAGTGGAATATTTACTAAACGATGTACCATACTATTGAAAGCTGCCATTTTGTGTTGGAAAGGATGTAGGGAAGTACTATGTATGACGCTATCAGTGTGCGATGGTTTGCGAAAAATTGAAAAATTATGTTTGTTATCTAGTTTTGTTATTTTCAAATCCAAATAGTTAATCGAGTTATCTTTTTCCATCTCTAAAGTGAATTTTATATTAGGGTGTAAAGTATTAATGAATGTTTGAAAGCAGTCTAGTTGTCTAAGAGTACCAGTGAAACAACAAATAATATCATCCACATATCTAAACCAATAAACGAATTGTCGACTAACAGGATGATTATGAATTAACTGTTCCAAATTATCCATGAATACTTCAGCCAACAAAGGGCTCAGCGGGTTTCCCATAATTAAGCCTTCAGTACTGCTGTAAATCTTATCATTGAAACTAAAATAATTCTGTTCCAGGCATAATTCCAAAAGTGACAATATATCTGATTTTATGAAAGGATTAACAAGATTGCTATTAAGTAACTTTTCTATTAGGGTTAAAGGAACCTTGGGTGGTATACTTGGAAAAAGATTAACTACATCCCAGGACATAAATTTAGAATTAAGTGGCAATTGAATATTTTCAATTTTATTGACTAAATCGTAAGAGTTTTTGATAGAGAATTTAGGCTGAAATTTACAATAATTTTGAATTACTTCTATTAGAAACTGCGACAAAAACACTGAAGGTGCTGTATTGAATGACACTACTGGTCTAATTGGATAGCCTGGTTTGTGTAATTTAATTAAAGAATAAAGTTGTGGTACCAAAGGATTAGAAGCTAGGTGTTTTACAAGTGGATTAGTAAAACACCTAGCTTCTAATATTATTAAAAATGAGTATAACAAGTACAACGCCAATTTATCAGAAATGTCCATTGTAAAATCAATCAAACAAAAAACACTCTCTAATGATATCATTTTCACCAAAGCTGACAAAGGAAATACAGTTATCGCTTTGAACAAGTGTGATTATTTACGTAAAACTTTAGATTTTTTGAACTCCGGTAATTATAAGGTACTAAAACAAGATCCAACCAATTTTCAGAAAAATTTAAAATTAGTTATCGATAACATTAACATTCTTATACAAAATAAAGACAAGTATAAACTCATTGTTTCAAATCCTTTGGTACCACAACTTTATTCTTTAATTAAATTACACAAACCAGGCTATCCAATTAGACCAGTAGTGTCATTCAATACAGCACCTTCAGTGTTTTTGTCGCAGTTTCTAATAGAAGTAATTCAAAATTATTGTAAATTTCAGCCTAAATTCTCTATCAAAAACTCTTACGATTTAGTCAATAAAATTGAAAATATTCAATTGCCACTTAATTCTAAATTTATGTCCTGGGATGAAGTTAATCTTTTTCCAAGTATACCACCCAAGGTTCCTTTAACCCTAATAGAAAAGTTACTTAATAGCAATCTTGTTAATCCTTTCATAAAATCAGATATATTGTCACTTTTGGAATTATGCCTGGAACAGAATTATTTTAGTTTCAATGATAAGATTTACAGCAGTACTGAAGGCTTAATTATGGGAAACCCGCTGAGCCCTTTGTTGGCTGAAGTATTCATGGATAATTTGGAACAGTTAATTCATAATCATCCTGTTAGTCGACAATTCGTTTATTGGTTTAGATATGTGGATGATATTATTTGTTGTTTCACTGGTACTCTTAGACAACTAGACTGCTTTCAAACATTCATCAATACTTTACACCCTAATATAAAATTCACTTTAGAGATGGAAAAAGATAACTCGATTAACTATTTGGATTTGAAAATAACAAAACTAGATAACAAACATAAATATTCACTTTTTCGCTAACCATCGCACACTGATAGCGTCATACATAGTACTTCCCTACATCCTCTCCAACACAAAATGGCAGCTTTCAATAGTATGGTACATTCGTTTAGTAAATATTCCACTTTCAAAATGCCAATTTTAACATCGAGAAAAATATAATAAAACAAATTGCCCGTAAATAATAATTATGATCCCAATATTATAGACAATATGATAGATAAAAAGTTTTTCAAAAATGCGATTAACCAGGTGTACCCCCTTACTAAAAATAATATCAAATACAACAGCCTCACTTTCATCGGAAATTCAAGTAAAAAACTTAGATCTCTCTTATCTAAGCACAACATTAACATTGCTTATCGTACCGGTAATAATTTAGGAAATCATATAAAAAATAATAAATCGAAAGTTCATAAAGATAATAAATCAGGAGTTTATAAAATTAATTGTGGCGATTGTGATAAGTTTTACATTGGTAGAACTTTCAGAAGTTTTCAAACTAGAATTTCGGAACACAAACGTAGCTTTGTTAATCAGAAGTCGGATTCACATTATGCAAACCATTTAATCCAAGAAAATCACACATTCAATTTCGATTTTAAAATATTAAATACTGAAAGTAAGGGAATTAAACTTAATTTTTTAGAATCATTACAGATAAATAAATACAAGCATTTCAGTTTCCTATTGAATAGCCAAATCGATCATACTTCAAGCCCCCTTCTTAATCTTTTCAAAATTACCGAACTACCTGACTAGCAGTTCAGAATTGGTTCTTCCTTTTCTAATAATTATTTGTAACCATCTGTGTATTTACCCCTTCTACATAATTTGTCATTTCTTGTTTTCGATATAACAGAGAATCATAGTTAGTTTGCTATTAGCATCTGAAGAAGGTGAAGTTCCACCGAAACGTGCGTCATGCGTTATTTCTTATAATAAATGTGTAAATTGTTATTTTTAACCATTGTTTTAATATCCAAATTATTCATTTCAATGTTATACAGAAAGAAATCAATGCTTATCAATAACAGAATCACAAAACATAGTTGAATCAGAATCAGAATATTTTTGATGATAAATTCTACTAACTAGCAGAACATTTCGATCCGCTTCTCCAATACAGTAAACCATATACACATCTTCAATGACAAAAAAGTTATGGACCAATTACGTAGCTCTGGGTCACCCTGTATATATATATATATATATATATATATATATATATATATATATATATATATCTAAATATATATATATATATATATATATATATATATATATATATATATATATATAAATCTATGATCGATAGCAGAATATATGTTTACGGGGTTCAAAAATTCCAATTTTTCGAAGAATAAACGTTTAATTTGGTATGAAAAACTAAAAAATTAACACTAGGAAATCATGCGGCTTTTCGTCTTGGAGTATTCTAGAAAATACATATCACTAGAGGTGAAAATTGAGCCCATTGAGAAGAGATAATAAGTACTACAGATGTGGAGATAACGACCAATGTAGTAATTTAGATGAACAGTTTCAAAAGCTTGTTGGTCGGGATGATTATTAAAAAAACCAATTCAAAGATTTGCCGACGTTTCGTTTATGTTTATAAACTTCTTCAGGGCTATCATTAGTTGGCTAAGTACTGCTCTTTTGATAGCACCCACATCGGCAGTGAACTGCCCGAACGTCCGGTGATACATAAGTCATAATAGGTATGACGATTGCTTTTCCTCACTGTCTATCGCGATTCGACCTAAATCCGTTCCTGCCTACCGAAAAACCAATAAACTTATGTCACCTACGGAAATTTCACGAAACGAAACTGCGCAATAACCGAAAAATCCAACAACATTATTCCAGTATTTATTGCCATAGCACCTAAATCCGTTCCTGTCGACCGACAAGCCAATGAACCTATTTTTCGTAGGAAAATCCTGCGATACGAAACTGCGCGGGAACATCGAACAACATTTTCCACCGAGAGGGGGAATCGAAAACGGGGACGGAAAACGTCGCATATATTCTCACCGAATTAAAATTCCGCGCGTCTGGCTTTCCCTTCCAACTCGACAACCGCAATACGGCCAGTTTCGAAATTCGGCATGTAAATTACGACGGGAAACTTAATACCGCGAAAACTGGATGAGACACCTGCGCTACATCGTGAAAACGTCCGAGATGGCACATGGCGGAAAAGAAACGGCCGCGTCGTGTCCGGAATGAGCGTGTAGAGTTGGAAATTTGTAGTTTTCCGAGGGAAAACTACAAATTTCTAATATCTTGAATGTTCGAGTATACCAAGAACTTCAGTATTACAAGCTGACTGTGGACATGTTTTCTATTAGTCTAAGTCTTATTAACATGAAATCTATCACACTCAGGGCCGGTGAGAGGGTGGGGCAGGAGGGGCCAGAGCCCTGGGGCCCGGTACGGCCAAATGTAAAATTCCTTTCTGTACACGTTATCTGCTCAACTCAAAAAAATTAGTCTTGGTTTTCCAGTTCACTAAGTATTAATTTAATTTTAGCCATGAATGAAGTCGCAACTGTGAGTAAGCGAATTAATCAAGCATTTTAGTAGTGTATTGATATTAGTGTAACAAAACGGCGCGATGACGGCTGGAACACGACCGCGGCTGACACACATAACTACTGATAGACGATCAATTTTTGGAAGCGTTCCCCCAAAGATGAGAAATCCTCAAAAATATAATACCAAGCTCTCTTCATTCAATGTATCAAACTCGCTGGTCAGCCAGAGTAGATAGGGTCAACCCAGTTGCTGAACATCTGCCAGAGAGTGTAAAGGCCCTTGATGAACTAAGTTAGATTTAACTGCAGAAAATCGTCGAGACATAGATAGGCTGAAAACCTATTTTCAAACATTTAACTACCTCCTTCTTGCATCTACTCGGTTCAAGAATTTGAGGTCAATAGACAATGTAAACAAAGTGCTGCAGTGTCGTGAAGGAACGTTGGACGTTGAATAAAAAAAAACTTGAGTTCTTTGATAGATAATTTGAAGAATCTTCGTTATGAAAGATGGGGTCGAATATTTAGTGAAGCTCAGAGAGTGACTGAAAACATTGGTTTGCCCCAACAACTTCAAGAGGAACAAAAAATAAGAAAGAAACGAAAGAGACCAGCTGGTGAAGACTGCGAGGATAATGCAGAGGACGAGTATAATTATAAGGCAGTTTTCGAGCGTGACGTTTTCAACGTTATCCTGGACATCGTCAACGTTATCTTGGACTGACCTTGCAAGAGAAGCCAACCTGGATATCATCATTGATGAGTTTGCCATGAGGAAGGCCAGAAAGGGGACTTTATTGTGAATAAGAATATTTAGGTTATTGTAAAGAAGGAATTTAGCCTATCAAAATTGTTAACGTAAACCAAAAAATGACTATTATGACTATAGAGTAATTCTTTATAAATAATATCATGTATTTCTTTGACAATAAATAATTTTTCTTTAACTTCTACAAAAACTTTAAAAAACAAATTTAGGCCTATGCTTACAAAAAAAAAGTTTAGAATTGAAGGAACTAAAGTTTGTATTTATTATAAAAAATGATAATTTTGTTGATATATATATATATATATATATATATATATATATATTTTTATATATATTTATATATATATATATATATATATATATATATATATATATATATATATATATATATATATATATATATATATATATATATATATATATATATATATATATATATATATATACCGGGTGTCCACGGAAGGTGGCTCGCCCCTATAACTTTTTTGTTTTCAGAGATAATAAAATAAAATTTAGAGGATCTGTTTGATGCATAAAACTGCATTTTTTGACAAGTAACTCAACTTCATGCAACTTCCGGTTTCACCGGAAATGACATAAGCTTTAGATTTTTCAATGGGACACCGGGTATATTTTCAGTTTTCATGTCTCCATTTGACATTTAGAATAAAACCATGTATCATTTGTTACTTTGTGTAACCTTTTTTCAATTTTTTTTTCGAAATAAATTTTTATTCTAGAGGGCTATGGATGCGTTCAAATAACTAATTTCGGTCCAAAAATATATGTTAAAATACAACTTCACTATTTTCGATCAAAATGTTCCAGCTATGTGAAGTTTAATTTTAAAACTTTTATTACTATTTTTTTCAAATGGTAACATGGTGGCTCGTCGGGTTAAAAAAAATAA
The DNA here is from genome assembly GCA_030704885.1 of Cynegetis impunctata. Lineage (NCBI taxonomy): Eukaryota > Metazoa > Arthropoda > Insecta > Coleoptera > Coccinellidae > Cynegetis > Cynegetis impunctata. The sequence goes on from JARQZK010000760.1 coordinate 129,098, forward strand.
TTTTATTACGATTAATTTGATACCGCACTCTAGGTATTAGGTTGAAAGAAAACTTTCGATAAATACCTGAAATCCCATTACCTTAGAACTTTCTTCAAATGAAGAATCTTATTGAGATTAAAATAACATTTGAAATCATCGAGTAGCCTGTGACCAACACAACTGAAACAAAATAAGTCCAAAGCCACGCCCACAAATCTACGTCCCTGAACGGCAAGCAGGGCCATTTTAGCACCGAATTTATTTATTTGAACGCATCTATAGCCCTCTACAATAAAAACTTATTTCGAAAAAAAATTGAACAACGGTTACAAAAAGTAGCAAATGATACATGGTTCTATTCTTAATGTCATATGGAGACAAAAAAAAAACTTAAAATATACCAGGTGTCCCAATTAAAAATCTAAAGTTTATGTCACTTCCGGTGAAACCGGAAGTTGCATTAAGTTGAGTTACTTGTCAAAAAACGCAGTTTTATGCATACAGATGCAAACAGATCCTGTAAATTTCATTTCATTATCTCCGAAAACAAAAAAGTTATAGGGGCGAGCCATCTTCCGTGGACACCCGGTATATATATATATATATATATATATATATATATATATATATATATATATATATATATATATATATACATATCTATACCTATATATATATATATATATATATATATATATATATATATATATATATATATATATATATTCTTTTGGTGAAACATGTTTTAATATTTATACCCTAATGATAATATTGTTTTCACACGTGAACAATTTTCAACCCTCTCAATTTGAGGGGGTTTTAGGATGTAAATATCCTTCAATAATCGTTTTTTTTCTTCAGCTCCATACAAACTTTAAAAAAACGAAGAATGCTTAATTTCGAATATGTTGTTCATGATTAATTTGTACTTAGTCTGCCGCTTGTTCAAAAATTCTCCTCCCACGCTTCTACCGCAAACCGCGTAACTTCGTTCCAAAAACTTCTACAGTATTTCGGTAGGATAAGCTAAATCTACTTTTCGTACATCTCCAGGCTGTAAAATACGGCACTGTTGCCAGGGGCGCAAATATACGTGACCCAATTATGCACGATTTCTCGATATGTGGAATTTCAATAATATTCTATCATGCAAGGTTTATTAGGTTTTCATTATTTCCTTATTTTCAGTTCGAAAACTCGTGTCAACAAATTTGCCATTATATACAATATTATATAAGTTAGGTTCTGAATAGTAAGCAATTCGTTACGATCGATTCGTTATTTGAATATGAGTAGGCGTTTTCATGAAATGGTCACGATTTCTTCACAATTTTTGAAAAGTCTGTATATTAATACATGAAAAGAAAACTGTGTACCTACCCCTTTCTAAGAATATTGCGTGGACAGATGAGTGTGAGATTTGACATAGTGAAATAGTTATTTATGTACCAAGTGCATTATATAGACGCCCGGAAGATAACATTCGGCCCGAGAGCCTTTGGCCCGAGGGATGAATGTTGCCCGATGGGCAACGCACGTGGTGCATACAAGATTTTATTTTTAACGAAAAAATTATTTTATTATAATGAAAAATCGATTTTAAAATCGGTTCATTGCTCCTATACTTTCCATTTTCCCTCTCATAGTAGGCATGTCATTTGATGATATTTTGACGTTTGTGGATATTTTCGTCATCATATTTAGTGAATGTCATTGCTGCTTTCTTTGTGTAGTCTTATAGAAATGAAATGAAAATGAATTTACCCAAGAATATCATAGAAAATGCAGCCAAAGCTGCGAATAATGCATTGCCGGAGAAATCCAGAGTCGTATACGACAAGCATTATGAAGTATTTAATCGATGGAAGTTGCTTCATTTTTCCTCGTACAATGAGCGGGCGTTATGATCCATAATGCCCGCTCATAACACTCTAATGCATAATGTGTGTATTTATAGCAACCATATCTAAGGTAAAATCAACAAATAACATACAATTCAAAAATAAATATATAAATAGACCAAGCTGTAGAGATGAGTGAGCATTTTGTTTAGAAAGTGTTAGAAAAAAACCAGCTGCGGCATTGTTTGGAAAATAAAGCGATTTGGAGTGAGCATTTTGTTTGAAACGTATTAGAAGAAAACCAGCTGCGGCATTGTTTGGAAAATAGTTTCATATGATATATTGAGATGTTTTTCACTCGACTTTATTTATCTATAACTTTTTTATTAACAATGTTATTCAAAAAATTGCTTTTTTAAAATTTGCTTATGAAATTAAAACTGCCAGGGTAATCATGATGGTGTCAAGAGAGAAATTAAATAGAATGAAATGACGAATAAACTGAGAGAACAAATATATATAATATATGTATATATATATATATATATATATATATATATATATATATATATATATATATATATATATGTTCATTTGTATGTATGTATAATCTTATGTATTTTAGCATTGTTTACACTATAAAGGGCGCAATTTTTAAGCAATAGGTTTGAAAGTTTGTAAATTGGTAGTTTCGTATGATATCTTAAATGGGATTGGTTTTGGTTCGAATTGGTTGGGGGGTTGACCCCCCAGGAGTGGAAATAAATCTTGTTTACACGATAGAAGGAGCAATTTTGGGACAATAGGGTTGAAACTTTGTATGTAGGTAGTTTCGTAAGCTCAAGCAACTTGGTCATCACTGATGATCAATTAGACCTTAGCATTTTCCCACTTGATAAACCAGTACTATAGATAGATAGGTTAATACATTATCAAATTCAGTTTGTCATCAGCTCTTGATAATGAGTTAGTAGCCCGAAACATATGTCGAGTAAATTAAACTAATTTTAGTGGAAATCAAGCCTACTGTTACTTAGAAATGCAAATATGGTAGATTGTGAGAGAATTAAACCACATACTCCCTTTTTTGTGGCAGTATCTTTGTATGGAATATGATGACATACTAAAAAAATTTCGTTGAAGTCGACAGTACTGATGTTAAGGACGATATTCTTGGGAAACGAGTATAAATGATAATAATGCACAAGCAGCATGTTGTACTATTACACAAAACGTCTTGAAATATAATAGAAAAGGGGACAGTGATCGAGTTCTCCTGGGTACCGTAAAAGCTTCGCACGGTCTTGTTACTATGATAACATTTCCTTGGTAACGTATGAAAGCCAGCCCTTAAAAACTTCGATAGTTGGACACTTACAACTAGCAGCATTCACCATAAGAAATAATCCTTTACTTTCTCGAAAGGGAATTAACTCGTACCAAAACCAATATTTTCCGATATATCATACGAAACTACCTACTCACTAACTTTCAATCTTATTGCTCCAAAATTACGCCCTTTATCGTGAAAAGAAGGTATATTTCCACCTCCGAGGGGTCAACCCCCCAACCAATTCGAACCAAAACCAATACCATTCCAGATATCATACAAAATTACCTACATACAAACTTTCAACACTGTTGCTATAAAAAGCCTTCTGTGGAGTAAACAAAATTTATTTTCCCCCTGGGGGGTCAACCCCCTAACCAATTTGAACCAAAACAAATTCGTTCCAAGATATCATAGGAAACTACCTACTTACAATTTTTCAACCATATTGCTTAAAAATGGCGCCCTTTATCATGTAAACAAGATTTATTACTCCCCAGGGGGGTCAATCCCCAACCAATTCCCAACAAAACCGATTCCATTCAAGATATCATACGAAACTACCTATTTACAAACTTTCAACCCAATTGCTCCTAAATACATAAGCTCTTACATACATACATAAAAACATATATATATATATATATATATATATATATATATATATATATATATATATATATATATACAGTTTGTCTCACTAAGTTGGAACTATATGGAAAACTTTTTTATTATTCATTTTAGGAAAAAAAGTTATTCTTCATAAAAAGTTCTGCATGTTCTAAAATCTAAAATACAATCATCAAATATCAAATTTTTGCAGTCGTATACGCGGTGTGTCGAAAAATATGTTAAAAAAATTGTTAAAAAAAAAGTTGTTCAGAACTGAAAACTACGTTCAAATATGCAATTGCATCCACTTACAAAAAACAATCATTTTTTCTTATTTTGTCAACAATAACAATGCAAATTTAACTGTAGTTACATGTAATCTAGTATGCACTGACAAAGAAAATGATTTGTTGATTTGTTAATAGCAAGATATGTTATACAGTGAATGTCAAAACGCATTAGAAGTAATAAGACACATAAAAATGGTAGCGATATTATCTTGTGAAGAAAAAATAGAAATTGTTTTGATTATGGGAGAAAATTATAAGACGCATAGGGAAGCATATTTTTAATAAGACATCCCAATAAAAATATATTTTTGACATTCACTGTCAAACATATCTTGCTATTACCTAACAAATCAACAAATCATTTTCTTTGTCAGTGCATACTAGATTACATGTAACTACAGTTAAATTTGCATTGTTATTGTTGACAAAATAAGAAAAAATGATTTTTTTTTGTAAGTGGATGCAATTGCATATTTGAACGTAGTTTTCAGTTCTGAACAACTTTTTTTTTTAACAATTTTCGATATTTTCAAATAAAAAGGTACTTTACTCTTGAGTAAAATTCATATTTTTCGACACACCGCGTATACGACTGAAAAAATTTGATATCTCATGATTGTATTTTAGATTTTAGAACATGCAGAACTTTTTATGAAGAATAACTTTTTTTCCTAAAATGAATAATAAAAAAGTTTTCCATATGGTTCCAACTTAGTGAGACAAACTGTATAGATATATATATATATATATATATATATATATATATATATATATATATATATATATATATATATATGAAAGTATTTGCTCCTGTCTGTTATTGATATAAGAAAAGAAAGTGTTTGTGGTAATAACAGGTCTGATTTATTGAAGAAAAATATATAATATTCATACGTTTCGGGGAACTTTTGTCCTCTTTATCAATGGAGTTCAAAATATGCTTTATATATGGAACTTTGTGGTGGTGTATTCCAGTTCGAATGCTGTAAGAATTCAGTATGCTTGATAAACTATATTACAATTAGATCTTAATTATGTACCTACCTAGGAATTATTATGTCCTCGTTTTATTGATGTAGCTTCAGCATTCTACGAACTCATGTTCAATTGTCATTGGATTTTCGTTTTGTGAGTGTGTGGTAACATCATTGTACCGTGTTGTTATTTTATTCGGTGATTTTTTTGGTCTATATGTTTGTATCAGTATGTCCAGTAGTCAGTGTCGGTATACTAGAGTATATGTTGCTTAACCGTTTTACGTCTGTTCTATCATTTATAGTACAATCAATTTTTGCTCGAATGTGTAGCATTTCCAATATTTCGCGACATTTTTTATTCTTTTCTCTGTCTACAATCTTGGTTTTGTCATAGTCAAAGTCGTGTTGTTTTTCCTGCTTGTGCTTTGTAAGTGCTGTTGTAGTCATCCTGGAGTATTTATGAGCTTTAATTCTCTCTTCTAAATGTTGCATTGTCTGCCCTATGTATATTTTATTACAGTCCTTACAAGGGATCTCATATATAATGTGAGTCTGTTTCATGATTGGTTTTAAGAGGTGTGTAAATTTGTTTGATTTGGTTGTGTGCTTTGTGTGCTATGAGTAGATTATGTGGTTTTAGTATATTTCCTAGGTAGGTACATAATTAAGATCTAATTGTAATATAGTTTATCAAGCATACTGAATTCTTACAGCATTCGAACTGGAATACACCACCACAAAGTTCCATATATAAAGCATATTTTGAACTCAATTGATAATGGGGACAAAAATTCCCCGAAACGTATGAATACTATATATTTTTCTTCAATAAATCAGACCTGTTATTACCACAAACACTTTATTTTCTAATATATATATATATATATATATATATATATATATATATATATATATATATATATATATATATTATATATATTTATAGATATATGAGTTTTTAGGTTCAAACATCATAAAAAAATCATGTCATATCATCATCATATATATATATATATATATATATATATATATATATATATATATATATATATAGATATATGAGTTTTTAGGTTCAAACATCATAAAAAAATCATGAAACGAAAATCTATCTTGGTCCTAGGTCCAACTTTGCTAATCGCATCCATTTTAATAAGCAGGCTTTCAAAGTGAAAACTTGCTAAAAGGAGCAGAAATTTCCGAAATCAGAACTTGCAGCTAGCAGCCGAACATGAGTTAAATGCAATCTAATTTCAGTTTATATTCCGTAACGTCATTTCATTCAACAGGAAGCTAAATGATTATCAATTACTTCGAATAGAGCACACTTCCTTCGTCTCCGCCTAATTCACATTAAACCCCTCCAATTGTCCTGGTGTATCACCTGGAAGAAAGCGTCTGAAAACTCTCGTCGTGTCATAATCGGAGAACAGACACTCCCTTCCGATAACGCTGCCACGTAAAATCAGTTGAAATCCACTCTGACTACTCTGGAACAGCTCGGAGCTCAGGTTAATTAACTGATTTCGATCTAGATACCGACACTGCTGTTTCGACAACAAAAGAACATCGCGTACGTCGCCTCACGGCCCACTCGGCATATACGCTTAATCGGCTTTTCTGCGTCGACGGATGTTTCTGCAGAAATTAGACGAAATAATCATTAGCGAGGAAATTGAGAGAAATTTGAGAGACGTCATCGTTGTACGAAGGGTTGAGAGGGATCGTGCGTATCAAGAACTTTATTTAATAATGCGCGTTTTCGTCGAACCTGTTGTACGTTTCTTCCATGTAAGAAAATATAATGATAGATAGAAGAACAAAATCAACCTCGAAAAATTGAAAAATACCATGTTCAACTTAGTCTCCTGTGACAAGACGGTTTATTCATTAAATATTTATTTATTTGGGGTTATACTGCACCGCGATCTTATGGTCTATTGTACCCCTCATCAAATCTATTCCCAGTACTGCGCTATCTATAGGTCGCCTCTTAATTCCAGAGCACTAATGAACTCCAATATCTGGAGAGGCTTCGAGGAGGTTACGTCTTCACTCCTACAACTTTCTTGTGTCCATATCATTCTTTCCGTTGGCTTGCAATGACGAGGAAATCTGTAACCAGCTGAACAGGAGTTTCCTCCACCTCCTCCCCACATAGTCTACAATTTCTAATGAAACTATTATCATCAAACGCTTCCTGAGGCGGCAGTGTCCTGTAAATAAGTCAGTGAAGGGGTGTCATTTGTTCTTATGATGTTCTGAGATCCAGATATCCTTTTGATCTTGCAGTTTTAAAGTTCCGAAGGAACGTTTTGGAGTGATCCATCCCTGGAAGTTTCCGCCAGAGTGTTTCTCTTTCAGTTTCCTCCTTCTCTAGAAACTCTTTGTTATAGGTGCATTTTCCTATACCACAGACAGGTTCTGGGCCAGTAAATGGCGTTCAACAAGAACGTTAGATTTAATCTGCTTTATTGTTACTATCGGAATCTTCATGTATCGCTGCGAGATGTTTTTTCAAATCTCAGTAAAGGTATATACATTATGAATATACCTTCAGAGGTTTACAGTTCATAATGGTTTTGTATCAAGACCATTTAACATTCGGAACCGTAGTATGTTGGTAGCAAGGCCCTAACCCTTTGTTGCATCATGTGCCAAATAAGGCACAAACCAATGTTTTACACCTCTTCAATACATACGTCCACTTACAAACGCAAACATATTTCCAAAGAGGCAGCTCCCTCTCTGTAATTATTTCGCAGTTAGATATGTTTTTCGAAATGGTGACGATAAATCAGCTGCTTGTCAGTATTATTGTAGAAATAATTTTGAGTCAATCAATTTTAAATTTATATTCACTTTGCTTTCGAGCAGTATCTAATATTTGACGGGTTATTATAGGGGGTAGTTATACATAATTTTAATCCAAACGAAAGTGAAGTTGAAATATTGGCTGTATGAAATATTTTCAGTTCATTCTGCATGCTGTCCCTTATTTGACATAAACCAGTTTTTCTTTTTTTTTTGACAAAGCGTATTGTGTTTTTTTTAAATATTTTTCTGGTGAAATGTATGTCTTTTTCCCACTGTACCTTTTTCTTAGTCAATTTTAAAAAAATCATGCATTAAGAGGTTAATTAACATAGTTCAAAATTCGAATTTCTTGGTAATTATAATATTTCTCCCCCTTCCTTTGTGCACCTACCTCAGGGGCGTATTCACGGGGGGGGTACTGGGGGTAATTACCCCCCCCAGAAGAGAATTTGCAACACTAAATCTTCGAATGAAATTGAAAATATAAAATATATCAAACATTGTACGAAAACTAATAAAAAAAAATTTTTCTTATTATTTGATAGTCCACGTAGCATATAAAAGAAATAAATAAACAAACCAAATTTATAAGAATAGATAGATCATACCTAGATCAGTGAATCACATGCGAAAGTTTGTGCGGTTGCATAAGTAAATTGGTGTTTACGCGCGATGCCTCGGCTTCACTCATTCAAAAGCAGGGGTGCGGGTTGCCGCATCGTTTGGTCCAAATTCTTCAATACAAATTATGAAAATTATACAAATTCAAAACTTTTGTTATAGTCCAGTCAATGACGGTAAAAAAAGTATAAACTGTGTCTTTATCCCATACAGCACCGATTTGTATGAAAATTTGGATTGAGATTCTACTTACCATCTAATTCAAAGTTTATCCTGTGTCGGTGGTTGCTTTTTCTCTGGGGGTGAATGCCACCCCTTATTGGGGATGAAAAATTTTCTATCAAACAGAAGTACGAAAATCGATGAACTAACTAATTATAAGCATTTTTTGTTTTATGAAGTTTTTTCTAAAAGTCAATACTTTCCGACTTATTCGCGACTGAAATTGTCGGTTTTCAGGCAAAAAAACACGTTTTCAGATTCTTTTTCGCGAATAACTGGAAAAATATGCATTCTATCGAAAAACCTGTAGAGAGCAAAATTATAACTTATAAAAGGCAAAGAAAATCGTGTATTTATAATGTATTCTGACCCAATACAAACGGAATTATTTACTGTGGAAAGTTGATTGGTATTTACCACTATGTGTACTCATCAATATACTAATACATATTCTAATTTCTACAAAAATGTGCTTTTGGTTTTCCCCCATAACTCGCTTAGTTTTCAAGCAATCGAGTCCTTCAAAAAAACATTTTGTAGGTTTTTTTAAGAGCTATAAGCTGATCTAAATGAATTTGGATTTTATTTTCAAAAAGGTTGAGGCTAAGAGGGCTAAAAAAGGTACTTTGCGCGAACATACGCAAGTTTTAAATAGCCATATCTTACTTAATTTTTATCCTATAAAAAAATTGAAACGCCAACATTTTCAAATAAAAAAAACATACAATTTCGTACTACACAAAATTTTGCGTATCATTAATAGTTTTTGAGTTATTTTGAAGAAAAGGCGATTTTTCCCTAAATTACGAAAATGATTTTCTCTCTTCAAACTCAAATTTTTTCAAAAAGAAGTTTTTAAACTGGCCAAACACTCAGAACGTATTATAAAAACATAAGCAAAGTGAATTGTAAAGTGACAACGATTTTTTTCAAATAGGGTGGAAGAGAGGGTGAGATTTTCACTATTTTTTTCCAACGAAAAAATAGGAATCGACATTATTCTCTTCATAGCACGCTTAGTTGTGATGCTAGGAACTTTTATAAAAAATGAAAGTAAAGGTTTTCTAAAGGACTTTAAAAAAAGTTTTATGAGTTTTCGAAAAATGCGTTGGTTTTTGGTTATTTTACGTAGAAACTTTCCATTTTGGCGATTGAAAATACCAGTCAACTTTCAACAAGCAATAATTCCGTTTGTATTGAATATGCATACATCACAAATAAACAATTTTCTTTGTTATTTTATAAGCTATAAATTTGCTCACCACATTTTTTTCGATAGAATGTATATTTTTTCAGTTATTCGCGAAAAAAAATCGGAAAACGTGGTTTTTTTGCCCGAAAACCGACAATTTCACCCGCGAATATGTAGAAAAGTATTGACTTTCAGAAAAAACTTCATAGTACAAAAGTTGCTTAGAATTAGTCAATTTATCGATTTCAGTACTTATTTTTAATGAAAAATTTTTCATCCACAAGAAGGGGTGGCATCCACCCCCAGGGAAAAAGCAACCCCTGCCACAGGGTAGACTTTGAAACAGATGGTAAGTAGAACCTAAATCCAATTTTTTATGAAAATCGGTGTTCTATGGGACAAATACACGGAAAAATGGTCATTGACTGGACTATTATACATACTCACGACTATGGAAAGAATTCCGACAAAAGAGGCGAATTGATTTTGTCTTGTGATTTTTGAATCATATTTGATGCTAGAAGAAGCGGTTATGTTTAAATTTTTAATAAATATATCATTCCCTAACCTTTCTGATATTTTTCCTTCAAATTTTGAATATCCTATTTCTTGGGTTTTCATATTTTTTTCTTGAGATTTATATATATGTTATGTCTTAACTTTGATGTATATTTTATATCTTCAAATTTTATGATGAATATTGTATGTACATGTCCTCGCAATTATTTTATATTTTTTTCATGTAGAATAAAAGAGTTGAATTATGGATGAGCTACGATCAATCGACACCCCTCCCTACCCCGCTTTCGCTGATTATCTTATAAATAGTTTAGGTCAACTGCCTAAAACTTGCCACTACCCCCCCCAAACTCAATCTCTGGATACGCCACTGACCTACCTGCCTACTATTACCAACACTGCACAATGCAAAAATGTTGATTAGCTTGAAAATGTAGTGGTAGGAACTACGAAACTGCAATAGCAAATGATTGAATAAAAATAGTGATAAAAAACAAAGTATATTGTTTCACATTTATATTTAAAAATGTATTATCACAAAGTAACGGATCCATCAAATATTTACGATGTATTTTGCCTAAAATATGCACTCTTTGTTGTTTCTTCGTGACAATAAATCAATCATTTCTATTTTTACAGTTGTCTGCAGTTGTTGACGGCGTCTATGCCGATCATTCCCACATAGCCGGAAAATTCACAATGCTTCTCTCCAGTCGCGTCTACGTGGGAGGTAGTATCAACACCAGAGCCCTGCCAGGTGCGAGAGTTCACAACAACTTCGTGGGATGTATGAGAAAGGTGAGTGAAAATAATTGAAGACGACATTACAGAAGAGCGACAATTGTGTCGATAGGTTAACAACGAGAAACGGCAATTCAACAGTCACTCTATTCTCGAAACACGTCGCAAACTTCTAAATTTTCCACTCGCTTCGTCGTTTCTCATTTCTTTGAACAACAAAGCGGTTTCTTTCTGACGTCCTCGCGCGCGTCGTAATGACTCAAGGTACATAAATTGGAAGACAATATTGAAAAAACAAAATATTTCAAAAAGAAAGTACATAATGAAATACAATGAATTGACAAACATAAATATAAAATTAATGAAATTTGTATTACTGCATATTTTGTTTTGAAAGCAAGACGTGAAAAAATCTGCAAATATTTTACAATTCCTAAGTCCAAACCCCACGTGGGGGTTACATACACGTTTAGAAAATCAAAGGTAATAGGGCGTCGAGTGGTACCTCATTTCAAAGGTTTATAAAGCCTATTTTTAATGAAGTTTAATTTGGAATTTTCAATATCGTTTAGAACAACTATTTCAAAAACATTCAAACTGAGGAATGCTTGCTTTTGCAAGAATACAGGTTCCGCCTACAGCGTTTTCGGAGCTTTTGTAAGATTTCAGGTGTTATTAGCTCGTACTAGTCTAAAATTCTTTGACGTTAGTAAAACCGCTACTGCTTCAGGTTGAGTGGCGTGAACTTTCGTCTTAAGGTGCCCCTATAAAAAAAGTTCAGAGGTGACAAATCGGGTGGCCTTGCTGGCCATACAATGAAGGGGCCCCATATTTCAATCCAGGACCACAAGACGCCTCATTTCATTTAAATTTTGATCTATGGATATCACCCCCCGTTGGGTTCAAACTTGCGGGATGGAAAATATTCGCAGATTATTCCTTCCTCGAAATCAAACTTCACGTCTTTGGCCGTGTTTAACTTCCAAAACAAGAAATGCGTTTAAAGTTCCCCGTTTAGTTTCACTGTATATAGCTGAAACACGCGCCATCTATTCGTTACTGCCATGATCTGAATACCTAAATGGTAATTATCTATATCATCCCATTATCAGTTTGTACATTCCGCATAAGATACCGCCACCCTCTCGAGCCGTGCTTCGGGAGCATCGCAATAATTTCACAGTCAGAGAACGTTACGTAGGAGGCGATGACACCCGCAGAGGCGGCACTGGCGGCGGCAGAGGGTTAGCGCGACATTCGGGGACGGCTGTAATGCTGCGTCAAATGTCCATTTTTGTAATGCCAAACGATGGTTGAAAGACGTCGAATGAACATTGCAAATATGTTCTAATATAAGATAGACATATTTGCGAGCTTCAGTTCAAACTGATAATGCTCCCATTCAAGTTGAATATAATAGAACAAAAATATGGTTCGAGTATTTACAAGACGTTCTAAAATTTCGAATCTCGAACTATATACCAATTTTTAGCAGGTTTTCACCTTGAAATCCTGCTTATTAAAATGTTTGTGATTAGTTGGACCTTGGACCAATATGGTTTATATATATATATATATATATATATATATATATATATATATATATATATATATATATATATATATATATATATATATATATATATATATATATATATATATATAATAAACGTAGTGAATTCAAGTTTCGTTTTTTTTCATCCTGTTAAATTATCACGTAGTTACAACGAATTACATAAACTATATTTTCTGTATTCATTCGAATTTTGAAAGGACCCCGCACATTTAGTTAGAAAAAATGACGACAGCTAAATTCGCTAATTTTTGGATATACTATAGATACTGGCCAGCTATGAAACATATCAATTTTAAATTCTGTTCCCACGGCTAGTTTGGGATATAGAGTGGTCCAAATGTCAATGTCTCGATAAACCATCTTTACAATTTTAGAAAATGCTGTTAACATACAGACTTTCTGTGAAATGCGATAACCTCAGTGGGAAGCTATAGCTTGACGATAGTCATTCATATAACTCAAAATTGAGTTCGACATATACAGGCTGTTTACTCGATGGGTTTGTGTACACGGTCTCGACTTCGACAATTATGTTTCAAAAGGCTTTATTTCTTACTCAATAATAACAAAGGATACCCGAAATAGTAGACGGAAAGTACAACTCTCTACCATGTACAATTTAGAAAGAATGATTTGACATCACCGAATTTTTCTTCTTTATATTTTGTACAAGGAATTATTTGTGAAGTACTGGAAAAATAAATGAGTTCATTGCCAAATCGAATAGTTAAAAAACAGGCCACATTCATGTTAAAACTAGAGTTCATATACCATATGTTCGTTTCCTAATGTCGAAAAATGAGAGTGTATCTAATGATTCTAATGGGACTGATTGGATTTCAACGAGACAAGTAAGAATAGTACTTATATTCAGATTGTATTGTTCAGGGTAGTTTGGAATCGTTTCTTCCAGATCCTAGTCTAGTATCCTGAATGAATAATTATTTTCACATTTGAATATCAATTGAAATCGCGTTGTTTACCGAATCTATAATTTTAGTAAAAGGATATTTCACGTGCGGGAGCATACCAGAATAACCAAGGTACCACAACACCATTGCACATGTTCCGAGTGTTCTTGGACCTGATTTACAGGTACAGTAGTACCCCGACACCGACTCTCGGTCTTCATTATTTTGAATCCATAGCTGATACTTTGTAACATTTTTATATCTCGAAAATAGTCTCAACCTAACAAGGTTAATATCGAGATGAGCTTCATCAATTTCTAAATTAATATCTTGATCACCTCAAGATGAAAAATAATTAATACATTTTTATCTACGAGGTATGCCTGTAAAAATGAACATACGGTATAAAAACGTCAGTTTCAATATGACATGTACTTTTTATAGACTATTCGACTTACTTGCTCTCCAGTACCTCACAAATAAAAAATTTTCAAGTAATAAAGAAAAAAAATACTGTGATTTTAACTTTTGGACCACTTTTTTTTCTAAACTATACATGGTAGAAAGCCGTATTTTGTTACACTGTTTTAGATATCGTTTGTTATCAATGAAGCTAGAAATAGAATTTTTTGGCATAAAACTGTCGAAGTTGACGCCGCATACACAAACTCATCGAGTAAACAGCCTGTATATGCCGGCCTCATTTTCAAGTTATTTGGATGGCATCCTTTAAAGAACTGTTTTTTAGTGCAGTTATCATATTACAGAAAAAATTTGTATGTTAACATCATTTTCTGAAATTATGAATATGATTTTTTTGGACATATATATTTGGACCACTCTATATCCTAAACCAGTCGTGGGAACAGAATTTAAAATTGACATGTTGTGTAGGTAGCCAGTATCTATAATATATCCAAAAATTAGCGAATTTAGCTGTCGTTATTTTTTCTAACTAAATGTGCGGGGTCCTTTAGTCATAAAGAAGACGAGAGGTCTCGTGAGACATCCTGATGGAAATAAGTTCCTTTCGCAATATATTATGTATTAAATTGTTTCATTTCAGCACTCGGAGTTTGACTAATGAAAAGTCATTTCTTTTTGATTGGAATAAAATTCATGAAATATCTTTTTTTAGTCACTTTTCCAGTCGATTATTCATTTATTGGCAGAGACATGTTTATTTAAGCATCTGTTGTTTTAATGGTTCTCCAAGGCAGCTCAACCCTTCTCAAATATTTATCAAGGTTTTTTTTCCTGTATATTTCATTCATTCTGAAACAACAACTATCGGTTTTCTGTACCTCGTAGACATTTAAGGATAGGCAGACTCATACATAAATAACGAAGAAATAACATACAACAAAATACAAAGAAAAACGTTGGAATACGTGAGCGAGGATCCCCCTGATAATAGATAACATAATTTACTACAATTTTTTAACTCACGTTCGAAATCTTACTAAAAGTTCAAATCACTATTATTTGGACACAGACAGCATAGAATAGTTACAATAAGTAATGAATAACAAAAATTACAAAACAGAAATTTATGCGATGTAATGTGACAACTAGATAAATGAAAAAGATAACTGAGATTGAATTCTCGCACATCACTTGGTGAAACATCATAAAGAATAAAGTTTAAACTTTAAAATAAAACACACTTGGCTCAAGTTTCACTATATTAAAATATTAAGATACTGTTGTAACCACTCTCCCTTTTTATTTACACGTGTTAGAAGAGAGATAGATTTTATATATATCTTTATATATATATATATATATATATATATATATATATATATATATATATATATATATATATATATAGGTTCTAGTCAGTTTTCAGAAATAACAACAAGATATAAAATTAAGGAATTTACTACTTTCTTATCATTTACAAAAACTTATCTGCTCATTTATTTAATCTTCTATCGACGTTTTGTCAATTATAATCTAGGTGGATTGCACTCTGTTGATTGCCTAGTCCCCAAGCTTGTAAGTTTTCGTCCCTGGTTGTTTTGTGGTTTTAGTTGAGGTTATCTTGTAGCTTCAGTTAACTTTTCTTTGTGGTTCTAGCCAACGTGGTTTTTAGCTCCAGCCAAGGTGACTAAAATAATTCGGGGCAAATCAACATACTATCTCAAACTTAAAATCTTCCAAGAGTCCCTGTAGGGTATCGATGGCCAATTCAAATTAACATTTATATTGATCTCAAGCAAAGATGCTAAGAAAGACAGTATATGTTCCAACATTAAACTGAACATAAGATATGACCACGTGAAATTTGCCATCGTTAGCCTACAAAAATCTTGTGTCAAATTGAAAGAGTAAAATAAGCAAATAAATTAAAACATTTTAAATTAGGAAATGTAGGATGATTATTTCAATATTGAAAGATAAATAATTTAATATAGATAAATGAAAAAAAATTAAATGGCGGAATATGAAAAAGAATGAACTCAGATTTATAAGATAATGCATTTATACGAAACAATTGGATTTCTTCTCATAACTTACCTATCAGACGCCACAGATACTTAATAATTTTAATATACAGAATATTCGTTCAATAGATATTGAATATAATTTAACACTTAACGATGTTACTTCTTCAACAGTTATTTGCCAAGAGAGGAAGATGTTTCACGTGCAAATTCGACGCTATCTCGATACTCTTGTCGTACGCAAGTCATTCCCAACTGGGCGAGTCTATTATTCATAGGTGAAACAAATGTAAGGTAGTATTTGATAGCGTGAATCACGGTATTTCAATGTAGAATTCAATGGCGGCGATTAAGCGGAGAATTTACACGTAACACTGTATTTAGCAGTAGAAGATAGTCGACATGTTTCGAGTTATGAACTCATTATCAAGACTGACTACAGAAGAGTATTACATCTCATTTTATAAAACAGACAAAATCGAAGGTGATACCTGAAAATCAATTTGTTCGTTCACATGGGGTGATTTAATATTATGGGAGGAACTTATTTCGAGAATTTCAAAAGGGTCAAGGTGCTTTCCTTTGTTACCTGAATGCAACAATTGGGTTTTGTTGAAATCCAGGAAATGATTGAATTTTATACAATGTTCGGAGAAGGCAGTGGTATTTTTATTTTGTAAAATTGACTTTTTATGTTCTTCAACACGAATGTTTATATTCCTTCCTGTTTGTCCAATATAGAAAGCAGGACATTCGTCGCAAAATATTTTGTGAACACCACTGTTTTCTCCGATGTTAGATTTTTCTTCATATTTCAATAAAAGAAGAGAGAACTAGGTACCTATTTTAATGGATATTGCGTTCGAAGTGATATTTAACATAGTTAATATAGATTGATTGATTAACTCAGCGTAGACTAGTCAGAAATTACAACCACAGCACCTCAGCCTTCAGGTCCTTTGTGTTTCTGGTTGCGTTGTTTTGAGAGAATAAATTTGAAACCCTTATCATGCTTAGCAGTCACTTTACTAAGTCTTTTCTATTATAGTAACCTGTCTAGAATCTCCTAGTACCTGCACCAGTCAATCAAAATGTCCGAAATATGTTTATGACATGGCACAGTACACTCTGATTACATAAATAATAATAATAGTTATAATATTCCTTTATTGAACGTACAATTCATACAACCACAATTCTAACAGAACTCTAGTTTGATCTCACTCAACCGTGAGAATATACATAATTTCAACATTGAAAAAATAAAAAGAAGATATTGCTCATATGCTAAAAAAATTTGAACAAAAAAGAGCCTGTTGACTAGACTATATTGGCATAGAGGACTTTCAAAGTCACAAAAGTTTTCCTGACCAATTGTCCTACGTATTAACGAAAACGCAAATATCTATCAAATATCAATCCTGAATTTCTTGTGGTGTTATCCTTACTTCAAGAAAGATGGAATTTTGACGCTTCCTTCTTTATATTTATATATATCATAAATTAACAAATATTTTTATTCAAACAGTTCCATTAAAGACAGTAAACACACGTAAATTTCCTCCGTGGTTCGACGCTGATGTTATTAGCCACATAAAAATGAAGGAGACGGCACATAAAAACTATAAGAAACATAAAACAGCCTTTTATCAAAGTCAATTTTCGGAACTTAGAAGGACTGTTAAAAATAAAATAGATATAGCATATAATAAATTCACAAACACAGCTGAAACTAATATTTTATCAGACAGTTCGAAATTCTGGTCATTCATACACAGTAAAAAAGGTCACTCCCGTATACCGGGTATAATGAAATATGACGATGAGGTACATGACAAGCCTGAGGATATTGTCAACGGATTCGCAAGGTATTTTAGAAGTGTATACTTGACTTCTGATGAAAACTTGGTTCGAGAAAACTCTAATAATTTAGATCTAGATATTTTACAGATAGGTGCTATTTCTGAAACTGATATTATTACTGCCTCAAAAAAACTAAAAAACAAACTCACAGCAGGTATCGACAGTATTCCCAGTCTTGTAGTAAAAGACTGTATTGGAGTACTGTCGGTACCTCTAATGGGAATATTCAACCTAATTTTGAAAACCTGTGTTTTCCCAGAGTTTTGGAAGACAGCTCGAGTCTGCCCAATATTAAAGAAGGGAAACTCTAGCGATATCAGAAACTATAGGGCTATTTCTATTTTATGCAATTTTTCCAAACTCTTCGAGATATGTTTGTATAATGTTATGTACTCTCATGTTCGGAGAGTTATTTCGCCTACTCAACATGGTTTCGTTCAACAGAGATCATGTATAACAAATCTTGCATGTTTAGATCAATATCTCTGTACTCATCTGGACAAACAAAAGCAAGTTGATGTTGTGTACTTAGATTTTCAAAAGGCTTTCGATCAAATAGACCATTACATTCTTTTAAATAAATTAACAAAATTGAGTTTCTCTAGACAACTGCTAATTTTGATGAGATCATATCTAGTTGAAAGAAAACAATTTGTAGAATATGAATCTTTTAAATCGGCTTCATACATAGTTACGTCCGGCGTGCCACAAGGTTCCAATCTGGGGCCTCTTCTGTTTTTAATATTTATTAATGACTTGGCAACCTCTTTGAATATTCCTAGCCTACTATTCGCAGACGATCTTAAATTATATTATAAAATCGATGACATTACAGATTGTCACCGAGTACAGTCCGAATTGGACTCAATCAAACTTTGGTGTAACGATAATCGTCTACAACTGAATGTGACAAAATGTAACATAATATCATTTACAAAAAAATCGAGCACCTTGATATATGGTTACGCAATTGACAATAAAATGATTAACCGCGTACTAGAGATGAAAGACCTTGGTATCACATATGACAGTAAACTTACATTCAACACACATATGAAAAATACGGTTGCAGACGCGAATAGGATGCTTGGTTTCATTTACAGAAATAGTAAAAACTTTAAAAATATTGCCACTTTGAAGTTGCTGTATTTTGCTTATGCCAGATCCAGGTTAGAATATGGATCTTTGATATGGAACCCAATCTACGATTACCAAAAACAGTCAATTGAAAGTGTACAGAGAAAGTTCCTAAAATATTTATGTCTAAAAGTCGATGGAGAGTATCCTGTAAGAGGTATCGATCATAACATTTTGTTGTCGCGATTTGAAATGATATCTTTGGAAAAAAGAAGAATTATACTTGGTACAAAATTCTTGTATAAATTAATTAACAACAATATCGACAGTAGTGTTCTTCTAAACGATATAAATTTCCTAGTACCTAGAATCGGAGGCCGACAATGTTTGAAATTTTATTGAGAAGCATCGCGAACAAATGTTATGATACGATCACCTGTAAATTTTATGTGCAATAGCTTCAACAAAATTTGTAGGCTGTGTGATATTCATTTTGACTCTTTGAGCGCTGTTATGTCATGTATTGTTAATAACATATAATAATCGTGTTGTATTGTTACGTTACGATAATGTTAGTCAATTCTATTTGAATACTTTTTTTTTGGGTTTCACGTGTATTAATATTTGGTAATTAAGTATATTTTTCATTTATCATTTGTCATTTGTTACGAGATACTTACTTGCTGTCACTTAGAAGATAGTATATAATTTATGTTTACATTTCCTGTAACTGGGTACCCCTGTTGGAAATAAATTGCTTTTTTTTTTTTTTTTTTTTTTTTTATATTTAGTTGAATCTGTGTGCTTGATTCATAAGTATTTTTATGCCGTACCATTTGTGTCACAGTACGTGTATTCCACCAGATCTTCGAGACATCATGTTCACCTCCTTATTCCTTCCTCTGAATTAACAAAAAAGTCCATCATTTACAATGCTAAGAAAATTTACAATCGCCTTCCAATTAAAACCTATAACTTCCTTGACCAATTTTCGGAAACGAACTTAATCTTATTTTCTTGTTAGACCTTATTACTAACTACTATTCTGAGCATTGATTATGACCAAATTGAATAACACAGGCATCAGCTTCGATTGAGGAGGATTTTACACTCTCGGATCTATTGTGAAGTTAGTATATATTTTGTATGGAAAGGACCCCGCACGGGAACCCATATAAAATGGTTCTCGTTGGAATTTCTTCATTTTTTTATATGTTTTTATATCCTTTGTAATCAATAAAATGTGAAGGTTTTAAACAGTTTCTATGTATAATTTCGATTTTATGGATTTTTGAAATGTTGCGATTAAGCCAAATGTGATAATGCTTCAAAAACTTTGTTAGTGTGAAATCATTTTTGTTAGAATAACTTTGGGACCAACTGTAGATATTTCACGAAAAATATATATTTTTTATTCTTTTTTTAACAATTGCAGATCAGAAATGATTTTTTTCCCTGCAGGGCGACTCTAAAATAGTTACAAAGTTTGTCACAAATTAATTTATATAACAGTATTTCTTAAACTTTTATAGGTATTATATTAAACACTTTTGAGAAAATCTAAATATTAAAGACGCTACTTTATTCATCATCCACCTAAATAGAAACCATAAAATTGTATTCTGATCCGACCTACATAGGTAAGCAAAACAGCTCAACATGACAGTTACAAAACTAGCGAAAATCGACTTCCTAGATTTTTCACCACATACAAGTCAAGCTAAAAAAAGTATTGGTTGGCTTAGCGTTGCCAACGACAACAATAAATATGGCGATTGTTCATGAAAAAATTTTAACTAAATTGTACCTAAACCGTGTCAATTGTTATGTGTGTAATGTTTTATGTGAAGTAAGATTTACAACAAGATTGGTAAATAATGAAATCAATGAACACAAGAGGCAAATAGCTATTTTAAGAAGAGAAAACTTAAACCACCCTGCCTTGGAGTTTAACAACAATTCTCGAGATTGTTTGAATTGTTCAAGATCTCTTAATGAAGAAATTGAAATGGCACAACAGGATCCGGAATGTTTAAAACAATCAGCGAATTCGTCTTGTGTAATTTGCAATGGACACAATCATTTAGGGCGAGTTTCAACAAACTTTATTACTGACATTTTTATAAAAAGCAATATTTATGTTCCGGAAATAGTGCGTGTTTGCTCACGACATTTGGACGAAAACGGCCTTTTACTGCCAGAACTACTACCCGGTTTGCAATTTGTACATCGATCGTATTAGCCTAAGGGCACCCAATTACAACGAATCTTACAGAACTTATGACAGAAAATTTATAATCAAAATAAGGGATTTGAAGGTGTTAATGATTTCACTGACGATGATTTTCCCTGTGTTTCTTCCCTTACTGAAGTTCAGTTTGAAGAACTGTATAAGTACCTCATGCGGGGGTGTTGAAGATAACGATCATTATGTAAGAGCAGTTTCAAAGAAGGATCTTTTAACTTTTTTGTGTAAAATGCGTCAGGATATATCTGATGAGTTTTTAAAAGTAATTTTCAATTATTCAAGCAGACAAGCTGTAAGCAATGCAGTAGCTACTACAAAAAGATCGATTATGACTGCCTTTGTCCCGCAAAACCTCGGTCTTCAGGCTATTACTAGAGACGAATACATTAATAATCACATCACAGAATTTGCTAATGAATTATACAATCCAGAATCAGGTATACCCCGAGCAATATGCTATGTTGATGGTAGTTACAGCCACATACAAAGAAGCAGAAACTTTAGAAGCTTGAGGCAATCATATTCAACCCACAAACACACTCATCTGGCGCAGCCGGTTCTGTTTACAGCTCCAGATGGCTATATCTTAGATATACACGGGCTATATTTTGCAGATGGCAAAAACAATGATGCCTCACTATTGCACGCAGATTTTGAAAGAGATGTCAATGGATTGCAACAATGGCTTCAAGCGTGTGATATTGTGATTTGCGATAGAGGGTACCGCGATTCAGTAGCGGTACTAGAAGAGTTTGGAATGTCATGTCTACTTCCAGCTTTTCTGCAACTCGGACATAACCAGCTGTCAACTGAAGATGCAAACCAATCTCGTCTTGTCACGAAAACAAGATGGGTTATTGAAAGTCGAAATGGACATCTGAAAACTATTTTCAAGTTGCTAGAAGGAGTAAGCCCAATGTCCCAAGTAACTCATTTAGGAGATTTTTACCGTATTGCTGCGGCTTTAATAAAAAAATTCAGGTCAACTATAAATATGGGGAATGCAGACATTGCTTTGGCAAGGAGAATGCGAGAGAAATCCATCAGGGTAAATCGTCTACGACTACGTGTTTTAGAGAATAACTTGGCCCATATTCGTGCAAATTGGACTAGTTTGAATTTAAATTATATTCCGGATTTTCCTAATTTGCATTTGGAACACCTAAGTGAACTTTCATTTGGAGTTTACCAAATTGGATAAGCTTCCTCTTATATTCAGGATAGCTTTGAGGAAGAAGTAGCAAATGTCTTCGAAATTGATCAAAGCATCATAGAACAAAGGCTACTGAGATGTCGTTTATCCTCCAGGTTCAGAAATGCAGTGAAATATCAGTTAAGGATTAAATATAAAACCAATAATTTAGAGAATAACTATGAAGAAAAAGATAATGACAATATAATCTTAGGGTACTACTGCACTTGTAAAAGTGGATCGAGAAGAGTGGGGTGCTGTTCCCATATTTGTAGTGTCTTGTGGTATTTGGGCTATGCACGTCACGAAAATAATATTAAATATCCCAGTAGGTTTAATAATAAATAGGGAATAATAAGGAAATTCCAACGAGAACCATTTTATATGGGTTCCCGTGCGGGGTCCTTTAGTGTGATGTGTTTTTATTTCTAACTATTACATTGTTTAGTTTGTATATTGTTTGATTGATGTGTGTTTATTTTTATGTTTTACATTGTTTATTTACTATATTTTTCGCTTTGTCAATTAAATGTATAATTTTAAGACAATAAAGCATAGTTGATGATTTGATATCTATGGGTATCATTAGAATTCTCATCTCCCTCTAACAACAAGTTCTTTCCGACCAGTAAAATCTTCAACGGCAGTTTTCTCCGATCAAAAGAGATGGGAAATTCCATTTAATAGGCCTAATCTTCATCGAATTTCATCGTTCATTATCCGGGATAAATCATCTAATAATACTTCGTTCCTTAGCCGGAAACGGATTTCGTATTGTTTTTGGAAATCTTCCGCATGACTACGCTCGATTAGGTCCTTTCCGGATTGACGCTCGCTGGAGGAAGACGTGCTGGCCGAAATCAGCTTTGGGCGCAGATTCGGAACGTAGAGATGATTCCAATTTTGTGAATCTAACGGAAACTCTGTACATGTAACCCTTGAAGACACATTTGACATTATCAGTGAACTCGGGGGAAATTCACTCAATTGAAAACTCGATGTCCCAAGAATATTATTTGTCAGGTTATGTCGGCTTCTTTTATTCGTACTCCCAAACTTGACGTTGAAGCAATGCAAGAAGTTGATACTTATAAATTTGCTTCTATGTCAAATTTTTTCTATAGCTATCAGGTTCTTATTTGGATGCACTTATCTTATTGAAGGACTTTTGTGTATTTACGTGTATTTTATATAAGAAGTTGTTGAGTTTTAATTGTGTTTTGGATCGTTTACAAACGTTCAGAAGAGATGAATTACTATTGTTGTGTATCCTGAGAATAATTATTTTCCCTGCAGTAAGTTTGTGGATTTTTCAATATAAAACTATACCAACTGATGTCCAATTTTCAGCTAACTGAAAACGTAGGGTTTTAGAAGTCCAATACTATCCAACGAAAAATCTTCCACTCTTATCGGAATCTGAACCTAGGCTATCATCCACAGATTCTAGATAATTGTATTTTCTTTTAAGTAACAACCAGAGGTACCTTTAAAATAGAAATAATAAATAATGTTTATTTGCACAACCAAAATAACAGTTTATCGTAACATCAAGAATTTGAAATAAAACTTGACTCTATAACTAGGTGAAAACTGAAATATTCAATTAAATGACCAGAAAAATAGAGATTCTATAAAAAAAACCAGACTCTCAGAAATCCACCGTACTTTTGAGAGAGCTGTTATACGTCAGGAAAATTCAAAAAGTATAATAACTCATTACGTTCAAACCATTCAAGCAGAGTGTCCATGTTGATTCTTCAAGTATTTCATGTTGTTTGTTTCAGTTTCCGTAAATACTTAGTTTTCTCCATTATACTCAAAACCTCTTCAGTTGGTAATAAAAGTAGACATGTCAGAGATGTTTTCTAGAAACTTTAGAAAGTTTTTTTACTTTTTAAATAAATAGGTGTTTTATCATACAGCCTCTTCATGATGTATACATAGTTCCTCTATCCAATTAATTTATTCGTCCTCTCTTTTATTTTATTATTGTTTTTCATGTTCAATGATGAAAACCCAGTGTAAATTTCAACTTGATGTAGGTAGGTTATCTACTGTTGAACAGAGATAATATTGTCCTCAATCGAAACACAATGAACCACTGGAAAATACAAAGTCCAAACAAAAACACAAATTAGGAAGCTAAATTTTGGATTAATTGGGCCGATACTTGGTGTAAATTAATGAACATATTAAAACAATGGTTAAAAATAACAATTTACACATTTATTATAAGAAATAACGCATGACGCACGTTTCGGTGGAACTTCACCTTCTTCAGATGCTAATAGCAAACTAACTATGATTCTCTGTTATATCGAAAACAAGAAATGACAAATTATGTAGAAGGGGTAAATACACAGATGGTTACAAATAATTATTAGAAAAGGAAAAATCAATTCTGAACTGCTAGTCAGGTAGTTCGGTAATTTTGAAAAGATTAAGAAGGGGGCTTGAAGTATGATCGATTTGGCTATTCAATAGGAGACCGGAATACTTGTATTTATTTATCTGTAATGATTCTAAAAAATTAAGTTTAATTCCCTTATTTTCAGTATTTAATATTTTAAAATCGAAATTGAATGTGTGATTTTCTTAGATTAAATGGTTTGCATAATGTGAATCCGACTTCTGATTAACAAAGCTACGTTTGTGTTCTGAAATTCTAGTTTGAAAACTTCTGAAAGTTCTACCAATGTAAAACTTATCACAATCGCCACAATTAATTTTATAAACTCCTGATTTATTATCTTTATGAACTTTCGATTTATTATTTTTTATATGATTTCCTAAATTATTACCGGTACGATAAGCAATGTTAATGTTGTGCTTAGATAAGAGAGATTTAAGTTTTTTACTTGAATTTCCGATGAAAGTGAGGCTGTTGTATTTGATATTGATATTGATTTGATATATGTGTAAATTGTTATTTTTAACCATTGTTTTAATAGGAAGCTAAACGTTCGAAAACTCAAAATGAAATGAACGTAAATACCAATACCAAACAATGTGAACAAACCGTTAATGGCCCATACAGTAGTACCGATATCAGCCGTTCCAGCGCTACGATCTTAATTTCAGACGCCAATAGTAAAAGAAGGTCGAGATGCGATTCAAACAGAATGTATTATAGTTATAAATCAAAGCATTTGCTTGTTTTGCAGAAAACCCATTTCCATGATTTACCGCTATTTTTACATCTAGATATTCATCAAACGTCTTATTCGAATCTCAGAACTCAATATCTTGCTTTGTCGAGGTTTACCTCAATATTGTCGCGCGTACGGAAATTACCCACTCCACCGCAACTGGTCTGGAGTAACCTGCGGTTACGATTAATCGTCGTCTCAATCGCCGAATCCTATTATAATCCCGATATTCGTTATCGTTTCCAGGTGGAGTTCGTGGCGGATACACTGCGGCTCAACCTCCTGGAGCTGGGCAGATCCGGAAGCCATCTCATCTCCGTGGTCGGCCGTTTGGACTACAAATGTCCGGCGGGGGAGACCCACGACCCGATCACCTTCACTACTAGAGAGTCCCACTTGGTGAGTAGTTCAAGTTTAAAGACAGGTGGTATACTATTGATTAGGGTTGTTATCACCTAAATTGCTGACGCCGGACAAAAAATTTTAAAACCCCGGACATTTGGGTGAAATTTAGTTCTTTCCCGGACACCCCGTAAAATATAGTCATAATAATATAAAACATCGTTTATATTTTGATTTATTTGAACTTTAAACCACTTGTTTGCGATATGAACAAATAACAAAAAATAAATAAAATATCTACCTACTTATAGGTATAACACAATTTACAGTTTTCTCTTTTTGAGCTAATCTGGTAACAAAAATAATCAGAAAAACTCTTTTTTTTGTATCATCAAATAAAAAACAACTTATAATGATAAATTTTAGTAGATCAAAATAGATCAAATAGACTACATTCTACATTGTAACAACAAATTATAGGATAGATCATCTAGTTCGGCCAAAATTATTCATTATCTATAAATTAATTTTAACATGGTGAAGTTCTTTTTACTAATTTAACTTAACTTGATCTTTCTCAGACTTGCCAATTTCTGCTAAAATCTGTTTTTTCCATCAGGAATTTTTAAAAGAGGGAACAGCTCAAATCTTTAAAATTATACTTTATTTTGGTCAGATGAGAAACCGTATGTGTATTTAGCAAGTTTATCTCTGGATTTATCTCGTATGACGCTTACGAATATGAATTAATTTTTAACTATGGTTTGTTTTAATAAATTGCTCATCTTTAAATCAATCGGGATTCCCCGGACACAACATTTGTCGGGGTTTTACCCGGACATATTTTGAAAGCCCCGTCCGGACGACCCCTAAACTAGGACAAATCCGGGGAAACTCGGATGGATAGTAACCCTACTTTTGATAGAGGAGCAGTGAAGCTTGCCAAAATTTAAAAGCTACAATAGCTATTCGTGATATTAGTGTTAAAAGTGATAGTTCGTAAAGATGCTTCACTCGCTGCGCTCGTTTCGCAAACATCTCCACTCACTTTTAACACAAATATCATACACTAGTTTTTCCGCAAACGTCAAAAAATAATGACTTTTTTAACTTCAGTTCTTATTGCTGAAGTTTGATTACACAGACGTCCTTTTGTTTTTACTTTTTTGTCCGGCCGTTAGCGTACAAAAAAGTACACTTTTTTGTACTCTCACGGTACAGTTGGGTTCCGGATCCGACATAATGTAATCTGTAAGAAAAATTTTATATATTTTAATACAACAAGTCATTTTCTCAATACTCGGGTACTTACCAAAAATGCACAGTCCTATAATGTGTAGATAAGTGACTTTAAATTTTTTTGTCAATTATTTTGTTGAATTATCAAATTTATGTTGCCTTGACATCTACAAAACCAGTAAGCAACGCAATCTAGTTTAACGTTCCTTCACATATAATCTTCTTTGAAAATATCATCTTAATTCTATCGTTTGAACACCGTTTGCGGAAAAAATCGCATTTTTTATTCGGAAAAAAAGCTCGGCTAAAATTGTCGGCTGAACGCACTGACATTTAGTCGCGCCACAAAAAGTATCACTTTTACTCCTGATAAAACAATATACTATGTTGGACACCTTTCCTATTTCGATAGCAAAATAAATGTCGTAATCGCATACTTTTGACATCTCTTGACAACTAATTATTTTTGATTTTTTAACAAGCATCACGTATGTTATGTGTTGCGGTAACCATCGTAATTAGTAAATGACAAAAACATTTCATAAGAAGTTAAAAAAAGTCAGTCGATAAAACCACACTAGAAATGCTGCCAAAAAAGTCGCGCCAGTAGAACGTAATTGCATATTCTAATTTTCTCGCCTGATGTAGACTGAAGAACATAGACGGGAACTTCAGTGAAACTGTCTCTGAAAATTTTCGTTCATAAGGATTTCTCTCTCTACACTACGTGTTAAAAAGATTTTTATCTACTCCTATTGAATAATATATTCATTATTCAACTGCGTTCTAGCAATTAATAGTATCTCTTACCAAACAGCGTGAGTAATAATAACTCACTGCTATAACTCACTATATAGTCTACGAAGATCCCAAGTAAGATCGACTGTTACTCATCTGTTAATGTCACTTGAATAATTCTGACGTTTTCAAATTAAGTTAATACTACCCAATTATTGTGAATTTGTATTTGTGTCTTAGTATTTATTGTTATAGTATTCAACTTGCGGTAATGGTCATAACTCACTCGATGAATTACAGCACTCGCTTGCAGCTCGTGCTGCAAACTTCATCTGAGTGAGTTATGACCAACATTACCGCTCGTTGAATAATATACTATTAACACTATACCTCATAAACGTACACTTTCAAAACTCAAAGAAGGCGTTAAAAACGTCACTTTTAATGGCTGGTGTACAAAAAACTGTTATAATGTATCTGGGTTTATCGATATATATTGTAGTTTACTGCTTTCAGTTATAAAGGAACTAATTTTCAAGTGAAAATGTCGCCGACATTTTGCATAAATGAATTTCGAATTTGCAAACGATGACACTTGAAAAAAAGCAGCGATTTTGAATCTGTGGGGCGCGTCGCCTTAGTTCTTATACAATTTATCGAAATACTTTGTTCAATCCTCATTCGCTATATATACAACATGACATTTGACACTAATTCATTCAAATCACCATTGCTCGACCTTGGCCGGAGCATCCGAGCAAGCATTTTTAGTTTGTTCATAAACTAATACAAAATATAACGAAATTCTTAATATTTGACACTGAACTACTCCCAGTAATTAACCCCTATGGGAAATTAAAATAAATCGTTGGCCGGACATTTCCTTCTATGATTAAAATTATAAGAATCAATAACATAACCTAACCTATCCCAAATCAAACTTCTTTGTAATATTTAGAATACAACTTGGCAACACCGGCGAAGATGCTGTACTGTCGTATTGAGATCTAGACGGGCTCCCGTTCGGATAACTAAAAATAACAGCATGCGATGCGATTGAAATGAAACATCAATTCGTCCGGTCGGATATCGAATATCGACACGAATTTTAGATGTAGACGGAATGACGGGCTGACTTTCGGAGACTCATGACTGTCGCAAAAATGACTTCTCGTCACGACATGCGAGCCTCGTCGCGCGTGCCAGCGGCACGGATAGACATGGGATGTATTCTGTTTATTTGGAATGAATAAATGGATTGATGCCAATATCACGATTTGCTAGGGGGTCACCGACCCAAACATATAGGCCAGTTAGTTAAGACATTGAAATTCAAAAATTTAACAGTAATTCCAAAAAATTTTAAAGTTTGTCAAGTGAATGCTACATAGAGAAAGGAACAAATCTCATTTTGCAACCTTTTCCGAAGTCCGGAAATGCAATAACATTGAATTTTGCTGTATGCTTGTGAAAAAAATTCCAAAGGTTCTATAAACTTGGAGTGGTATTTAGTATATTATTTCATATCAAATTTGCAACCAATTTAAGGGTACGGAACGTTTTTTTATTCAAAATGAACGTTTTTCTTCGATAAACTAATCAAAAAAATTCCAAAAGTTCTGCAAACTTGACAGATACTTCGGAAAAATATACCGAACAATAGGCATGACGACAGTATCAAAAAATTGTCGATTCAATGGTTTTAGGAGAAAACTCATGTTAAAAAAATTCAAAACAATGCTTTAATTTCATTTAAAAAATTCAGATTACTAAGATTTTCAATAAAATAAAACATTAAAATACTGCAATCGGCCATTCTGACTGAAACACCAATCACAGCGCATGACGTCACGCTTAGGTAAACTCCGATGTCAGTACTCTCATTCACTGTGTTTTATCGTTGTGAATACTATTGATTACGCATTTGTATTGATTTTTTTATTATTTTACGTGTGGTTTATCGACTTCACTCTACTATAAAAATGGAACCAAGGCAAATAGCTCAAATTTGCCCAGGATGGATGTATTAATGTTGGGCGATTTCCTCCCAACAAATGAAGAATTTTGCTCGTCTGAGTTTAGAAACGTGACAACTTCCTTGTAAGTAAATTGTATTTATCTTGACCCTGGATACATCCAATTTAAATATAATCAAACCCGTTTTGAACTCGTGCGAGTGTATTTATCTTCACCCTAGATACATCAAATTTAAATATAATCAAACCCGTTTTGAACTCGTGCGAGTGTATTTTACTTTCATAGGTTATTTTTACAATAAACTTGTCATTGTTTATTTTTGAGAGCTCCCTCACATCTTGTAAGTTGCTATTTCAGAGTTAATAACATGTTAAGGTCCGATTAAACAACTACATTTCTGTATTTAATAAGCACCTACTTGTACTAGTAGTATTTTTCCTCATAGAAAACACCTAAAATCTGATAAATCACCAAGTCAAATGTATTTGTTCTAATTAATTTCAACTATTTCAGGTCTTCAATCATATGGGGATGTACAGTAAAGTGCAAGATTTACCCGGAGCAAATATATATATATATATATATATATATATATATATATATATATATATATATATATATATATATATATATATATATATATATGTACACTGCGGTACTGCACACCACTCATAATTTTTGGAATTCATTTTTATCCCATGAATTAGTTTGATGTTTTCTTTACTTTTTTCGCTACGCATAGACACAATGATATGTTTACCTAAGCGTGACGTCAGACCGACTCCATGGCACATGCGAGCTGTTTTCGCGCGTTTTTGAAATAATATTAGAAGAATGGCTTTAAACTTCGTTAAACTTAAGTTTATTACCGTAATGAAGGTTTTTTTGTGAATAGTAAATGTGTACCCACATTAAGGAACAGTATTTCAAAATCTTTCGTCACGCCTATTGTATGAATTTGCAACCTTTTACGTTGACCGGAACATGTTTATTTATAATTTTTTAATTCGTGGTCATTTTTTCGGGCAAGATGGTCTCGAATCAATTACAAAAGTTTTGAAACTTGGTTGCAAATTCAGAAAACATCTACCACAAAGAATAATCGATGAAACTTCTTTTTAAAATCCAACTCTTCAAATTTGTGAAAGAGACGGACAGAGCAAGGATGCGCAGAATTATAGAGGGTTGAATCATTGATAGTGAAGTGCAATAAAAATTAAAAAAAAAAAAAAAATCTTCAATGTTTTAACTCATTTCCCGTATGTCTTCAGGTGAAATTACTTTATACTTTAACTAAGTTATAATATTGTTGTGCAATAACCCTCTCTCATTTTTGTGCTTTTGTTCTAACTTTGCAATTCTGCACTACATATTTTACACTTCACGTACTTTGTCATATTTCAGTGTTATATACTATTGTTCTGTGTTTTTGAGCTGTTGTGATGTTCAATGATATTATATTATGTTTATGTTTTTGTTTTGTTAAAATTGATTGTTTATCACGCACAAGCTGTGTCAACAGCTTCAGTGATTTATTCTGTTTATTCCATAGGTTTTTAAAACATGTTGTCAATTTACTGTAAATCATGTTGTCAATTTACTGTAAATCATAACTGAATAAACGTATTTATTATTATTTATTTATTATTATTATTTATTATCTATGCTGATGCACATCTTGCCAGAAAAAATTGCCACGAATTAAAACAATTATAAATAGACCTGTTCCGGTCCACGTAAAAGGTTGCAAATTTATACAACTATTCGGTATATTATTCCGAAGTATCTGTCAAGTATGCAAAACTTTTGAAATTTTTTTTGGTCAGTTTATCAAAGAAAGTTAATTTTGAATAAAACGAATGTTCTGTACCGTTATTTGGTTGCAAATTTGATACTTGACATAAAATAATATATTTAACACGACGAATTTTTTTCGCAAGAATTCAGCAAATAATCAGTTTTTGCATTTTTAACAATGTTCCGGACTTCGGAAAAGGTTGCAAAATTTCATAGTTTGTTCTTTTCTCTTTCCCGACCCTACATTAAAGTTTAAAAACTTTTGGAATTATTGTCAAATGATTATCTCAACTGACTGGCCTAATACAGGAAATAAAAGGTAGATACGAATAAGATATTTATTAGAAATAAAACTTTCACTATATTTTCTTGAATATAACATTGTTCCGCCAAACACAGTGACTTTTTCAGATGACTACAACATACTTTTACAAATTCAATATTGATCTGTACGTACAATGATTATTGTTATAATTATAATGAATTGTAATATGCAACAGCCTGCAAGATTTCGGTCGTAGGCCATTTGAAGGATATCCAATAAACTGTTCTTAACGAATAATACAGACGGAAAAATACAAATGTGGATGAGGAAACCTGAACGTAATCTATTCACAATTAGATAATACAATCAACTAGAATAATTTAACATAGTTGATATATATATATATATATATATATATATATATATATATATATATATATATATATATATATATATATATATATATATATATATATAAGGATGTATTGATATCTAGTTAGCCAAGACCAGTTCCCTGCATAAACAAAATACTGCGTTACCATAGCAACGAACAATAACTTATTAGAAGTGTCAGTGTAAAGTTTGACGTCAAAAAAGTAAACCAGAGTTACGCAATAAATTAAAAGAAAAAATATGTCCACCGAAATTGTGAAAATCGAAAAATTGGAGTATCGAGCCATCGTCAAGTACCTGTATTTAAAAGGGTTAAGAGGTAAGCAGTTTTACGAAGATATGCTTAATACCCTTGGTGATCAATGTCCTTCGTATGCGACCGTGAAAAATTGGACTGCAAGCTTCACAAGAGGTAAATTTTCCATTGAAGATGATGACCGATCGGGAAGGCCAGTTTCTGTGTCAGTCCTCGAAAATATCGATGCAGTTATGACATGAATTCAACAGACGGTCGAATTGGGCTAAAACGGATATCTGAAGCACTGAATATTTCATAGGAACGCGTTCATTATATAGTTCACGTCAATTTGGACATGAGAAAAATTGCTGCAAAATGGATCCCCAAATGTTTGAATGTTGACCAAAAGCGTGCAAGGGTAGTAGCATCGCGTTCGATCTGTGCTCGATTTGAAAACGATGTTCTTCTTAAACCGAATTGTTACTATGGATGAGACTTGGGTACATTTCTACGATCCAGAAACAAAGCAACAATCGATGGAATGGCGACACTCCGGTTCTCCAAGACCTAAGAAGTTTCGTGTCCAAAAATCTACTGGAAAATTCTTGCTTCAGTTTTTTGGGATATCCATGGAGTAATCATGATTGATTTTTTGGATAAGGGTAGAAGAATAACTGGAGATTACTATTCGACATTACTGACCATTCTACGGGAAAAGACGCGGAAAGCTATCCAAATCTGTTTTGTTTTTGCAGGACAACGCCCCTGCACACAAATCGCATGTTTCAATGCTAAAAATTCGTGATTTAGGGTTTGAATTACTAGAACACCCCCCTTATTCACC
The DNA here is from genome assembly GCA_030704885.1 of Cynegetis impunctata. NCBI lineage: Eukaryota > Metazoa > Arthropoda > Insecta > Coleoptera > Coccinellidae > Cynegetis > Cynegetis impunctata. The sequence continues at coordinate 162,541 of JARQZK010000760.1, forward strand.
AGATTTGGCTCAGTCCGACTACCATCTCTTTCCTCAACTGAAAAAAAGTTTAAAAGATTGTAAATTTTCTTCCAACGAGGAGGTAACAAAAGCTGTGGAGGTCTGGTTTGCAGAGCAAGAAGGAACATTTTTTTGAAAGGTCTAGAGACGTTGCAGGTTCGCTGTAATAAATGTATACAATTAAGAGGAGAATATGTTGAGTAATAAAATATTTTGACATTGAAATTTTGTTTGGTTCTATAGTAGGCTGAGAATTTTTCAATATATTCTCGTATATATATATATATATATATATATATATATATATATATATATATATATATATATATATATATATATATATATATATATATATATATATATATATATTTTTTGTTTATATAAAAGTGAGAGTTATTTTATATATATTCTCGTATATATATATATATATATATATATATATATATATATATATATATATAGGTATGTATATATATATATATAGGGTGTTTCAAAAGTAAGGTAAAATATTTAAGGAAATGCATCTACATGAAAAAATAATGATAGTTTGCCATATAAACTATGTTCCGAAAACGATTTTTTTTCGAAATATAGGGTGTTAAAGTTTTAAGGAAGAAATTAATTTTTTCCGTCGTATTGACGGTTGTACTGTAGCAAGAGGATGACACTATCAACATTTAATTTAACTTTTTAAGTACTAGATTTAATTAAATTATTTTTCACTTTGTTATTAATTATTGTTAGTACCTTAATAAACATTCAATTATAGCCAAATGACCATACAGAGAAATATTTCTGATTTTATTACGCGTAAACGATGCGTCCTACGAAGTCAAATATTAAATTTGCTCTAAATAAAATAGGGATTTCAAAAAATATTTTCATTTTCAGAATAAGCAGTGGCCTATCATTTTTTCTCAAAGAATATTTAGTCCGAATCCAATACGGACGCCACTGGTGGAAATTTAAAAAAATATTTTCACATAAAAAAATGCTTTTTAATGCATGAAAGCCGTACACTAAATTTCATAAAAATATTTAAAGTGGTATGAAAATGACAATAAAAAATTTATTTTTCCCTTAAAACTTTAACACCCTGTATTTCGGAAAGCAATCGTTTTGGGACCATAGTTTTTATTGCAAACTACCATTATTTTTTCATGTAGATGCACTTCCTTAAATAATTTACCTTACTTAGCAGTACAGCGAGAACATAACAGCATAAACAAGAAGTCTGATGTACAAAATTTAAGCAACATATACACTTTCCTATTATCAATCGCTAAAAATAAGAACCAAGTTAACCAGCCTGTTACATCTGTGTGATTACACAATAGAATTTTCTGACACATTTTTAACCTGAAATTAATTTTTAATTGTCATTCTGTTTTTATGGAGAACGAAACTTTTGTAGATGTAATTTTCGTATGATTTTAAATTAAGCTGATTCAATGATCGTTTTCATTCTAATATTTTAATTCTCACTTTTCTGTAAGTATAATTCATATGTTGTAAAAAACCATCTCTAATTAGGTATGTGCTATTTTTGTAGTAGCCTTGAGGAAGAAACGAATGTGTTTCGAAAGCTTGGCATAGAATAAAGAGACAAAAATCTCATTTTCGGTCGATTTTCCTTACCTTTGAAATAGGTACAAATTAGTGACTGTGAGCCTACTTCAAATATATATATATATATATATATATATATATATATATATATATATATAATATATATAAATATATATATATATATATATATATATATATATATATATATATATATGTATATATATTTATATATATATATATATATATATATATATATATATATATATATATATATATATATATATATATATATAGGTATATATATATTTAAATATTTGTTTCCTTCAATCAATCATCCCAATCCCTGATTTTCATTATTCAATTATTTGTATATCAAAGTCAATTTTTCTATCCAAAAATAATACTTAATTTCTAATAAATAGCCAATTTTGAATTCCATATGAAATTCCAACGAATAGTTCTATACTTCAAAGAATAAATAGTACCTACATAGTTTTCATTTCACATATTGACTTTATCCTTCTTTGAAACTAAACATACCGCCCAAGATAAAAACAACACCTTTCAAAACACATTACGATGCGCATACACAAATACAAGTGACGCGTAATTGTTACTGTTACTGTTTCTTCCAGCTTCCAAGTGCCTGGAGTGTAACATGCGCTAAAAAAATTCGTTAAAAAAATTTATATCGACCGGATATTTTTCTCATAAGTTATCGAGAGATTCCATAAAATTCGGTTAAAATCGTAGGATACATATTGACAGGACGAAATGGGAAATGGCAAACAGAGTGAAACAGAGAGTGAATACCCGAAAGGAGATATAAATAGCTTTCGAAACTCTGATCGATATATCTGGTCCTTATTGTTATTTTGTCGTGAACTTTGTAGGTATAGGTCAACATAACATATAAAAACAACATTCGAATTCAATCGGTCAAAAGTTGTACTTTTCCAATTAAAAATGGGCATCCCAAATGATTCCCTTTCATTTTAATGATCATAAAGAAGCAGTATTCAACATTGATTGGGCCGAGAATCGATGAAAACTAATCACAATATCCTAAATGAAGAAGGTTTTGGTTTTCACTATATTTTGTTAAACATAACAATTGTTTTGACAAACACATCTTCAGATAAACACTAAATACTAACTTTCACAAATTGAATATCTTCTAAAGATAGAAAATGAAAAGTAGAGGAAATGCGCCATATATGGAATATGTTCCTTATATGGAATAACCTGAAATGGAACGAACCAAGAGTGGCAACCCCGGAACAAGATCACGAATACGTACTTACATTTAGATATGACATCTAGCAGTCGTTCATAAACCGTCCAATCTAAGCGTTGTTTTTTTGTAGTGCAATTTGCTTTAAGGCGACATCGTAAGTTTTTCAAGGTATGTATTTGAAATTTTGTTACACCTAGTTAGAATGAACACAGGAATGCCCAATTGTATTTTTAATTTTTATATAACTTGCGCTCAAGTTTCTAATGTAGAAATCTAAGGTTAGCTTGTTGTAAACACGTGAGTTTGGTCTACGAAAACAAAGATGGCCAGGTACCTTATATGGAATAGTACGCTGTTTCTATTATGGAATATTCCATATTAGGTACACACCCTTTTTTTGAGGAACTTAATAAAGAAATATGCAAAAATTTTGTACTGAAATACTCCACAATTTAATCATGAACTTTTTTTCAAGGAAAAATATCATGGGTCTTAAAAAATGGAGTAAACCTGATATGGTTCGTGCAATCGAAGCAGTGCGAAGTCACGAGATGGGGTACAAAAAAGCAGCAGATACATTTAATGTTCCTCGCACTACATTATTCCGTCTATCAACAAAGAAAGATACAGCACCATCCGATACTGTTGAAACAAAATTAGGAAGATCCGCAGTTTTGCCACCACAGTTAGAAGGTCAATTGATAGAGTATCTGCTTCTGATGGAAAAATTTTTTTATGGTTTAACACGAAGTGATGTTAAAAGAATGGCTAAATCCTCCATCTCAATAAAAAAGTGCTTCAAATAAGAAGACAATCATTCAAAATTCTTCTTCAGAATCTGAATCCGTAAGTTTTAGGGACAATTCTTTTGATGATGATGACATAGAAGACATTGGGACAGACAAACCACATGCTGCTTGTTTCTATTGCAATGGAAACTTTTCGGAGGATAGAAAAGGAGAGAAGTGGATAGAATGCGTTATTTGCAAAGAGTGGTGCCATATCGATTGTTCGGGATGTGAAACGGATATTTTTATTTGTGAGTTTTGCAAAAATAATTAGTTCGTTTTGCCAATATGTATTTCGTTATCATTTAGTAGTAGGATTTCTAATACTTAAAAAAAATAAAGAATCTCTATTTTATTTTTTAGCAGTTAACTTTATTTTGATCAAATATTGAAATAAATCTATATTTTTTTTGTTAATTAAATCATGAATGTTCATAAATTGATGTCATGTTTATAAATAAAATGAAGTTGCCATAAAATATATGCTATTTTATTTTTAACTGCATTATTTGCCTACCTGTAAACATCTTACCCTATTCCATATTGGGATCATCGCATATACTATATTAGGTACATATTCCACATTAGGTACAAAATTCTTTCTTTTCAAATATTATTTTTTTGTGCACCCGTTATACAGATATTCTTATTTTTAATACTAAAACCTCTAATATAACATGTCAAAGTATATATTTGAAGAGAAATTAGAAATGTTTTAAAAACAGAACATAAATTACAAGCCAAAATGAAAATGGTATTCCATATTTGGCACTTCTCCTCTACAAATATGGATGGGTAAACCTAAACATAATAAAGACAAGAAAACGGTGTCATGGGACACCCGGTAGAAACGAAGTTCCTTCGGATAATATAGAAGGACCACAATTTGCGAAAACGAAACACTTGCGTGTCGGGGCGCTCGACAGAAGTGATAACTTATACTAGTCCAAGTTGAAATAATTAATATTGAAATGTGGGGTTAAGAGCTCTAACGAGATTGTAAATAAAAAAATTTAAAAAGCTAGGAGTAACCTCTGGGATTCGAACCCAGAAATACGGCACACCAGGGTTCAGTACTTAGACCACTCGGTCGTCTACGCAATGTAAAATTTAGACGCAAGAGTGTATATAACGAGAAGATAACGTATCGACACGCTATATTATTGAATATAAACCTACATTCCTGTCGTAATCTGTTCTTTTATACATATAACTTATATACAATTATTTCAATGTTTCACATCTGACGTTTTCGAGTTGCTTGTAGATGAATTAATGAGTACATATAATGCATTGGCGATTGACGTGGCGGAGTGGGATCAGAAAAAGAAGGGATGAAAGAACGGAAAGAAAGAGGAAGAAAGAAAAAGGTATACAATATTCGCTTGTGTTAACTGAAAGCGTGACTTTCGTCAGTCTTTTTCGTATGTTATATTTCAAATTCGTTATTGAAGCTATTATTATATGTTCCAGGAAGTGATGAATATATCGAACCTGTTTTTTCCTTGTCGTAATTTCTTTTATGTTCAGATATTCTTACTCCGAAGTTTCTGCCAGTTGAACCAAAAAATACCTTAAGAGATGAACCTCAATTTAGCTTATAGATATCTGACTTATTATGCGATGCAGTTTTATCTTTTGAATTTTTAATATATTTTTCTATGGTATTTCGATAAGATAGGAAAATTTTGTGTGTTGGGTCACCCATATATATAAATTGATAATTGAAATTGTTTATCAATATCTGTTACTTTTTGGATACACTTGAAAAATAGCTGCATAATACAATCTTGTTCTTGAAATATTATCTATAATTTTTGGAGGATATCCATTATTGTAAGATATTTGTTTTATAATTTTCATTTCTTTTGTGTAATTATTTTGTGATAAGGGTACATTTATGAGTTTATGTATAATGCCATTAATATGCTGCTAATTTATTTTGGAAAGGGTGTAAGGAATAATTTTGTTTCGTGGCTTCCGAATGAGATAGTATATCGAAAATGTATGTCTATTGTTAATTCTTTTTAATGTGAAATCTTAAATTTCATAAAACCAGCAATTTCATTTTCTACTATAACTTCAATATTAGGATGTAATTTAATTATGTTATCTACCTGTACGTTCAGGTTTTCATTGTGTTTTTCCCTCTCTATAGTTGGTCAAACAGGCAGAAACTTCGGAGTTATAAACTCTGAACATGAAAGAAGTTACGACAGAAAAGAAAAAAGATTCGACTCATTCATCACACCTCCTGGAACAAAATCATAGCTTCAATAACGAATTTAAATATTATATACAGAGAAGAAAGGTTATAGACTAAATTTATTACAAGTCCTCGAAAACAACAGTAGGAAAAGTTTCAATAATTTATTAAATGAACAATTAGACATGAAATAAAATTCACCTTTGTTAAATTTATTCTAGTTGTAGTATAGAATCTTTGTACCTGTTAAGTTTTGCCCACCTTCATTACTTATCTTATTATATATTCAATTTGTAAAAGTCTAATCTAAAAGAACCCCCGCGTTTGGTGAAACAATAGGCGAATCAAATTAAGGGCTACGTCGCCTGGTGACAATAAGAATAACTAAAAATCTTGACATAGTTCTTACGTTCTCCTTTGTTTTGTGTTTGTTTTTGTGTGATTTTTCACAAATATCTATTATTTGCAATCATTTTGAAAGCTATGAGTCGTTCGAATCGTTATTGTTCAGTTCCTCAGTGTTCTTCCTGGGAAAAGAAATGTTCAAATGTGAATTTCCATGCTTTTCCTCCAGCTGGTGATAAATATCGTGTTTGTGTAGAAGGGAAAAAGGAATACTCCTAAAGTCTCTACTTTGTGTGATCTGATAACTACAGATAGTGCTCTAAACAGTTTCACTGGTCTCAATAATATAAAACTATTAGATACAATAGTAAAAACAGTACAATCTGTTTACAGTGATCAACGGTCACATAGATTAACAATCAAACAGCGTATTGTTTTAGTATTGACAAAATTGAAATGTGACCTTACATATGTGACATTATCTCTTTTATTTGGCATTTCACAAGAATTATGCCAAAAATATATTTATGAAATGCTACCCATTATGGGTAGAGTTCTTAGTTGTGTCATAAGATTCCCAGAATATTCTGAAATACAGAAAAACATGCCAAAATGTTTTGAAAGTTACAGTACAGAAATTTTTATATAGAAACCAAAGTGCCTTTGCTGCAGAATCAGGTTATACTCTCAGTATAAATCTAATAACACAGTGAAATTCATGACAGTTGTTTCTCCTGGAGGTTTAATTACTTATATTAGTGAACCATATGGGAGAAGAGCAACTGATAAAACGATTTTCCAACAAAGTGACTTAATTTTAAAGTTAGAAAGCTCACAGGATGCTATTGTGGTGGACAAAGGTTTCTTGATAGATGATATTTGTCAACAGTTTAAAATAAAGTTGATCAGGTCACCATTTTTGAAAGACAAAAAACAGTTGACTACAGAAGAAGCATTGTTGAATGCCAAAATAGCAGCTGCTAGAGTACATATTGAACGAGTCAATCAGAGAATTAAGATATTCATCTCATGATCTAATCTAAGATTTCTCTTAATTTGACTACAAAACAAATGATGATAATCACCTACCGCCTCAATAGCAATGAAAATACATACACAGTAACACACTTGTTCACTAAAGAAGCCTGAAAAGTCTTTATATTTATGGTAAAATTATATTTCAAAAACACAAATAAACACACAACAAATACAACATAAATATTCCAATGTCAATATTTATAGTTCTACGACTGGCCACATTGGCGCTGCATTCTTATTTTCAGATGCCTATTATTCAATAAAATACAGTGAAAATCAAAAGCTATCAAGTATTGGCCCAATCAATTAGATAATAAAATATTTGCACCTGATGAAAACTACGAATTTTTGTTTTAGTCCAGGAGCTAACAGCACTTGATCATGCAAAATTTTCTGCGCGAGGTTTTTTTTTTATTGTTATCCAGGGGTGTAGGAGTGTGGGAAAATGAATGTTGCCATGCAGGAATGTGTTGCAGTCAACCGGAAAAGGGATGGGAAGTTTGCGCTGAGATACGCTTCAGAAATCGGCCATAACTCGGCTGGAAATGGTATCGACTTCTTCAGATTTTAGTCCTCTATTACTCCACTCAATTAACTTTTTTTGGACATCGTTTTCCGAGAAATTGTGGTCATAGTTGAAAAGCTCTAGCAAATGGTTCGCTTTTCCTGAGAAAAAACGACGTATTATCAACACAGTCGAAACAAACTAAAAAAATAGACCAATTTAAACTTTCCACGATTGATATTTGTCGAGTTGCTTCATTTATTGACGTAAATGGAGCTTTTTCCTAACGTTAATCTCGTTTTTCGGTAATTAGAGGACTGAAATCAGAGCAATTTGAGGACAATTCAAGTTTCTTACGATTGACTATTGCCGAGTTGACGACCGATTTCCGGAATGCTTTTCAGCGTTGAAAATTATAAATGACCTCACTTAAGGGCAATACAATAATACACTTCGATACTTCACATACTTCGAATTGAAGGAACCGTCACTTTGCACCCACACGTTTTGAATAAAATTATAAAATATCGCAGTGGTCAACTATATACTAAAGTCACTCTCATAATTGCCAATATCTTCAGATCAGGAAAGTAACACTGATGGAATCCAAAAATAAATTCGAAGCGGCAAACACTTACATATCACTTTTAAATTTATTTGATAATTTCTAAGTAGGTATCAAATAATTTTTCATGTTGTTATTTCGTATTAATCTATTTTAGGTATTTTCATCATCAGTAATAATATCTATGATTTGCTAACAAAGCAAAACACTTTTTGCCATTAAATCCATCTCAAGTGAATTAGATACGGCATCTACAATAATTGCCTATTTTGCATTGTTCGAATCTCATCTTCGTTATGGTCTTCCCTTCAAGTAAATCTTCACAACTTCACACCATTCTCAAATTGCAGAAGAGAGAAATTCATTACATGTTTGTACTGAAGAATAGGACTCATTGCAAACATTACTTCAAGAAAAATGGAATTTTGACGCTTCTTTCTTTATATCTACTTGTATCTGTTGTGCTTGATTCATAAGTATTTTCATGCCGTATCCTTGGTGTCACAGCACGGGTATTCCACCAGATCTTCGGGACATCATGTTCACCTCCCTATTCCTTCTCTGAATTAACAAAAAAGTCCATCATTTACAATGCTTAGAAAATTTACAACCACCTACCAGAGTAATTAAAATCTATAACTTCCTTGGCCAATTTTCGGAAACGAACTAAATCTTATTTTCTTGATTAGGCCAAGCTACATAGATTTTTTCATGCAAAATGTGTTGGAAGAAAACCAGCTCCGCCATTGTTTGTAAAATAGTTCCACATGATATAGTGATATGTTTTTCACTCGACTTTATTATTCATATCTTTGTTATTAACAATTTAATGCAAAAAATCGCGTTTTTAGTTTTTTGCTTATAAAATTGAAACTATCAGAGTAATCGTGATGGTGTCAATAGACTTATTGTAGAAAATGAAAAGACGAAAAAAATGACAGATCGGACGACTCGATCAGACCCTCAGTCTAAGGGAAAATTGGAAAAAACCGGCCAAAATGCAGTTTTTTTAAAAGTTCATAACTCGGTTATTTTTTGAGTTGTAGCGTAGATCCTTCGGTTAGTATTATTTATCAATATAAACTTTATTTGTGCGAAGAGCAGGAACTATCTGATGCATAGTTTTTGATCTGTGGCCATTTGAATATTTTACTATGCCATTTTCCAGCAGACCTGAATGCGACATGTATAGTCCGATTTCAATTTACAAAAAAGATTTTGAAAGTAAAATTCTCATAGTCCAAAACGTTCATCTTGGTTTTTCATGAAAACGCTGAGAAATATGTTAAAAACAAAGCTGAACATGACGAAAAACGGCCGAGAAATAATCGTCATGTTCAAAATGCCGACGCTTTCTAATGTCGTGCTTATCCTTGCCTGCTGCTCTACCCCCACTCTTCAACTATTCTCACGCGCTCGGCCCTTTTTCGTCATGTTCAGCTTTATTTTTAACATATTTCTCAGCGTTTTCATGTAAAACCAAGATGAACGTTTTGGACTATGAGAATTCTACTTTCAAAATATTTTTTGTAAATTGAAATCGGACTATACCTTTCGCATTCAGGTCTGCTGGAAAATGGCCACAGATCAAAAACTATGCATCGGACAGTTCCTGCTCTTCGAACAAATAAAGTTTATATTGATAAATAATACTAACCGGAGGATCTACGCTTCACCTCAAAAAATAACCGAGTTATAAATTTTTGAAAAAACTGCACTTTGGACGGTTTTTTCCGATTTTCTCTTAAACTAAGGCTCTGATCGAGTCGTCCTACTTCTCATTTTCTTTGTCTTTTCATTTTCTACAATTAGTCTATAGACACCATCACGATTACTTTGATAGTTTCATTTTTATAAGCAAAAAACTAAAAAAATTTTTTCATTAAATTGTTAATAACAAAGTTATAAATAATAAAGTCGAGTGAAAAACATATCACTATATCATATGGAACTATTTTACAAACAATGGCGGAGCTGGTTTTCTTCTAACACTTTTTGCACAAAATGCTCACTCTAAATCTCTGTAGCTTGGCCTATATAGAGGACTATATATTTGTATATATTTTTTATGGAAATGTGGTGTGATTTTCATTTCTAGGTATTATACATTGTTTAGTTCGTATATTTTTTGATTGATGTGTGTTTATTTTTATGTTTTACATTGTTCATTTCCTATATTTTTCTCTTTGTCAAGCAAATGTATAATTTCAAGACAATAAAGCATATTTGATTTGATTTAGTTTTGAATATTCTCCTAAAATTACTCGAGCTAATTCGATATCAAATTTTGACGTTGTTGCTAGATAGTTTTCTATTATCCTTGAATTCCAGGAATTCGCTGTCGTGGCCACAAATTGCGAAAACTTTTGGATTCCATGCCTTAAATTTATAAGAGAACTATCGGGCCGATCTCTGTTTCAGATGGGCACTAGATCCGGGGTACAAACGAATGAATTACTGCTTTCTCATGCCGCAAAGATGTAGAACAAACTCTCATTTGCAAAACTTACGATCGAGCGATATTGCAAGCCATTCATCATATTTTATTTATGGCAGAAGCCAGCCAAGAGAAAAGGGTGGTGACCTTTCGGAAAAGTCTTGGCGTAGTGAATTAGAATAGATATGCGGCGTTGCATTATTGTCATTTATTCCGTAATTCCAGGAATGAGAAAACTAACTCGATCAGAAAGATATAGATTATAACTCAAGAGGTCGTTGACCTTTCGGAAAAGTCTTCGCGTTATAATTTAGAATGGTTTTGCGGTGTTGCATTATTGTCTTTTATTCCTCAATTCCATAAAACTAATCGGATCAGAACGATATAGATTAGAACTTGAGAAGGTGTTGTTCTTTAGGAAAATTCTTCGCGTAATGATTTTGAATGAATTTGCGGCGTTGCACTATTGTCATTCATTCCGTAATTTCAGGAAATTTACTCAATGAGAACGATCTAGATAGATAATGAATGAGGAGGGTGCTGAACTTTATGAAAAGACATCGCATAATGGATAAGAACAGATTTGCAATGTTGCACTATTGTTATTTATTCGATTTTCTTTAGCGTTATGAATAGACGAGAAGAGATACGATAGGGAAGTTTCCAGCAAAAAAAAATTTGATCCAATTTCATTAAGATTCGCCGTGGTTAAAGTTTTCATCACTGCATTTGACGTACTGAACAAATTGAAAACGGTATTAAGAGAATAAAACTTTCGAAATTATTAATAATGTGTGGAAGTTGAAATTAAGCAAAGAACTTTAACTATATTTGTTCAGGAGGAAATTTTTTGCACATGTCGTAATTTCATCAGTTTATAACGGACATCCATTTCTAAAATTGGACATATTTTGTAGATACATCCGATGAAGTTATTAGAAAAATTATTGAAACATACTGGAATTACAGTGTTTCGACGTTGCCATTTAATACGAAAATCCTGGAAACTAACTATATCAAGAGTTTTCAGTTTAAACTCATTGAAAAATCATTTCTTTTAAAGTAGTTTCATAGAGTCATACCTGGTCAATTTTTGTACCACTCCATCATGTTTGTATAATTTGAGGATGGAAGATATTTCTAAGTGAAAGGGTAACTGTCTGCAGAAATCCACTGTATCTAAAAGTTTGGCTAGCTGTGAGACATTTTTCATTAGAAAATTTCATTAAGTTCGGCTTTTCATCATTTATGTAACATAATAAATAGAGATTATTGAGAAAATGTCCTGAAATTGTATACATTACATAAAGTGAACAAGGAAAATTCTTCAATAATTTAAAAAATTATCAAACAACTTTCCAAGGAAGCTGGTGGTTATACGTATTCAGCAACGCAAAATCTGCATTCACAATCGAACGGCGAATTATAGAAATTGTCAAGTCACCCCGACTCAAAATCTGTATACAGCTGTTTCGATCTTATTAGATCTCATCAGTGTAGCTTATTCGATTCGGAGTGAATTAACAAATTTCTAATTGTTTACCAATACAAATCGTGGTCAGTAACACTGTCTGGATAACAATCCCATGCCTTTTCAATTACAAGAACGCATAAAGATGTATTTGGAAGTATCACGATTGAAAAATGAAAAAAACTTCTGAGGATTCAGATATTTGCTTAGATTTACTATAGACTTAGACGTAAAGTATTCGTGGAAATTCTCAAAAAATGGCGAAAAATAGCTGTAACTTTTTTGTAACTACCTGTTTGCGTTAGAAAATTTTTATTTGAAAGATTATATAATTATAGATCTTTCCTGAGAATTTGAGCGATTAAAAAATTGTGTTTTCGAGATATCAATTTTTAAAGTTATCATTATTTTTACTAATTTTTTCTAACACAGGGATCGTGATCAGCAAAAAACATTGGAAATGATGTTTATGATTTTTAAAGCCAACTCAATATATCAAAAATAAGCAACAAGGTGAAAATAAACCTCAAAATAATTAAAATTTGATGTGTCTAGAAATTGTGAGCCAATTCACAAGACATGTATTGCAATCGATTGTAACCATTGACAAGGAAACCCAACAAATGAAGCATTTCATAAAAAGTGCGAAAATATAATTCATTTTCAAATCTTGAAATGTTTAGAAGAAAATTTCTGGAAGATTACGAGGGAATAGAAATTGTTATATCCAATTTAGTGTTATTGTAAATCGCTTTTGTAAGAAATAGAAATATTTAAGTTAGTTTTAATTCGTAATCATATTATAACTATATACTATATTTTTCTACGATTTAGCATTTTATAATACCTAACGAACTCTCACACACTCTCTTTTATGCAAGCATTTTCTGCTTAGAAAGTGATCAAAGCTCTTCTCTCTCACCAGTTTATTGGTTTAAAAATGGTATATTTATTGTTTTAATCGCATAACATTCGTTTTGGTGTTGCGGGTAATTATTTTTATGGTAATTTGTGGGAATCACTTCATCATTTTGCCCTATATATATATATATATATATATATATATATATATATATATATATATATATATATATATATATATATATATATATATATATATATATATATATATATATATATATATATATATATATATATATATATATATATATATATAAAGAAGTGGGTATACGTTGGTAAGATAGCAGGTAATGAAGTTACAAAGGAAGATATTGAACAGTATATGAGGGATTCGAATGTTAGTGATAAAATAGAGGTAAAAAAATTAAATACAAAGGGACAAAACTCAGCATTTAGTGTAGGAGTTACAACTGATGAACTATTTAAAATGATTTGTACCGCAGAATTTTGGCCGGAAGGAGTTATAGTTAGGGAATTTTCGTTTCGAAACCTTTTTCGTAAACAATAGATAAATTAAGATAAACAATGATAGTTGTAATGAGCAACTAATTATAAAGCACAAAGGTACAAATGTAATAAATATTATGCACCAAAATATACAATGCATGAGAAATAAGATATCTGAAGTTGAACTAATAATGGATACCATAAAGGATGAACCTGATGTGATGTGTATAACTGAGCATTGGATGACTAAAGATGAAATACAATTTCTGAATGTTCAAGGTTTTAAAGTAATGTCAAACTTTTCCAGGGAAAAATATACACATGGTGGAACATGCATATTGGTAAAGGAAGACATAAAGGATTTTGAGGAAGTACCGTATATTGATGAAATGAGTATTGAAAAGGAAATAGAGGGATCATGTATTGTGAGTAGAAATAGAAAATTAGTGATAATGTAAATATACAGGACATGCTTGGGAAACGTTCAGATCTTCTTTGAACAATTAGAAGAAATACTTAAGAGAATAGAAAAAGAATTCACCAAATATCATATAGTAATATGTGGTGATTTTAACATAAATTTGCTAGATGATAGTCAAGTAAGTTATAGCTTTATAGATATGACTGGAAGTTATAACTTCAAGCAAACCATAAAAAAACCATCGAGAATAACAAAAACAACGAAAACATCGATAGACAATATATTTGTTAGAAATTGCAACTACTGGAATAATAAAAATCTGAATTTACTGTTGTCTGATCACATGGCTCAATTTATTAGCTTAGAATGTAAAAACTTTCAGAATAAAAAACATTTTGTCGAAAAGAGACTATTCACTGAATGTAAAACACAACAACTATTTCATAGCTTGCAGGACACAACATGGCAGAATGTGTTGGATGAAATGGATCCAGAAAGAGCCTATAATCGTTTCTCCGAGATATTGAACCTACATATCAGGGTTATATTTCCGAAAAAGAGGCTTCATGCTGCGAAGGATACAAAGGCATGGATTACGAAAGGAATAAGAACTTCATGTAAAAGGAAAAGAGTTATGTGGGTGGAACTACAAAAAGGTAAAACTACACATGGATACTACAAGAAGTACTGCAGCATACTTAAAACTGTAGTTGAACAGGCCAAGATAATGAGTAATAGAATATACATAAACACAGCAGAAAATAAAACAAGAGCTACTTGGAATCTAGTGAACAATATTACAAAAAATAAACAGGATATAAACGATTCAATTTTAGATAACTTCCCCACTGAAGATGAAAAAGAAGTATCAAATAAAATAAATTCCCATTACATAAATGTCTGTGGAATAAATAATGTAACAACTAATATTGAGCCCTGCATCAACAGTATATTCTTAAATCCAGTTGTGGAACCTGAAGTATATGGATATATCGCTAAATTAAAAAATAAAAAATCTGTTGGAAGTGATGAGATACCAGTTAATATTTTGAAGCGTTGTGCATCAGTATTGGTTACTCCATTAACACATATCATAAATCAGATATTATCAACTGGTAAGTACCCACAAAAACTAAAAGAAGCATTGGTAAAGCCGATATATAAAAAAGGAGATAAGACAAATTTCAGTAACTATAGACCTGTGGCACTTCTCTCAAATATAGTTAAAATCTTTGAACGTATAATATTTGACAAGATGATCGATTTTTTTGACAAAAATCGAGTAATTATCGAACATCAATACGGATTTAGAAAAAAAAAGTCAACTATTAATGCAATCTATCAAGCCCTCATCACCATCACTAAATCCCTAAATCGAAACCAAATCACGGCAGCCCTTTGCCTAGATCTATCAAAAGCATTTGATAGGGTCGTTCATGAAATCTTACTGGCGAAATTGCAAAGGAACGGCATAAGAGGTATTGCGTTGAAACTAATGCGATCTTATTTGATTGGCAGAACTCAAAGAATAATGAGCAGAGGAAAGGATGGACATATGATGACATCTGAATTTGGTCGAGTTGAGGTGGGTGTCCCACAAGGTTCCATTTTGGGACCTCTACTTTACATAATATACACGAATGACCTCGTCCAATTAACACAAAGCCAAATAGTAATGTTTGCAGATGATACTTCGCTAATTTGTAAAGCAGATAATGAAAGTGACTGTGAACAGATATTACAAGATGGATTGGGAAAATTGATTGAGTGGTACGACATAAACAACTTAGTACTAAATATTGAAAAGACCAAATTAATAGTATTCAGGAAAAATAAGGAAAATATAAGCCTCAATTATCAGAGCACACAAATTGGTGAAGTGGACAGTTTATCATTTTTAGGAATACATATTGATCAAAAGCTGAACTGGAAGGAGCATATTGGAAAAATTGCACCTAGTATCGCAAGACAGTGTTATGCTATTAGATTGATTAGCAACACGGTGGGATTGGAAGCCGCTCTGACTGCTTATCATTCATATGTACAATCAAAAATCAGATATTGTTTCATCTGGGCCGGGTCTCCTGATGCTGATAGAATATTTACATTGCAAAAAAAAATGCATAAGAGCTGTTTTTAAAATCACCCAGAGAGAATCATGTAGGCCAATATTTAAAAGTAAAGGATTGTTAACATTATATGGACTGTACATATATGAGTCGGTTGTATTTGTGATGGATAATTTTAGAGAATTAAGCAAAATAAGGCTGGAACATGATCATTACACCAGAGGGAAAACATATCTTTTAGAGGAGAAGCTGAATTATACCTACCTCCAAAAAAATGTGACATACCGTATATTGAAAATTTGGAATCGTTTACCTGAAAAATTTAAAACTAAATCAAGACAATCACAGAAATCCACATTAAAAAAAATTTTAGTAAGCAAAGCATATTACAGTATAAATGAGTACTTAGAAGAAAGAAATTTCGAAGAACTAATTAATTGTATTTAAATTTGACAAGATCTACACATGTATTGTATTTGATCAAATAAACTATATCTATCTATCTATATATATATATATATATATATATATATATATATATATATATATATATATATATATATATATATATATATATATATATATATATATATATATATATATATATATATATATATATATATATTTTATATATATATATATATATATATATATTTATTTATTTATATATGTATATATATATATATTTATATATAGTATTGTGCTGAAATTCATGAACACTGGAACTTATATGACGTCATCATCACTATCCCCAACTTCTAATGAACATTTGCAACAGGTAAACATTAGCTTTCATTCCATAAAGCACCAAATCCATTCTCAATATCCTAATTTTCGTATACAAGGGCTTAGCAATTCGTATGAAAACCGATCGATGTGATTGTCAATCCATTTATCAAAATATTTTTCCACATTTCTCGCCCAATACAGGCAATCTTCAGCAATCTGTACGGTCACCTTCCGACACGACCCAGAATGATTGATGAACCGACGTTTCGCACGCAGTCACATTACGATTCGACAAAATATCGAATATCCGGCGTTGCCATATCTCACCGCAAATTCCTTACCATTATGAAAAACGCCGCGAACCCTTTCCGAATATAAAACTCTTCAAAAGCCGCTTTTAATCATCTTCTCGAACTACCTGAACGGAGTTTTGGTATGATTTAAGGTTCTTTCGAGCCCCGGGAACAACTCTCGCTCGAAGCGACCGTTCGTATGAAGCTAGAACATTAATCAGAAGTGTATTTATTGCAGATCCTGCCGCCTTGGAACGCCAAGAAAACGGGAAACATTTCGTTCAAGTTTCGGACCAACGAGGCTAATGGTCTAATCCTGTTTAATGGGGGAGTGAGGCCGCCAAGGGTAAGTGCCACGTGATTTTGCTATGAGTTGTTCTCGTAAAATACTGCCGTTTGGCGTGATTTGATCCCAGCAATCGAGGATGCATTAAACGTCATATTGAATTTATTAGATTCAGTTTAAAATGAGTCGAGACTCTCGAAGGATTTTCGTGGAAAACACTCTATAATTATAAATCAACACTTGACTTGGTTCTACTAAAATTGCTATATTCACTCGACATATATATTTCGGGCAATCAACCAATCATCAAGAGTTTACTAAGACCGTAGTCTATCCATTTATATTAATGCTTTAAATGTGGGCACATACTAAGGGCTTAGAGCAAGATTCCAGAGGTTACTTATTTTCTCAGCAATAATATTTGTAGGATCAAGTAGTGCTCGCATGTAGTTTCGGTTATGGATACCTGCTACCTTGTGCCGACGGCTAATTTCCAGGTATCAGGTGCTAAAGATGGAAAAAAACTCAACTCACTTTTCTTATTTCCTCAGTCTTGATTTTATATATGATACTCAGGGAACTATTACAATACCTTATGCAAGCAGCCAGACCGATCGTATGGGCCAAACATCCCGCCAGACACAAATAAAGTGTCCCTATGAGTATGACAGTATGAGCGAAATGTCATGATTTGCTCATTTAAGCGGGATAGTGATTATCTATGCTCTTCGATCTTCCTTCTATACTTATACTGTCATGACATTCGCTCATACTGTCATACTCATAGGGACACTTTATTTGTGTCTGGCGGGATGTTTGGCCCATACGATCGGTCTGGTTGCTTGCAGAAGGTATTGAAATAGTGCCCTGAGTATCATATATAAAAATCAAGACTGAGAAAATGAGAGAAGTGAGTTGAGGTTTTTCCATATTAAGCACCTGATACCTGGAAATTGGCCGTCGGTACAAGGTAGCTGGTATCCATACACTGAAAGTACATACGAGCACTACTTCATCCCACAAATATTATTGTTGAGAAAATAAGTGACGTCTGGCGTGTCTGAGATGTTGGACTATCTATTCGGTCATTAGTGATGGGTGAGTTCCTGGAGCTGGCCGACATACCTAATCTTTAGAGCTTCTGGAAGGTCCATCCTCGTTCCTTTTAGTGATGTTCTAACTTTGGATATTGGTTTTTTACGTTCATCTAATCTGGTACCGATGTTTCTTCCAGTTTGACCAATATAAAATACTTCACAATTAATACATTTTAGTTTTACTAAAATGTAATACTATTATTCTATAACAATAATAACGGGAAACAATTTCTTAGAAAATGGTTCAATCCATGTTATGAAATGTGTGTTGCGTGCTTATTGAAATTATAGTATGCGAAAAAGGTTCAGACATTTTCCCAATTGATTCAGAAAGAGAAATTTCTGGATAATGGCATTCTTTCGTCAAATACGAAAAACAATATTATGGAAAAGGATTCAAGATCGGTGTATGGATATGTTGCCTATTTAAATATTAGCGTGAGTTGCATCATCAAGCGTGCCCATTCGAATTAGATTATCTGAAAAATAGCGTCCAAAATTTTCATATATATATATATATATATATATATATATATATATATATATATATATATATATATATATATATATATATATATATATATATATATATATATATATATATATATATATATATATATATATATATATATATATATATATATATATATATATATAAATATATAGATATAGATATATATATATATATATAATATATATATATATATATATATATATATATATATATATATATACATGAAGAGATCTAAATGAATAATTGTTAATACATAGTTCATTAGTCTCAATTAATTATCAATTATCAATTTGCCCCTTAAATCGAAAAACTACCAATAGAAACGATATTGCTTCAAAATACCGAATCTCAAATTCAAATTCCTTAGGTTGACCTTTTCTCCATCGAGATTTACAACGGCCATATATATGTCCATCTGGACCTTGGCTCTGGAGCTGCAAAACAGAGGGGATCTAGAAGACGAATAGACGACGGTGCCTGGCATGAAGTTTCGTTCAGAAGAAGCGGCAGAGACGCCAGAATCACTGTCGACGGTTTCCATACCGACTTCAAAACAACAGGTGAGTCAAAAATTCTTCTAAAGAGTAAACTGTCAATGAATACAAATATCTGTTGTATGTCAAAAGCTCAAAGTTTTCAATTAGCAATGAGCTGAAGATATAATTTGTTATTATTATTGTTATTATTAGTATCTAGGCGACCAAGCATCTCTCGGTCTAACCAAAATGAAAATATGCGACTTTTGGATGATATCAATCAATCAATCAAATAATTTATTTCCATTATACATACATTTACAAATGTGTGGAAAGCGTCAAATATATACAAATCACAATTTTAAACTAAGAAAACATTAGGAAAATACTCCTCCAAAGAATAAAACATATTCGTCAATAGATACTGCTTCAACTTCCGTTTGAAGCAAACCGTATTACCTGCCTCCCTGATTTCATAGGGCAGGTGATTGTATCTAACCCTTGAACCTAAACAATTTGCGGACTTTCTGCTTATGTTGAGCCGTT
>JARQZK010000760.1:187500-225000 GCA_030704885.1 Cynegetis impunctata
TTACAAGGGCATTCAAGATAAGCAAAGGAAAGAAAAATGAAATTGTGCTGGCAGAAGTTCAGGACTGGAACCAAAAGCAGAGCATAATGAAGAACAAAAGTAAGTTGAGGGGTCAAGCAGCAATTATAGAAAACGATTTAACGGAGAAGGAGAGAAGGATTCAAAGACAGATAATAGAAATCAGCAAACAAGAAAGAGAAAAGG
Source organism: Cynegetis impunctata (assembly GCA_030704885.1). Lineage (NCBI taxonomy): Eukaryota > Metazoa > Arthropoda > Insecta > Coleoptera > Coccinellidae > Cynegetis > Cynegetis impunctata. Next base: position 187,705 of record JARQZK010000760.1, read on the forward strand.
GAAAAATGTTAGAGTGGGATATCTTAAGATTGAAATTGATGGGAAAGTATATTTTTGGAATGAAAATGAGCAGGGGGTGACTGGGGTGGATACAACAAAGAAGCAGTCGGCAAAAAACTTATAGGAATGGAAATAGAAAATGGGAATAAGACGGTGAAGGCATGGCAGACTAAGGACATGAAAAATGGTTGTGGAAATGTAGCGGGGCGGAGTGAGGTGAAGTTGCTGATTGAATCAAAAACATGGGAGAAAAAACAGAAAAGAGTAAGACTGGAAATTGGCTACTTGGAATGTTAGAGGTTTAAATGGAAAGGATTTGGGTTTGGAAATGGAATTTGAAAAATATAATATAGATGTAATGGCATTGACGGAGACAAAGAAAAAGGGTGAGGGTCAACAATTTATGAAGAATGGACATTTACTGATATATAAAGGAGTAGAGCTGGAAAAACATGGAGCAGCAGGTGTTGCATGTTTGATAAACAAAAAGTGGAGTAAGAATGTTGATAACTGGGAGGCGGTCACAGAGAGAATATTGATTGTAAGTATAAAAAGAGGAAAAACAATTATGTCAATAATTGTGGTATACGGACCTAATGAAGATGCAAATAAGAAGGAAAAGGATGAATTTTGGGATGAATTGCAATTAGTAACTGAAAGGTGTAAAGGAAAACTCATAGTTTGTGGAGACTTCAATGGAAGATTTGGAATAGGGGGAACAAAAGATGATATAGTTGGAAAATATGGAGAGGAAAGGAGAAACAACAATGGAACAAGACTTTTGGATTATTGTAGAGTGAATGATATAATTGTAACAAACACCTTTTTCGAACACAAAGAAAAGCATAAGTTCACCTGGCAGGGACGTGGGTTAAATGAAAGATCGATAATAGACTATATATTAGTAGGAAAAGAAAACAGAAGAGAAATTAAAGATGTAAGAGTATATAGAGGTGCGGATATTGGAAGTGATCACTTTTTGTTGATCGCTAGAATAAGAGAAAAATGAAGGAAAGAAAAATCCTGGAAATGTAGGGCGAAATGAAAGATATGAGAAAATAAGAAGTTACAAACTGAGGGATGAAAACGTAGCGGAAGGATATAAGGATACAGTGACGGAAAAACTGAAGGGAATGGAATTAGGAACGGAAATGAGTGTTGAGGATTTATGGAATAATTTCAAAAACGTCCTACAAAGAGTCAGCTAAGGAAATATGCGGTAGTATAAAAAAATTAATAGGAACAAAAATGTACATCATGGTGGAATAAAAGTGTGAAGAATCACATTAAAGAGAAAAAACAGAGTTGGCATAAATACTTACAAAACAGAACATCCTGTAACTACAAGAGGTATAAAGGAAAAAGGGAACTTGTGAAAAAGGCCTGTAAGGGAGGAAAAAATGAGGAGCTGGAAGGAGTTTGGAGAGAGAATGGAAAGAAATGCAAGAGACAATCAGAAAATTATTTTATAGAGTATTAAAGAATATGAGAGAGGGGTAAACAGATTGGAAATGCATCTGTCAGGTCCAAAAGGGAACATTATTGACAGAAGATCAAGAGATAATGGGTAGGTGGAAGGAGCACTTCATGGAATTGTTGGAAGGAGAGGAAATTAGGGAGGATCGAGTGAAAATTGCTGAAAAAAAAACAGAAAATCAATGTGGGAGCGAAGAGGAAAAACAGATAGAAATTGATGAACTCAAACAGGCAATAAAGAGAATTAAAAATGGAAAAGCACCCGGAAAAGATCAGATAACACCAGAGATGTTGAAGAATATGGGAGAAAAAGGCACTGAAGTTTTAATGGAAATTTGTCAGAGGGCATGGTCTGAAAAAAGGTAACCAGAGGATTGGAAAATGGCATTGGTTGTACCGATATTTGAGAATGGAGATAAGAAGGAGTGTAACAACTATAGGGGAATAAATCTAATGAGTACAGCACTGAAAGTATATGAAGGTATTTTAGAGAAGAGACTCAGAAATTGTATTGAGCATACATTAGAGCCAGTTCAAAGTGGATTCATGAAGGGAAGAAGTGTACAAGACCATGTATTTTCAGTTAAACAAATTATACAGAAAGTGAAGAAAACTGGTAGGAAAGCGTTTTTTGTTTTTATAGACCTTGTGAAGGCTTTTGATAGAGTGAAGAGGGATAAAATATGGGAAATATTGAGGAAGAGAGGAATCACAGAACAGCTAGTGCAATCCATAGAAAGTGTGTACAGCGAAAGTATGAATTGTGTTGCCTACAAGAATATGAGATCAGAGAGTTTCCAGACCAAAGAAGGAATAAGACAAGGAGGAGTTTTGAGCTCGGCACTTTTTATAGTATTTTTGGATGAGGTCATAAAAGAAACGAAGGATAAAATGAGAACTCTGATAGTTGGACACAGGAAAATGAGAAAAGTGGAGGCTTCAACATTGGCTTTTGCAGATGACATTGTTTTAATGGCAGGTTCGAAAATTGTTTTACAGAGGAATGTGGATATTCACACATTGAAAAACATTGAAAAAGTATCAAATGGAAATAAACAAAAAAAAGACTAAGGTTATGGAGATAACGGATATAGAGGAGGATGAGGATGTGCAAATAACAGTAGATAATGAACAAATCGAAAAAGTAAATAGCTTCACATATCTAGGAGTGGATATAGATAAAAGTGGTAGTCAAGAAAGGGATATTGAAAATAGAATAGAAAAAGGAAATAAATTATTTTTTGCTCTAAACAGAAAATTTTTGAGGAAAAGGAAAATAAAGGAAAAAACCAAGATGACAGTGTACAAGAGCATATTTAGACCGGTACTAACGTACGGTTGTGAAACGTGGGTAACTACACAAAGGAGCAGAAGCAAATTACAGGCAATGGAAATGAAGTATCTTCGAAGTGTAAAGGGTATAACAAGATTGGATAGATGGAAAAACGAAGAAGTTAGGAAAGAATTGGAGATAGAGTCAATGGAGGATTATGTTGGAGAAAGGCAGATGGGGTGGTGGGGGCACTTGATGAGAATGGAAGAAGAGAGACCTGCGAGACAAATATGGAAGGCGAGGGTGGACAACAGGAGAAAAAGAGGGAGACCTAAAATGACTTGGGACGATATAGTTGCAAAAGAAATTTTAAGAAGGGGGAAGAGCATCGTTGAAGCTAGAGCGTCAGCGGCAAACAGGGAAGAATGGAAGAAAATCATTAAGTTTAAATTGTAGTAATAGAGTATTATGTTATTTTGAGACCCAAACACCGAAAGGTATTATTGGGATTTAGATTATATATATATATACCTTTCTAATACATCATTTTCAATGGTCATTATCGACGATGAATTCAAACGATTACGAGACATTGTTGAACGAAGATAGTTTATTAGTTCTACTACTCGATATTAGATGGTTCTGTATGTATGTATTTCATTAATTGGCAACATTCATCGAAGGAAATCAAGAATATTCTTGAGGAATTTCATACAAATTATATATACTTATAATAATGGAAAAAAGTCTTATTTTGACTTGAAAAATATGCCTTTGAAATCTTGATATTATATCTTGAAACGCCGTATATATATATATATATATATATATATATATATATATATATATATATATATATATATATATATATATATATATATATATATATATATATATTATATAGATAGATATATATATATATATATATATATATATAAAATGAAATAAACTAGGACATTTATTTGAAACTAATCAAACAAACCTCCTAGCGGAGCTGGTTATAAGAGTTCACGAAGCAGCGAAATGTCCACATCTACCCTAGACGGTAATTGTTAATTGTTAGAAATGTTAATTTGTTTATCACAGTCGATTGAAATTGATAGACAGACTGTTTCGCCCTTATTGGGGCTCATCAGTATCATCCATCCATCGAAAGTGATAACCAAACCAACATTTCAAACGGTCATATACTTTCCTTCTAGTAACTCCATGGCACCAGTCGGAAACAATTGAACCATTTCTTTCAGACAGACGAAAACATTTCGGCAACGAGAACTCGTACGTCCGGAACACCCGAAGGTGGCTACTATATATGCCACTACTATATAACCACGGGCGTGTTTTCCGTTTAACACGAATAATTCTCACTTATATATATATATATATATATATATATATATATATATATATATATATATATATATATATATATATATATATATATATATATATATAATTGTGACTCAGGATGTATAAAATGGATTCAAAAACACATAGCTGTAACAAATGCTGGTAGTATATATTTTCAAAGATATTGAATGTGCTATTCAGGTATGATACAGGGATATGAATTTTCTCTAGAAAACCTCAAACATTCAATAAGTTCCATATTGAAATAAGTATAGGTATATACTTCAAAAGCAATGAGTAAAACTGTCGTGTTCATATCAATTTGGTTAATAATGTACTTATAGTGATTGGATATTACTTATGCAATATTATACTCTGTGGTAGTTTCAGATTACGACGAACTGAGATCTCTAATTCAACAAAAACTTCTGGGCTGAATCCAGACCTGCTTTCGCGTCGCGGGCATTTCCCGAATATATTTCAAGGGAACAGGTCAAGTATTAATAACTATAAAATATGGCAGGAATGTGCTCCGAGGAACCTCGGGAAATGAAGAAGATACGGACTGAAATCAAATACGAACAAATTATGTAGGAAAAGGGCTTTTAAGGGATCACGCGATTCTACATTCAAATGAATATATCATTCAAACGAAAGTGCATGGAAGTTGAAGTTATTTTTACTTCAATAACACAGTTAGATGCTCTAATGATGTTACAACTCTTGAACATTATATTTCTCTCCGAGCGAATTTTCATGTGGATAATTCGATTTCGAAGGAATGACGACTGTAGAGCCCTTGAGTGATTACTTGAGGCAATTTCTAGGATTTTTTTGATTAATTCAATATGGTTGAATGTATAGCCAAACAAGTGGCACTTGTACATTTGCTTATAGTTTCTTAACTTCAGATTAGCTTATACTATCTGTGTCTTTGGCTCAAGATGGTTAAACGAAAAGAAAAAAAGAAAATTAATTTTTTCACAGCAACACCCAAATAAACGTATTAGAATAGTTATTTATTTTCAAGAATATACAGCGAATCTTTTTAACACTCGCGAGTGCAAAAAAGAGGGTTTATATTCGTGTTTAATATAAATATCAAAATACCCTTTATTAGTATTGTTTTGAAAGAAAACGTTCCATTTTTATCGTTTCGGCAGTGACAGTGACATTAAACGAAAGTATTTCAGTCAATCGTAATATAATAAGAACAAATATTAGGTTGTCAGGGTGCAACTTCAATTTCAATTATTGAAGTTGCCATTACAACCTTGTAAAAATTAGTATGGACGCAATATAATTGTAATATGTTATATTATATTGTTGATAAAAAACGATTGCAATTATAATTATGGTAATTGTGTATTACCTGTATTTGAAAAAAGCAGGTTTGTACTTTTTTGCACTCTGTTCAAAGATAGCTTACTTTTGACATTTCAAGGTCATCAAGAAGGCACATTTTTGATTTGTGTTGGAAGGAAATTTGTATGCGATTCGAAAAAGAAGAAATTTTGGGTCGATTTCAATCGGATACTACTGAAAACGAATAGGGCTTAGAGACATATAGTAAACCTTACAACTCGATCAACGATTTGAATAAGCCTGTGTTCATTAACCCTCTCGCTCACCTTGTCCTCAATTGAGGACAACCTACTTTGGATTTTTTCCTAAGTGCCGCTTGCTCTTACTTCTCTGTCACATTGTTCTCAGTTGTGGACATCATATACTTCCAAATGAATATATGTGCTGCCATCTACAAGCTGAAAAAAATTCATTCATTTGAAATATAGGTTGCCGTAGGGTAGCTGTGACAGCAGTGTAGCGCTCTACTGTTTATTTTTTTTTGGTTATATTCGTTAGACCATGTGTTTGAAAACTGACTGTTCACGTTCACAATAAGTGTAGACTTGTTCCAAAGTAATTGTGTTTGGTGATTTTTATGCATATTGTAATCAGCGATTTTTGAAAGTGTGGTGTCCTAATTTGAGGACATTGTGAGCTAGCGGTAAACGCAACATCTAGGTAAATATAACAGCACTTTTATTTTATTTCTGCAAAAGTTAAATTTATACATTTTAGTACTTCGAAAATGGACCATTCATGAAATACCTTACCCTGTAATGTTATTTTAATAAAACATATTAATATTTTACCCTCTGAACATATTTCTGAAAATTTTTTGTCTTCCATCAGCTCATGATGTCCTCAATTGGGGACATGTCATAGTGCCCATCAGCTCATGATGTTCTCAATTGGGGACATGTCATAGTGTCCAAACGGAGCATTTTGAAAATCTGAATTACACATCAAGAATTTCCAAAAAATCATAAGTTGCATCACAGTAAATTTCAGATTTTTCGCTCCAATAGTTTTAATTCGTGACCGAGAGGGTTAAAGTTCATTCGGCGGTTCCAGAGAATGTTCGATACAAACATACGGTAGACTAAAGATACATATATTGACGGAACTATATCTTACGTCTAGAAAGTTGCTTCGGATCTAGAAATTATCTTTAATGCAAAATTAAAGCTCATTTATTAAATTTTTCAAGTTGCTGGATCGAATCCTGGCCGAACCAACGAATGAATGCGGAGCCACCTCTCGGAAGGCAATGGCAAACCACCGAAGTATTCTGTCTAGTAAAGCCTCTCTATAAAGACGTTCGGAACCGTCGTAAAACTGTAGGTCCCTTCTATTCGTGTATCACTGTATCACGCACAACACGAATAGTTGTAGAGAGGTCGCCTAAGAGAAGAAGAAGAAGATATATATATATATATATATAATATATATATATATATATATATTATATATATATATATATATATATATATATATATATATAATATATATATATATATATATATATATATATATTTGTTGTTCTTGAGGGAGAACAAATCTATCAAAATTTGGATAAATTTCTCCCAACTGCATCCATTTTTACGTAGATATTTGAACTTTTATACATATATTTTTCTCGTTAGATATTGGCATCTCCAACGGCTCCCCTCTGACCAAATGAGCTGAAATTTTTTTGTGTGGGATTGTTTTCGAGGCAGCTTCTGTAGATTCAATTATAGGGTTGTGATTAGGTACCTGAATTGAGGTTATGTTGAAATACTATCTTTTGTAGGTTTCAACTCTTCTCCTCAACCACGCTGTACTTCCTGGAGACTATTCTTGTTCGAATCGCATCTCGACCTTCACGATGCGAATTTTCAAAATTTTTTTAAAAAATTGATGAAATGAATTATTTTCTAAATTTCAATACTTTTCGCTGTTATAGCGTGGCTCTTCAGTACGCGATGCACTTCGCAAATTTTTTTTTGCAATAAAATAAATTATTTTCTTAATTTTATTACGCTTTGCTATTACAGCGTGGCTCATCCTTCAGTACGCGATGCACTACCCAAATTTTTTTTCCATAAAATAATTTTTATTACGGTTTACTATCAAAGCGTAGTTTCTCAAACATTAAGTCATTCCGTTCGAATGTATTCTATTTTTTTTTAATGTTCATAAGTAGCAGTTATAAAATGGTCTAAGGATAGAGGACTTTAACGCACATAATATTCATTTAAACAAACTTTATCAACACAGTATTCAACATAGAGTGAGGTGAAAATATTATAATCTTATTAAGTACTATCACGAACAAAACAAACTTCTTTCGAATTTTTAGTATAAATATTAATTCCAATTTACAGTCTTCAGTCCATGACAGCCGAATCCATTATTCTAAGTTTTCGATGACATGGGATGTTTGCTGCTCAATGTTTTGTATCGGCTCACTTTCATCTGATTTTGGAATGTCTACATCGTTCTCATCAAGCCATTCAACATCTTGGTGCTCTAAATTTTGAATAATGCACATCAGTTCATAAGCACGACGAGCAGCCACTCTTATAGGCCTAACTTTCATATCAGTGTGCGTGTTTACTTTTTGTATCATTCGATGTGAAGATTCAGTGACTTGATGGAAATATGATAAAGAAAACACGTTATGCATTTTCGACTTGATAGCTTCAATTTTACCGTCGGACAAAAATAATCGTAGGGCATTTGCAGGAAATCTTTGAGTGAAGAATGTAAGTGTAGAGATAGATTGACTGGAAGATTGGGAAATTGCCCTCCATCATCCAAAACCAAGTAATCAACTGTTTGTTTTACCTTTTACTGGTGGTGGAAGAAACATGTTGTCTAGTAGTTCAAATAGGCCATTTCTTGGAGGACAGCATTCATTGTTTCTACATTTTACAATTTGAACCAAGTATTGGCTCCGTAGTTCAGTGGTCAGTGCGTTGGGCTACTCAACAGAAGGTCGATGGATCGAATTCCGGCGGAACCAACGGAGCGGAGCCACCTCTCGGAAGGCAAACCACCGAGCAGTATTCTGCCTAGTAAGGCCTCTCTGTAAAGACGTTCGGAACCGTCGTAAAACTGTAGGTCCCTTCTATTCGTGTATCGCTGTATCACTCACAGCACGAGTAGTTGTAGAGAGGTCGCCACACCCTAAACCGGGTACGGCACCACAAGAAGAAGATTGGCTTACACGCACATGTTCTGAATACCATTTAATGTCTGGAAAATCAGGAAGATCTTGTTCGTCCGGCAAGAAAGATGTGTTTAGTTTTCAAGCATAGGGAATGTGTGGGTTGCCAATGTGTAAAAAAAATAACTACTGCTGACGCAGCAGTATTAGCAAAGACCCCTCCTCCCCCTATAGTGCTGACATAATACTTGAACGGCCCCTTTCAGTTATAAAATTCTGAATTTCTGAAAGTTCTACCAATGTTTAATTTTTACTAAATCTAATAAGCGGAATTATACTCGTCGTACATAACACTTGATCATGGAAAAGACAGAAGGACATAAGATTGTGAAATCTCATTATTCAGCTGAAAATCCCCGACTGGGGAAATTCACCAAATTCGATGATTTCCTTCTGACTAAGTCGCCGTATCGGTCCCTTTTGATACTTCCGACATTCGCTTATCGAAGACCTGTCCCTCAGTCGGCGTCTTTCAGTCTACGCCCCGAATTTCCCGATTCACCCTGTCTACTGGAGGTTCATTCACTCGCCATCCGGAGTTCTGATGTTCATTTCGTACAGCTTTCTCAAGCTGTAACTTAATTAATATCCGTCCTTTGATGGTACTCGATAAATAATTCGATTACCTGTCTGGTTGAATCCGGCCGATGTTCTCCTTTGGTTGGTTTTCTCTAAATTTCGAGGTGATCAGCTCTAATTTACGACGGCGGGAGTTTGAATTACATACGCTCTCGAACTCTTCAATTTCGCAAAACATGTGGAAACATTAGTCTAGTAATCCACTTCGATGAAGCTACCACTAATACAGCGCCAGATTAGCCACGTAGCAAGTAGCAAATGCTACGGGCCCCGCGCTCCAACGCCTATAAAAAAATAAGTTTAGATAAGCGTAATAGCTATTTACCTAACAAGTGCGGAAAATGAATTTTTCGGCTGCTCGTGCGGAAAAACATTTTCCGCAAGTGTTTGGTACAATAGTTTTTCTACGAGCGTGAGGAAAGTCAACAGAACTAATCAAAAGTAGAGATATTTTTATCTGATTATAAGTGCTTATAGTTTATTCAGAAACATATTTTATTAGATTGTTGATAAAGTAAACATAAAGTGAAATATTATTAACAATAATAGTTACATTTCAAAATCTAATACCTAATTATTTATATTATAATTTATTGTAAAAGTACAATTATTTGCATTACTTTAATTTATAGCAGATGCTGGTTGCTTGTTGAATGGCTGTACTTTTGGATCTGTTGCTCTTTGCTGTTCTGGGATAATAATGTCAGTCGAGTGGAGTTCATTTTCGAATTCCTGTTCAAAATTGTGCTGAGTACTTGGGCCTGGCTGTATGTCAGTGGAGGCGATAGAGCTGCTGGTAGTGGCTGATTGCGGTCTGAATATCTTGCTTGCAATACACTTTTTATTTTCCAGGGATTCATCCAGATATCCTTCGGCAACTTTTGTTGATTGTCACCCGCCATGACGTTTAAGATTCGTTATCCCTACTCCGGCATCTGCAAGGCCGTGGCAGAAGAGCGGCTATAGCAGTGTCCAGTGTAGGCTTCTGGATGCGGGAGTCTTAAATATGCGGCTACATCTGATGATATCTTCCCAAATTTGTTTATACCAACACACTGGATACTGCGTTCTCCGTTGTGATACTGGACAAAAATTCTCTTGTGAGGAGTATGTTTCGGTCTAAGCAATGTATATTTTCTGACACACTTCATGTTCCTCTCCCCAGTAATTACAAAACTTCTACTTGTGTGCGTTTTACTGTCGGGTATTTCAACTAAAATCATGGAGCTTTCCTCTTTCACGTTTTCGATTAATAAATTTGTTAATTCTTCCCGCCTGCACGCCCCAGCTATTCAGAAAATTGTCGCCACTTTATGGAGAAGATAGATGTTATCAAGAGCATTGGATAAAAACTTCTCTACGTCATCTGGACTTAAAATTTTTGATTTTTTTGGTCTAAAACCAACCATCTTCTTCTTGAGAAAAGCAATTACCTTGAAATATCTGCTTATGTCGATATTTTTCTTGAGCTTGAGCATGGTTTTCAGCATTGAATATTTTGACCAGATTGTGAATGGTTGACAGGATGCAGATAATTCGGAAAAATAGGATATTCTTGTAGATGCCGTATCTAACTCATTTGGGATGGATTAAATGGCGAAACAAGCAGATGATAATATTTTAGCTAGGACTTGCACATGCTGTGAAAATTTGAGATTATTGTCGATAAAGAGGCCTAAAATTCTGACAAAATCGACTATTTCAATGGCATGGTTTTGCAGGAATAGATACTGAGAGTTATCTCTATAAAACAAGGCGACGGTTTTATCTACATTGAAGCAAAGTCAGTTTGCATCAGATCAGGAATTGTCAATGATGGACTTTTTGTTAATCCAGAGGAAGGAATAGGGACGTGAACATGATGTCCCGAAGATCTAGTGGAATACCCGTGCTGTGATACCAAGGCTACGGCATTGAAATATTTATGAATCAAGCTCACAGATTCAAGTAAATAAAAGTAAAAATCATGTTAGATTAACTTCGTTTATGTTGAGAAAGAAAAACAATTGCTGTCAGAAGGACTGGCGACAGGAGTGAAAATTAAAACAATGAAATAGCTGTGTTCTTTTCTGAATCTTTATATCAATTATAGCCTGAATTATTCAAATTCCATAATTTTTGAATTATGAAATCATTCTAAATAAACATATAAGTATATTAAGTATTCACTATTTCACTGCACAGAGATTCTACAATTAATCAATAATACAAATGATGTATATCGAAAATACCCCTAAAATACACTTCTCTAATACCAACTTAATTTATTTACATATTTTCAACCCTTCAACTCACTCGGCAGTAGCTGTGGAGGTAAGAAAATTCTCAAAAACCACGAAAAACATATTCACGTACATATTTCCAACCCCTAACTCAATTTGGAATGGTTTAGGAGCTGCGAAAGCTTTCAAAAACTGGTTTCTTCATCTTCTTACACCCTCCAGATAGCCCTCGAAGGCTGAATTTTGGATATGTTATTCATAATTATTTTGCACATCCTTTGCCTTAAAAAAATCTAGAAAAAAGTTTTGTTCTGCCCCAGGAACAACCCCAGTTACCAAATTCAGCTCGTTTGGTCAGATGAAGGTCGACAGAAAATGAGTTCAATTAAGCCCTATAATTAAAAAATTGATAAACCTATAAACAGAAAGACGTACAAGAATTTAAATCTCGATCAAAAGCAAAAATGAAAAAGAGCCGATCCGCTATTACTATTGTATTATTTTCCGATAACAATCGACTCTGTCCATATTTTCTGTCGAATTCCCGATTCATTTCCTTCAAAAACGTATGAATATAATCCAATTTTCGCGTCGAAACGCGGCATAGAAATCTGGAATATGCGCGGAATCCGGATCCAATTTGCCAACAATTCAATACGTTTCCATTCGATCCGAGAGGCCAGGAATAACGTTCGGAATTTTTGCTCGATGCTAGATTATTTCCCACATATTTGCACCGATTTCGAACTAGATGTGAAATAGCTACGTGCATGGATTGCAATTTACCATCACTGAAAACAATGCGAATTGTAGATGAAATCGAAGTAGCGATTTTGGGCAATGATGGAATGTTGTGTTTTCCGGTTTATTTGCCTCGAATGTGGCTTTTAAAATGTATGAAATTAATCCATTAAATCCGATCAAAAATCGGTAAAAGCATCGACAAAATATTCGAAAGGTCACTCATGTTTACATGTTTAGTCTTTTTTTTGTGGAATAATGAAAAATATTTTATCGAACGTAAATTAACCCTAGCGAAGTATGGAATGTGGACAAAAATATCGTTATTTTCTATATTCTATTCTATATTATATATATATATATATATATATATATATATATATATATATATATATATATATATATATATATATATATATATATATATATATATATATATATATATATATATATATATATATATATGTATATATAGATATATATATATATATATATATATATATATATATATATATATACATGTATATATATATATATGTAATAATAATAATAATGATAATGGTTTATTGATCCTGTAAGACATAGTATTACATGCAGGGCCGGATTTAGGCATGGGCCATATGGGCCCGGGCCCAGGGCGGCAAATTTTGAAGGTCAGTTAAAATTTGCTAAAAAATCAAGAGTATTTTATGCAGAATTGCTCTCACTCAGATTTATACACTAATCACTCAACGGATATTGAAGCTCTTTCTTTGTTGTTATTCAATGTCATCATTTGAAAGGTCTGTGCAAAGAAAAGACATCTAGTACAGAAGAAATATTGCTGTCACAATTGAACAGAAATATTTTGTCAAAAGATCTCCAGGACTTATATCTAAATGTAAGGGTAGTTCGAACGATGTTTTTGTGTAGACCAGCCAGCAATTGTGCAGCAGAACGTTCATTTTCTACTCTTTCACGAGTAAAGAATTATTTAATATCAACATTTGGCCAGAAAATGTTAGTTAACTCAGCTGTTTTTGCCATACTAAAAGACTTGAGAAAAATTACTTGACGTGTAAGCTTGACTTTAATGATATCGTTGACACATTCGCTAATATTAAAATTGATTTTTTTTTTATGATGTTTATAATCTAAGTGGTTTTAAAATGAGTGAAAGAAATATTCATTTCTGAATGGATGGTAAACAATAATAAGACAAAAAACAATATGAAGGACAACTGGGTTTCTTTAAAAAATCTCGTGGGCAACAAGTGACGAAACATTTAACTTTTCCTCTAATCCATATTTTTCCGTTAATTAAGATAACAATAATTGTACTATGTTTAGTTTAAAAGTTCAAAGGATATCTTGAGGAGTAAGAAGAAATCATAGATTCTCTGCAAATATTCCACATAACAAAGTACTAATTAGTATTATTCCTAGATCATAGTTAGTGATGTTATATAAAGCTATAACTTTATTAAGATGTAAATTTATTTTTGAGATATTGATGTTCAAATAGTATTATTTTAATTCTGGCAAATGCTTTAGGCCCATGGGCGGCAAATTCGTAAATCCGGCTCTGATTACATGTATAGGACAAGTCATAAAGATATACACACAATGATTACATCATTCAAAAATATTTTCACTGAAATTATAGCTGTAATAATCTTTTACATTATAGAAACATTCCTTCAATAGAAAGTTTTTGACAATCTTCTTGAATTTGTTTTTCTGAAGATTTTGAATACATAGTGGTAGATGATAAAAAATCTTAATACTCTGATAAAGTAGAGACATTTCAATCTTAGTAGTTTTATGAATGGAAAAATACAATTCATTCTTATTTCCGGTATCATGTGAATGAAAACTAGAAATTTTTACAGTACTTGCCTCATTATCCTTCACATATATTAGACATTTAAATATAAATAAAGCGGCCAAAGTGAGAATACTATTGTCTATGAAAAGGGGTCTGCAAGTGGACCCTGGATGGCAATTGAACATTAAACGAACTATTCGTTTTTGAATGACGAATACTCTATTAACCTCTGAAGAATTACCCCATAGCAAAACATTGTAAGATAGGTGACAATATACTAAAGAATAGTAGACGTTAATAAGAGAATTTAGTGGAAGAGAACTTTTAACTCTACTTAATGCGTAATAGGAGCTGTTGAGTTTTTTTACATAGGGCATCAATATGCGAATGCCATTTTAGACATCTGTCAATGTGTATACCCAGAAACTTAACATGATCATTAGATGAGATGACCGTATCCAAATGCTGAACAATAAATGTTTCACTCCCAGAGCCAGATACATCAAAACGAATGCATTCCGTTTTATTGACATTCATCCTAATTCTATTTTTGTGACACCACTCGATGAAACTTTGCATAATGAGCTCACATAGAGATCGTAATTCATCTAACGTCTCAGCTGAAACCGCTATAGAGGAATCATCGGCGAAAAGTATTATTCTGATAGTCCGTTGTAGTGTCTTATTGGCGTTGAGTAATTTGATGAAAATTTTCCTCAAGTTTGGTGAGAGGTCATTTATGAATAGGAGGAATAATAGTGGTCCAAGCACAGAGCCCTGAGGCACTCCTAATTTCGAGTGTATATGTATATATATATATATATATATATATATATATATATATATATTATATATATATATATATATATATATATATATATATATATATATATTATATATATATATATATATATATATATATATATATATATATATATATATATATATATACTAGCGGACCCCGGCAAACGTTGTTTCTACCATATGAATTATTTATCTATATATATATATATATATATATATATATATATATATATATATATATATATATATATATATTTATCTCTCTAACTATCTATCAATCAATCTATCAATCTTTCTGTACCGGCATACGTTGTTCTGTCTATCTAAATATCTATTCATCTAATTTATATCTATATATTAAGATATATATATATATATATATATATATATATGTATATTGCATATGCGTATTTGCCCTACAAGGCAGGACAAATCTTAATCTTCAATAGGGATTAAAATACTGAAAAACATACCTAATATTATTGTCCCTACAAAAATATTTCTCTATTGTACATGCCTTCGATAAAATATTAAAAAAATATGAATATATAAATTAAACGTACAAAAGATTCCACTTTATATAAATAAACTAAAAGTTGAGGATTCAATAATTGTTATCAACACCTTCATTCATCGATTATGTAAAAGTCATATCACATTCATTTGTTATCCTACTTCTGATCTCGATTTCTATTTCAGATGGTTCGAACAGCCTCGAGCTGGACGGCAACATGTACGTAGGTGGACTGGGGCCTCCCTTCTCCGAGATACCGATCCCGGTGGGGCTATGGACGGCAGTTCTGCAGCAGGGCTTCGTCGGTTGCTTCAAGGATCTTACAGTGAACAATGAAGCCATTGATATAGCCGCGTACGCTAGGGAGCAGGATTCAGGTATGCGTCTTAGCTTGATCCAGGAGCTATTAAGGTCAATTGGGGATTTTAGATAGGCGATAAATTATACGCTAAACCACTTTCAGTAGTGAAATGTGAGAGGTATTCCATGGACACCATATATTTTTGATTAGACGGAATGGGTTCTCTAGTTGTGAAACATATCATAATATTACTGAGATTGAATTCTCGCACATCACTTGGTGAACCGTCATAAAGAATAAAGAATAAACTTTAAAATAAAACACACTTGGCTCGTGTTTCACTATATAAAAATATTTAGATACTGTATTTAGCATTAAAGGATAGTCGACATGTTTCGAGTTATAAACTCATTATCAAGACTGACTACAGGAGCGTATTACATCTTATTTTATAAAACAGGCAAAAGCAAAAGTGTTACCTGAAAATCAATTTGCTCGTTTACAAGAGGTAATTGACTATTATGGGCGAAACTTATTTCGAGAATTTCAAGCAGGTCAAGGCGCTTTCCTTTGTTACCTGAATGTAACAATTGGGTTTTGTTGAAATCCAGGTAATGATTAGATTTTATACAATGTTCGGAGGAGCCAGTGGTATTTTTATTTTGTAAAATTACCTTTTTATGTTCTCAAACACGAATGTTTATACATATAGTATAATTTTTCTTTATTATTGACCAAGAAATACCAAGAATAACGTTAAAACAATTTGTACAAATAAAAGAAACTTGAAGTCATTCTTGGTCAATAAAACAGAAAAATTTAACATCGGAGAAAACAGTGGTGTTCACAAAATATTTTGCGACGAATGTCCTGCTTTCTATATTGGACGAACAGGAAGGAATATAAACATTCGTGTTGAAGAACATAAAAAGGCAATTTTACAAAATAAAAATACCACTGGCTTCTCCGAACATTGTATAAAATCTAATCATTTCCTGAATTTCAACAAAACCCAATTGTTACATTCAGGTAACAAAGGAAAGCGCCTTGACCTTCTTGAAATTCTCGAAATACGTTCCGCCCATAACAGTAAATTACCCCTTGTAAACGAGCAAATTGATTTTCAGGTATCACCTTTGCTTTGTCTGTTTTATAAAGATGTAATACTCTCCTGTAGTCAGTCTTGATAATGAGTTCATAACTCGAAACATGTCGACTATTCGTTACTGCTAAATACAGTATCTAATTATTTTTATACAGTGAAACATAAGCCAAGTGTGTTTAATTTCAAAGTTTATTCTTTATTTTATATCATAATATCATCCCACTCCTGATGCTATAATTAATGAAGCTTGAAGAAACCTACTATTTGAGATATAGATTGAGAGTTGAAAATAAGTCTGAACTAAATTGAATACTAAGAGCACCTCAGTGAAATGACCCGAAATTAGTTGAATAAAGACAACTTTTTGTATCTTTGGCTATGAGATCACGAAAGCCGCAAGGTCAATATCGATTTCATGAATTTTAATTCGAAAATGAATATTTAATAGACTGAGGGGAGTTTAGGTTGTTTATATACGCCTCTTTCTTTCTCTCGATTATTCCACAGTTAGTAAGTTTTCGGCCTTCTTGAATATGTGATTTTCTCTACCAGTATACCAGATTACTCTATATTATAAATCTTGACTTCAACATAGCTGCCAAGACTTAAATTTTTTTCATTTATGGCCTATTTAACTTCAATTTTCATTTGAAGTATTTTTTCATGAAAATAACACATGTTGGATTTCAATAATTGAATCTATGACGCGACGTTTCGCCACACGGTGGTTTCATCAGACAAAACTGAATGCTAAAATCTCAATTTACATGAATTTCGGATCTGAGACTATTGTGGGAAACAATTACAACAATAAATTAAATAGTGGGATGATGGGTAGGAAATCCTTCGAGAAAACTTGATTTAGTCTATCTGTTCATTCAATAAGTTATCAGAATTCTTATTCGTGTTAATTTCTAGGGCTTCTCAAAAGTTATATTTCAATCCTCTACTATCTCTGTGTAAAATTTGTAAATGTGTATTAAATGAATGATTCTCATCTAACAAATGATTTAAATAATCAGATATCCACTTTTTGTTTTCAAAAAAACGTGTGGTGAAAAGCCGCGTCATAGATTCAATTATAGCAATCTTCAATATCAAACATGTGTTTTTTTGATGGTATTGTTACGGATTTTAAGCAAGTAAAGGCCGCATCAAAACGAGCATTTTTCTGTTATCTCTTATCTGTACAACACTATTTGTTTCACTCTACTCATGCAAGACGTCATCCCACTGCTGATGTTAACAATTAATGACTCATAAAATATTGAATCGAAGTTATTTGAATGTAGTGAGAATCGAGATATCTAGTTGCTATATTTCTTTAAAATTGAACGTTTATATAGCTTTGTCTTCGTCAATTTCAGTTTGAAATGAACATTTTCTAGACAACCTCTTTTCCTGAAAAGATTTCAGGATGTACAAGAATGAGGTAATGATTTGTTTCGAATATACTGTTCAACTACAATATTTCTATTGTTCAAATTCAATTATCAAAGTATCATCCCTCTCTTAGTGTCAACAATTGTTCAAATATGAACTAGTATTCAAAAGTTAGACTAGAACGTGATTTTGTATTGATCTAATTAGATATAGATATTCTTCTAAAGTTTATTGTTGCTTCTCTCATTCTATGCTAAAGGCATCAATCAATAATAATTTCATCAATTTCGATCGAAACCTTGCGCAAGCAACATTTTATCATAAAGTAATTAGAAGATTCGATATAGTCTTTTTTATGAAAGAAAAAGCTCAAGCTTTTTTTGAGCTAAGCATTCGATGAAACTTTTCATAAATCATCTTTCTATTTGTAAGTTTTTTACTTTCTTGGTGTAATGATATTACAAAAAATATAAATACATCATAAATGTCTAACTCAATCAACAGAGTCTCATCCCACTTCTGATGCTAACAATTAATAAATCGTTAAAAATATTATCGAAATCGTACGAATATAAACTTATCACCAAGAACGAATCATAACGAAATAAGATGCGAATGATACTCGTTTAAAAAATATCCTGTTAATGTTATTTTTATCTCGATTGACATTCGATATCGAATTTTCCGATAGAAGAAGTTCCGCGTCTCTAAATTCCCAATAGGTCTGTCCACAAAAAAATTAATTTACAATGAAAGTAGTGTAAAATCAAGTTTTCAATGTAATAATAACAATAATCGAAGTTTGCTTTAAAAAACATCAATTCGAAATATAACAGCGGCTTTTGAAGTTGATTGTTTTGATTGGCTGAGATAAACGCCTTCTCACTGGCGTGACGTCACATACCTGCTGCCTCGTCCGGCGCCAAATTCTCTCTATGCTGCAGTGCACGTTCGTTAGGATAATCTTTATCGTTCATATCCGTAAAAAGAACATTTTTGTGTGTTTGCCTTTACAACAGTTACAAAACAGTGTTCTTATTATTTAGAACTTTATAAAGAGCTTTTTATTTTGTGTAAATATGCCAAACGTAGACGTGCTTATGGTGTCCGCTTCGAATACCGATATTAATCAGCCTCATGGTATGTTGGTATGGTGGTGTTGAGTACTTTTGCTTTTAAAATGAAGTAATATTTGAGTTTGAGTTGCTACATGACATCTTGCTGCTAAGTCAGTTTTACTGTCGTGCGAATCAGTGGGCTGTGCGTTCTGAGAAGTTGACTGTTCTGGCACGTCTTCCAAACATTCTGTAGATTTGCACACTAACTCTTCAACTTTTCTTTTCTGGGCTCTTATTTCACTAGTTATTCGAGGTGTTTTATTTTCTGACTTATCTGGCTGACAGGCAAATATATGAGGAGCAACTTTATCTTTCATTCGTGCCTTTACTTTGCTAAATGTATATTCTAAATAATTTTGCATGTCTTGTTCAAGCTAAAAAACAAAACCCCTATTTATTTATATTCAGCAAAAAGTATGTCTAGATAGTTGATGGAATCCGTCGTTACTACGTGATAATTTAACATGATTAACAAAACTAAATTTGATTTTACTACGTTTATTATCACAAAATATTTTGAAAAATATAACACTGCTGCAGTGTTATATTTTTCAAAATATTTTGTGATAATAAACGTAGTAAAATCAAATTTAGTTTTGTTAATTATGTCTAGATATTACTTACATTAAAGTGATCCTCGCGACAATATAAAGTAGATGCCAAAAACACTTTTTTAAAGTCCCGTCTTACGGCCGCAAACCACGCTTTTCTTTTCCTTATTTCTCTTGGGGGGACGCTTACAAATATTTTCGTTGGCGTCCTAATGGTAGTGTTTGTGCACCCAGGTACAAAACACCATTTCCTTGCTACCATATTTTCACACAGAAATTTAACTACGATGATACGAAAAATATTACTTAAAATAAACAGTCAGTTTTACGAGAAATCAAGTAAAACGCTGCACTAATGATCCAAAGCCAGTGTACCGCATGATAGAACCAAAGACATTACAATGGATTATACTACACATGGATGCAAAGGATTTCTTGACATCAAGTACTTTCAGTAGGTATTTTCTCACATTTCCAGCCTAATGTCTTTCGATAGAACGGACGGAAACTAATAGACCAAGAGCCCGCGACGATCAGACCTTCGTTATTTTATAAAACCTGAAACTTTCTCTGAGTATTTGCCTAATATAGGTAAAAACAATCCCCGGCTATGAAGTTTGGATAACGGTGGTTTTGGATGGTAACAGGTAGCAAAGTTGTAAAAAATTGCACCCTAGTTTCGTTAAAGTATAAAGCCCAGTTTTTATATATTTAATATGGACTAATATCAGAAGTCACGTCCTCCATTGTCAGACACTTAGTATGGTTGCAACCCCCTGTCAGACACCCTTAAATTATATTGAATTGTAATTAAACTTACGTTATATTATAAAGGCTGAATTTTTCGTATGTTACTTAAGGAACTACCAAAAGATGTTTTCCCAGTGGTCAGACAGTTTCGATGGTTCTTACACCTTATCAGACACATTGAAGGTCTACCGTAGGTGCGAGAGCGAAGTATATACATGCAAGCGGGCGCGAGTGAAATAGTGCGTTCGGTCTATTGCGATCTGTCACTGCGCATGTTTCATTTACTCAGTATTATATGTTTTTTGGATTTATGGAAAAATTTCATAATATACCTAGAGTTATTTCTAAATGTCATTAAGAATTAAATATTCAGAAAATAGATAAATTAGGAAAATGTTCATGCCAGAAAAGAAATAAATCAAAATTCTGATGAAATAATCAATAAAATTTTGGAGTATTACGTTTTTGTTTAAAATTTAAGTGTTGGTTGTAGTTCCGTTGGTTTAGAAATAAAAGTTGATACTGATATTCTTGAACATTCTGTTGGTAAAGACTGTAAATGAGAGCTACCTGGAGAAGTTGAAGGTTGCAGTTCTATTGATTGATAACTTGAAGTTGATTGTGATGTTGATGATTCTGTTGAAGACTGTGAATCAGTTGGGTCTATTGTCAACTCAGCTATCGTGGCTGGAGAAAAGTTGTCTCCAGGTACGGAGTTTGATTTTTTTTCTCGCTATTAGGTCCAGAACTGAAATAAAATATCTGTCCGGAAGTCCTGTGAATACTTTATAGCATTCCCTATAATAGCCACCGTCTGTATATTCATCAGGCAAAATAATGTCTTTATATTGGAGGATATGTTTTTTTCTTGCATTCAAAACAGCTTGACATTTTTTAAATGATTGTTCAGAAAACAATATCATTTTGCCATCACTTTTTCCACGCACAACACAAATTAATATGTATCCCATGATAGAAATTTATTAAAACTGAATCAGATCTTAATAACTACACAAATAAGAAAAAATGACATAAGATGCGCAGTGACAGATCGCAATAGACCGAATGCACTATTTCACTCGCGCCCGCTTGCATTTAGGTACTTCGCTCTCGCACCTATGGCAGACCTTCAATGTGTCTGATAATTTGTAAGAACCATCGAAACTGTCTGACCACTGGGAAAACATCTTTTGGTAGTTCCTTAAGTAACATACGAAAAATTCAGCCTTTATAATATAACGTAAGTTCAATTACAATTCAATATAATTTAAGGGTGTCTGAACGGGGGTTGCAACCATACTAAGTGTCTGACAATGGACGACGTGACTTCTGATATTAGTCCAAATGAAATATATAAAAACTGAGCTTTATACTTTAACGAAACTAAGGTGCAATTTTTTACAACTTTGATACCTGTCACCTTCCAAAGTCACCGTTATCCAAACTTCATAGTCGGGGATTGTTTTTACCTATATTAAAAGAATACTCAGAGAAAGTTTCAGGTTTTATAAAATAACGAAGGTCTGATCGTCGCTGGCTCTTACTCTATAACCCTTTTATTGTATCATGAGTGTGTCGTGCTTTCACGCGCCTAGCCTTACGCCGGGGTAAGGTTTTCTAACCTCGAACCGGTCAGTTATTTAAATTACGAATAACTCGAAAAGTTATTGATTATGTATTTTTAAAATTTGTAGGGGTTTATTTGACCTTGAAATCTATCATTTTCAATAAAAAAA
Organism: Cynegetis impunctata; assembly: GCA_030704885.1. Lineage (NCBI taxonomy): Eukaryota > Metazoa > Arthropoda > Insecta > Coleoptera > Coccinellidae > Cynegetis > Cynegetis impunctata. The sequence continues at coordinate 209,973 of JARQZK010000760.1, forward strand.
ATATTGTGGACAAACCTATTGAAATGAAGCAGGTAAAGCATTATATTAAGATTAAATACGAAAAAGGCAACATAATATTGTTTTATATTCGTAAATCAGTTCACTGCGTATCATAACAATTCGTTCGTAAGCCAAAATCCCTCTGGTAATTTGCACGTTCCGGGCGTGGAATTCCGTGTATATTACGCGTGGAATGATTTATATCTTATTATCATAACATTTGGCTCGTCGATTTGATATCTGCCATGCGAGGCTTGCAAATGGCTAATTCCTGGCATGATATTACATGAAACCATCGAACCGACTTACTTATTTCACGAAATATGAACTTTGTGATTTAGCGAGAAATTCATGGTTTTAGTGTGGCTCCTAGGATTATCTTCTTGGTATACACATGTGTTATTAGGTCTTGACAAGACCCTTTGCTCAAAAAAGAATATATTGAACTTCAGCGAGAAGTTTTGCAAAAAACCTTAAATATCACCAATCTACCCCGTATGTTTCCTAGAATTCAGACCGTTGAATAGGTCTTGACAAGATCCTTTGGTCAACAAAAAATACATTGACCTTACAGCTTTAACGAGAAGTTATGTAAAAACCACAAATATCACCAATCTACCCCATATGGCTTCTAGGATGCATACCGTTGTATAGATCTTCACAAGATTCTTTAGTCAAAAAGAATATGTTTAACTTTCAGCTTTATCCAAAAGCTTTCTTAAAAACCACAAATAGCACCAATCTTCTCCGTATGACTCCTAGGATCCACACTGTTGGATAGGTCTTGACAAGACCCTTTGGTCAAAAAAGAATACGTTGAATCGTAAGCTTTAGCGAGAAGTTGTCTAAAAACCACAAATATCACCAATCAACCCCATATGGCTTCTAGGATCCACACCGTTGGATAGGTCTTCACAAGACTCTTTAGTCAAAAAAGAATATGTTTAACTTACAGTTTTATCCAAAAGTTTTCTGAAAAACCACAAATAGCATTAATCTTCCCCGTTTGACTCCTAGGGTCCACACTGTTGCATAAGTCTTGACAAGACTCTTTGGTCAACAAAGAATACGTTGAACCGTAAGCTTTAGCGAGAAGTTGTCTAAAAACCACAAATATCACCAATCTACCCCGTATGTTTCCTAGAATTCACACCGTTGAATAGGTCTAGACAAGATCCTTTGGTCAACAAAAAATAAATTGGCCTTACAGCTTTATCGAGAAGTTATGTAAAAACCATAAATATCACCAATCTACCGCATATGGCTTCTAGGATCCATACCGTTATATAGATCTTCACAAGATTCTTTAGTCAAAAAGGAATATGTTTAACTTTCAGCTTTATCCAAAAGTTTTCTAAAAAACCAGAAATAGCACCTATCTTCCCCGTATGACTTTTATGATCCACACCGTTGGATAGGTCTTCACAAGACCCTTTAGTCAAAAAAAATATGTTCAACTTTCAGTTTTATCTAAAAGTTTTCTAGAAAACCACAAAAAAGCACCAATCTTCCCCGTATAACTTCTAGGATCCACACTGTTTGATAGGTCTTGACAAGACCCTTTGGTCAAGAAAGAATACGTTGAATCGTAAGGTTTAGCAAGAAGTTGTCCAAAAACCACAAATATTACCAATCTACCCCATATGGCTTCTAGGATCCACACCATTGGATAGATCTTCACAAGACTCTTTAGTCGAAAAGAATATGTTTAACTCTCAGTTTCGCCCAAAAGTTTTGTGAAAAACCACAAATAGCATTAATCTTCCCCGTATGACTCCTAGGATCCACACTGTTGCATAGGTCTTGACAAGGCCCTTTGGTCAAGAAATAATACGTTGAACTTTAAGCTTCAGCGAGGATTTTTCTAAAGAACCAGGAATATCACCAATATATTCCGTATCGCTCCTAGGATCCACACTATCTGATTGACCTTGACAAGAATCTTTGGTCAAAATAACATGTTGGCTTTCCAGCTTGGACCTTGGTTTTAAAAAGAGTGTTTAGGATTCATTTTTGTTGGTTACCTCTTCACTGCGTAGGTGTGCCTCAATAATCTATGCTTGGCATCCTTTTGTTCCTGCCTTTCTTAAATAATTTAGGCGTTGAAAGCAGCGTTATTGATATATTCCCGGATGTTACCTCTAGGTCTGTAACATCGGGGAATTTCGAATATCTTTCATGCACATGCAATGTGTTGATGTATACATTTTACAATAATTGGTGTTATTTTAACGCACTTTAATGCAGTTAATAGAATATTAATTAATGTAGATAGCGTTTGTAGTGCTTTTTCGCCACTACATTCCTATATTTCAAGAACAATACTTGAAACTTGAATAATAATATCGACATGATACTTTTTTCAATACTACAATCATCTCCGTGATGCGAAAGGGAAAATATCTTTATTTCCCCATTCAAACAAACAACGATACGATCGTGTAATGGAAAACATATGGCTCACAAAAAAAACATATCAGGACATAGAAATCCTATTACAAAAATGTTTTGTTATAATCGAATGGTATGACACAGATGTGCATTTTATTCCCTTCTATCGTAACCGATCGAAAAAAAGATTGTACAACAGGAGATATCGCATAACACCCCACGCCCCTCCTACTTCCGTAATGTGATCTACCTAAATTGATGGCCAGATAAAATAATGAAATGTTCGTGTTTTCTCCCGCCCAATCGATAGTCGCCCGCGATATTATGGAAACCTCAATTTGAAGCAATTTTCCTAGGGTTTTGAAAATCGCGGCATCTAAAGGGGGTACCGACGTAAAAGATAGCAAGACGATTTGAACTGGGGTCTTATCCAACCGTTTTCTGATGATTCGATGGTCAGAAAATGCTCATATTATTCAGATGTAGATTACTCGAACTTCATCCCAATATTCTCATCCGAGTATCCCACGTCTGATGCAGTTCGAATGATTTTCATTTTCATCCCATAATACGTCGTTTTATTCTCTTTTCTCTGTATTTGTAGCTTCGTTAGTATTGTAATGCCTGGTCCTGGGTGTTAACTTAAACACAGGTTCATACTATACTTTCTATATTTAATTGTATAGTATTATAGGATATAGGCTTAGCGCTGAGCGCTCGGGCAGCGTGACGAGTCTATCTCTCAGTCTTACTTACTACTCCAGATTTCCTCTGGTTCTTATATATTCATAGCATTATGTATACAACAACATGCTGATGTTGCGACCTTGCCCAGACGTGATGTTTACAGTAATAATATAAGGTGTAACCAAACATTTATGGAGTAACGTGACACTGACCTACTGATCTACTCACCACACCTCTCGGGCTAATTGAAAGAATTTTATTGAGGTTACTCGAGAAAATTCTGTCTCGTTTAAATGTATGATAATTTAAAATTTTCCTTTCAATTTCCTATGCATGGTTTAATTACCATATCCCTTCCTAGAGGTGTGCTGGAAGTAGTTATAATTACAATGACAATTTTTAAAGCAATTTATTCTACGTATAATTTTGTTCTATTTTATGAACAGTTTCGGGTTTTTCGTCTTTACGGATTACTACATTAGGTTTGCAATCCTCAATCACTATATAGGGGCCTACATACACTTCACTGAGTTTATTGCCACTCTCGTTTCTTAACAATAACTTATCACCTATTTTATAACTTATGGGTTTTAGTTTCTTGTCATGATTTGCCTTTCTTAATTCTTTGCTCCTTACCAAGTTCTGCCGAGCCTCCGTTTGTGCTTTTTGTAGCCGATATTTTCAGTTCAATTGGATAATCGTAAGGATTATAAACAGGCTCGACTTCTCTCGTCAAATTGGTTGGCAATCTACATGTCTTCCCAAAAAACTAATTCAAAAGGGCTGTACTGTGTTTCACAATGCACAGCATTGTTGAAAGAAAAACACCAGTATTGAACCCAGCTACTCCAAGAAGAGCTTTGTTCTGCCGTTAGCGCCCTCATGTATGCATTTAATACTTTATGCGTATTCTCTAATGCACCTATGCTCTCGTGATGATACGCCGTACTACATAATTTCGATATATTTAACAATTTACATACCTCGGTCATGGTATTCGATATGAATTCCGTTCCCCTATCCGTTGCGATTTCTTTAGGTATTCCAAAACGTAATATAAAATTATTCACGAACGCCTTTGCAACTGATACCGAATCTTTTGTCCTCAGCGGGTAAGCTTCCACAAATTTTTGTCAATTCACATTGAGCAGTCAGAAGGTACGCAAATCCGTCATTATCTACTTTTAATGGACCGACAATATCAATAAAAATTTTTTTCGAACGCCGCATTGGCCGTGGTGGTCACGACCATCGGTACCTTGGTATGTTTACTGTGCTTATTCCTTTGACACGAATCGCATCTATTTATAAACCTTGTTATGTCAACCAGCATACTTGGCCAGTAATAATATTTTTTTAACATTGTTAACATCCGCTTGATGCCTGCGTGCCCACTAGTAGGCAGCAAATGGAAATCATTTAATATTAGCTTCTTCTCTTCATTGCTTACAATTTTCTTTACCTCTTTTTATAATATTAATAATTGGACCAGTCCATGTGTCTAATTCATTAATTGCCGTTGCTAAATCCCTAATACTGTCTATATTCCGCTCTGTTTTAGTAATTAATATCTCCTTTATTTCATTTTCTCTACAGATGCTTTCCAAATTTCTCAACATTTCGTCTCGCGCCAATGTCGATCGAATATTTGGATTACTGTAGATTGTTGCAACGGCTTTATCGTAATATATAATTTTCAAAGTTATATTTATTAGAGGTATCATCATTTATTAATTGCGTTAGGGATTTCTTACTTACAAAACATAATTCTGTAAAATTGGGGGGTGACTTTAGAATCTCCCCTATTTTTGGTTGATCCGGGCCTAAATCCTTAGGCGCTTTCGAGCCCTGGTCGATTTCTTCACTCCTACCTCTCCTATTCTGTGCCCTAGTCATAACTGCAATAACACTTTCATTCATTTTTTGGAGCTCGTTTGACGTAACAATTCTTCTTGACACTGCATCCGCTGCACAATTGTCTTTGCCTCTGACATACTCGACTGTAAAGTCGTATTCCTCTAGACACAACCTAAACTTTGTTAAGCGACTAAGATGGGTTACAATGACTGAATAAATAAATCAGTGGTTTATTGGCCGGAAAAAATTCTAAAAGGTCTGTTCCATAAGTATGGGCGGAAATACTTAACGGACCATACGATGGCCAATAGTTCCTTTTCAATCGTTGAATAATTGCGTTCAGCTCTATTCAGTCCCCTACTCGCATAGGCTATGGGTCTGTTGTCGCTATTAGAAAGTATAGCTGAAATGGCTATACCCGAAGCGTCCGTTTGTAGTCTAAACTCGTTCTTCTCTGTAATATCTGGATACTGCTACATTGGTCTGGTGATGAGTGCTTTTTTCAGCTTCAAAATGACTGTTGGCATTCATCCGACCAGACGAAGGGTACGGACTTCTGACTTAATTTATTTAGAGGTGCCGCAATTTGGGCAAAATAAGGAATATATTTCCTGTAATAGTTTGCAAACGCAACAAATCTTTTAACTTCCTCTGCGTTAGTTGGTAGCGGGTAGTGTTCCAGTGCCCTAGTCTTCTCAGGATCGGGAAGTATTCCTTCTGGAGTGATAATGTGCCCCAAATACAGCAATTCCCTTTTTAGAAAATTGCATTTTGCAGGGTTTAATTTCAAGTTATATTTACGGAGCCTCTCCAACACTTGAACCAAGTTATAATTATGTTCATTTAAGTTACGACCGAAAATTATTAAATCATCTAAGTAGACTATACAACGGTGCCCTAGGCCCGACATTGCCACTGTCATTAATCTTGAAAATATGTTCGGTGATACTTTTAATCCCATTGGTAGGCGACGCATTCTGAACTGCCCTTTTCCGTTAACAACGAAACTAGTGCAAGGTCTACTTCCCTCATTCAGCTCGACCTGATGGTATCCCTGACTTAAGTCGAGGGTACTGAAATACATCGCTCCACCTAGAGAGTCAAGAATATCTGTAATATTTGGCAGCGGGAATTTGTCATCCTTTATCTGCGTGTTGAGTGCACGATAATCGATAACAGTCCTCCACCTCTTTTTCCCTGAACTGTCCGCTTTCTTGGGCACAATAAGTAAGGGAGAGCTCCATTCGCAGGACGTTTCCTCGATTATGCCGTCTTTTTAACATGACGTCTACCTGCCTACTTATTTCCTCTTTGGCACTGTGGGGCAACCTGTATGGTTTTTTGTACACTGGTACCGCATTTTCCTTTAATGTTATATTTGCTTGTCCTAAATTTGTTGTCGTTAACTTGTCATTTTCCAAATGAAAAATGTCGGCATACTTTGCGCAAATATTTTCTATGGATACCTGTTCTTTCTTACCCATATCCTTGAACGGTATACGTTTGAATATTTCCTTCACTCTCTCTACCGAGTTAGTCTTATTTTCAAATGTGCAACACTCAAATTCATTCACACTACGTAGTTCTGGGACAAAATTTCTAATATTCACCTCATTCTCCCTTGTATTCATCAGTCGTATGGGTATCTTGCCATTACGAACAGTCACTACTGCCCCTGCTACAAATACCCCTTGACTTAATTCATTCGCTACAATCACACAATCGCCTTCTGCTTCAGTTGGTACTAAATGTATCACCTCACATCTAGCCGGGATATTGACTACATTATGCGTAGGAGTCTGTCTCGCCCTCAGGTCTATTATTACGGCTTTACCATTGCGTTTGAGAGCCAGACAGCCCCTTTCGTAGTCTATCAAAGCTTTATACTTCGAAAAGAAGTTCTCTCCCAAAATAGCATCCGTTGCGCACGAAAGATTATCTAATACAAAAAATTTTTCTTCAAAAAATTCGTTATCAACATACAATTTTAATTTTACATACCCCACTGAGACTAAATTTCCCCCGATTCCTTTTATTTCTATGTTGTGTTTAAAAATAGGAATACTAGGATGTACCTTTTCGAGTTTAATCACGCACAATGATGCTCCCGTGTCTACTAAACATTTTAAATCTACCCCATTTACTGTAAACGATACTTCATTCATACCAGAACCCGTAAAAATCCCATGCATACTAATCCTCTCGAAAAAACTGATTAAGTTGATTCACTTCTAATTCATTGTCCACTGACTCAACAACATTCACGCTACGGTCATTCTCTTGGCCGTTTATTGCTTGCACCCTTCTAGCCGTACCTCTATAATTATTGTAATTTTTCCCTTGTCCTCTATAGGGCTGTCTCCTGTAGCTACCCCTCGAATTTCCATAGTTATAGTTTCTGAATTCCATATTACTATTCTGATCTCTACCGTTTCCGTCAAAGTTTTGGTTCCTGAAATTACCCCTGTTTCGACGGAAACCTCTATTGACGAATTGTCTGCCATTCGCCTCCCGACTGTCATATGCCATTACCGCTCGTTCCTCAGATCTTTCGGTATCCTCGCCTTCAGCTATCGAAATAGCATCGCGAAGGGAGTCAAACTGACGGGCTGCAATTTACCGTACTCAACCTCTGGTCGCTAAGTCCATCAGCAAATCTCTTAATGGCTGTTTCTCATTAATTTGGTCTCAGGATACTATAAGCGTTAGGATTTCCTTCTGCTTGCGATATTGTCAGATTAACAAACAGATCTTCGACTTCCTTCCCAAAGTCCACCACTGATTTACTGCCTTGCCTAACGCTACACAATTTTGTTTGCAAGGCCGTATACCGATTTTTTTCGGAATAAGATATTTTTTCATATCTAAAAGCAAAAGTTCCACTGTACCATAACTCTGGTCGAGTCTCATTTTAGCGGCTGTTGACAACCTGGATTTCAAAACGAGATTTATTAGATGATTCCAAATTGCTGTTGGGCTTAACATGGAATCGTACAACTCTATACCGTCGATTAATTTACTAACGCTTTCTACTGTACTATCCATTGTTGGCAGAAGACTGCAGGCTATTTTCAAATCGAAACTCCATGACCGCAGTTTTTGTATTTTGTTGTCTCTACTACAATATCAGAAGCACTTTTTCCACTATTCGTATCATCAAAAGAGCAAAGGCTTACAATTTCTCGGAAAATACTGTTGATTCTTGCTTTCTTATCTATAACTAATTGAAGGTCAGATGGCTCTACTCTCCTAGTATCGAAAGATCTAAAATATTTATGGCACTCTTCATAAATTTTATTTGATTCGTTTAATTTAGTTTCAACAATGTCTCTACTTTCAAGCCGTCGTTTTGGACCAATTTTTATTAAATAAGTTCTTATTTCCTTCAATTTGTTACACAATAGATCGCAAGATTCTAAATCCATTCAATAAACCAATTACTCATAAAACAATAGTAACTTGATAGTGAGTCAATGCAGGTCAGGGATCAGTGTCATCAGATTACCCATGTTATCAAAATAGCAACGTTATAATAACAATAATGTCAATGTCACACAATTCATATTCATTTCAATGGCACAGAACGAGTGATAAAAAAATTTCCATAATCTTAACTAAGAATAGCTCCAGCAAAAATAATAGTAATAATTATCTACAGCAAAAAAAATATAAAATTTTCCATCTAACTTAAATTATGGTTATTGCACGAACGAGGAACTATTAACCTACTACAATTGAAAATAATAAACTAGTGCTAAATAACCAAAAAAAATATAAATATATATAAAAAGGGGGTCATCCTATTTCATACTTAAATTTAAGAAAGGAAAACAAAAAAAATTATTAATAGTGTCTGTTCACTAGGGTAGATCCTACCTCAAACCTGCAACAGCGATGCTTGTGATTTTTGTAGCTCTGCTCGCTGAATTTCCTGTCTTGCCAGCTTCCTCATGTGGGCCAGGAACTTCTTCACTATTATCACAATAATTGCCAGCAAAATTATTATCAGAATTACCCCTAGCATCCCTTCTGTCCGTGTGATGGCCTGGGTTGCCTTCGCCGAATTGCCTGCTCCATTCTGGGCAATTATAATTTCTTCCCTATCTGGTTTACTTGAAGAACCTCCCATTTATGCCACACAATCACCACAATTTTCCACAATTTTTCTTAAACTGGCAGGATCGCCATGTAATGCCTGGTCCTGGGTGTTAAATTAAACACAGGTTCATACTATACTTTCTATATTTAATTGTATAGTATTATAGGATATAGGCTTAGCGCTGAGCGCTCGGGCAGCGTGACGAGTCTATCTCTCAGTCTTACTTACTACTCCAGATTTCCTCTGGTTCTTATATATTCATAGCATTATGTATACAACAACATGCTGATGTTGCGACCTTGCCCAGACGTGATGTTTACAGTAATAATATAAGGTGTAACCAAACATTTATGGAGTAACGTGACACTGACCTACTGATCTACTCACCACAGTATTCTTTATGGCAAAACTTTCTGTTCACAGAGTGAAATGAGAAGGTTTTTTGGAGTACGTTCAGCCTGAGCGGAAAAAAAATTATTTTTTCTTCTTGGTTCATAAGATATAACAGTCTACAATAAAGAATGAAATTGGTCTATTGAGATTTTGGTATTGATGCCGACGAAAAATTTACAGATGGCTCTGCTTTATTAACAATTTTTCATGACATGAAACGACGAAATCTGTTGTTCTAGATTTTAGGCTTATTTTTGTTAATTATATAATCGGATGCATAAAGACCGTCTACACCACCACATATATAACTTCTATAGCAAATGCAGTAATTAGGTAAGGTATATGTTTGACCACAAAATTTGAAAAATTTTCGAAAAATCAAAAATTTATTTTATCTTTCACTTGTATATTGTTTGTTGATTTCACCTTAGATACGGTTGCTATAAATGCACTCATTATGCGCTAGGGCGTTATGAGCGGGCATTATGGATCATAACGCCCGCTCATTGTACGAGGAGAAATGAAGCAACTTCCATTGATTAAATACTTCATAATCCTTGTCGTATACGACTTTGGATTTCTCCGGCAATGAATTATTCGCAGCTTTGGCGGTATTTTCTATGATATTCTTGGGTAAATTCATTTTCATTTCCATTATTTCTATAAGACTACACAAAGAAAGCAGCAATGACATTCACTAAACATGATGACAAAAATATTCATAAACGTCAAAAAATCAACAAATGACATGCCTACTATGAGAAGGAAAATGGAAAGTATAGGAGCAATGAACCGATTTTAAAATCGATTTTTGATTATAATAAAATAATTCTTTCGTGAAAAATAAAATCTTGTATGCACCACGTGCGTTACTAGATCCTAACGCCCATCGAGCGTTAGGATCTATATAACGCACTTTGTACATAAATAACTAATATAGGTCTTTGAATAGAACGAAATACATTGTCATATCAATTTCTCCTAGTTATTAGTTATTTCTCGCACGATAAGCACGGAAGTCTATGATCGCTTTAAAAATGAAAGAAGGAGAGAGATAAAGGTCGGGAAATGCACTCGAATAACAGTAAAATGTTCTTCGTTGCGTACGCTGAACGAGATCATTATTTCTTGTGTTTGCGAGTTGATTTTTGTTTTATTCTCCATCTTCCCATTCGCGCCTCCCACCAGAGTTCTGCGATTGAATGGGAAGTGGGACGGGACATTTTTTAATTTCAACGTAATTGGGTGAAGGAGTGGAAACTAAGATACGGAGGTCGGTTTCGTCACTTGGACGAAAAAAATGGACATTAAAGCTTTTCATTCAACGGCTCGACTGGAGCGGAGGAAAAAGCGTTGCCTTTTTGCTAGAAGATATCTTCATTAATTGAGGGGGAATTCATCTTTTTAATGCCGAAAGAGTGAATTGTCTGAGTGAGACGTTTAGAAAACGTCAGGTGAAAGCGAGTGTTATTTAATTTCTGAGGATCTTTTTTTGATGAACAAAACTAAATTTGGATTTACTACGTTTATTATCACAAAATATTTTGAAAATTTTTTTAACACTGCGATTGCAATTTCGGTCACTACACCATCATCGGGAAGATTGAGTTAATAACTGAATACAGAATTAAGTATAGATTTGCGCTTACGGGTGGGAAAGAATTATTGCAGGTACCTAGATAGACAAGAGGAACATATTTCAAGAAGGGCTAATCGAGTGAATTTCCCAAATTGGTACAATAGAATGTTCTTAGAAAGGTCGTTATTGTTTGAATACACTAAATAAAGGAGAATATCAATCAAGTCAATCTGGTCGTTCAGCAAGATATCTTTTGCATTATGATTGAGTTTAAAAATTTCTAATGATTCTAAGTAAGTAAGTTTGGTTCCTTTTGGTAATTTGTGCATGATTTGAAAATTATCTATTTGTGGAAATGGGTGATGGTTTTCACGGCAATGATTTGAAAACATTGAATCCGTTTTATTTTTCAAAAAAGATTGTTGGTGTTCTTTAAATCTTGTCTTGAACGATCGACCAGTCTGACCTATATATACTCCTTTACATACAGGACAAATCAACTTATAAATTCCTGAACTTTCAAATTTTGAAGTGATATCTTTGGCATTGAATAAAAATCTTGAGAGTTTTGTCTTAGGTTTGAAAGCAATTTTAATATTACATTTAGGTATGACATTAGCAACTTTTTCTGTTAGAGGACCAAAATATGTTAAAGATGTGAATTTTTCCGCTTTTTCTACTTTTAATTGAGGATATATGCTGTTGTACGCTAGTTGACTACGTTTCTTGTTTATCATTTTATCTATCAAACTTGTATGAAAACCATTATTTGAAGCAATTATTTTTATAGTCGAAATTTCTTTTGCTAAATTTGTTACGGTTAATGGAATTGAAAACGCTTTGTGGATCATTGAATTAAAAGCTGAATGTTTATGGGAAAGAGGATGATTTGAATCCGACGGAATACATATATCCGTAAAAGTTGGTTTTCTATATATATATCGAAACTCAAAGTATTATTATTATGAAAGATAGTTAAATCCAAGAAGTTTATCTGTCGATCCAATTCTTTTTCAATTTTGAACTTTATATTTGGGTGAATGCTATTAATATAATTCAAAAACTGATCTAATTGTCTCGCGGTGCCCTTAAAACAAGCAATTACATCATCAACGTATCTATGCCAAAAACTTATATGTGATGCTTTTGTAGAATTGAATATTATGTTCTCTATATGTGACATGAAAATGTCTGCAATAAGCGGACTTAAGGGGAACCCATAGCCAGCCCACTATATTGTTCAAAAATTTTGTTATCAAACTGGAAGTAATTTTGACTAAGACATATATCTAATAAGAAAATGATATCATTTATTTTAATAATATCCATAGTGGATTGTTGCAAAATATCTAAGACAAGCGGTAAACACTCATCTGCTGGTATATTGGAGAACATATTATCAACATCGAAGCTAACAAGAAAAGAGTTAGCAGGAGTTACAAAGTTTTTCAGTTTCTGTACTAAATCAACAGAGTTCTTTACTGTATATTTTGGAGTGAAATTAGTTAATTTTCTGAATGTGAAATTCAGATCTTTGGCTAATTTTTACGTTGGGCTATTTATGTGAGAAACTACAGGTCGTATTGGGCTATTTTCTTTGTGGTTTTTTATTAATCCGTCAAGTTTTGGAGTTCCAGGGTTCATATGTATTATTGAAAAATTAGGTTTTGATAGTGTATTTGGGGAAATTTCCTGAAGGGCTTGTCTAACAGTTTTTTGAAATTTATTTGTTGGATCGACTGATATTTGTTTAATTTGTTCCGTTTGAAGAAAATTATTCATTTTGGAAACATAATCATTTCTTGAGAGAACTACTATCGCATCGGATTTATCTGCTTTAGTGATAGTTAAATTATTAATTTCAATTTTATGTTTCAAGGATTTTATGTCATCAAATATTTATTTGGTTTTGGAACCTGATGGCTTCTAAGAATTTTTGAAATTTTGAATTCGGCTAACGCTGGTTCATCAGTATTTTTCAAAGCTAAAATAGATTCAACAGCTAATAATTCTTTTTCTAACAGACTGACTTCCGAATTAGAAAATTCAATACCGCTGTAGTTTATGATTCTGTCACTGAATTCTCGGGATCTTTTTGATTGATGCATATTTGAATCTAACGTTACTTTTTGATTTTGTTTGAGAATGTTTAATTTTTTGGATTGATTTTTGAACTTTTCAAATATAAGTTTACTAATGTCAACTCTAACATGATCGTCATAGGAATCAAATTCTAAAGGATGAAGTTTATGAGTTAATTCAGCATGTATTACCTTAATATAATTTTGTATAACATCTCTTTTCTTGAATAGATATCTACATTCTTCTTTCATCCAGGTTGTTTGGGCCACTAATGTAGCTTTTCTGGCGGCTGTGGTCATAGACTTTGTTGTTATTCTGACATAGTTAGGAATGAGATATTTTAAATAACTTGGTTAAACGCGTCAACAATATTCTCAGAAAAATACGTGATATTTTTTATAATTTAGTTAAATTGAATCTATGACGTTTCACCATTCGGTGGCTTCATCAGATATAACTGAATATTAAGACCTTCGTATCTCAGTTTATATCTATTTTAGTATTTAAGGAAAACGATTGTAACCACTCTCTCTTTTAAGATTTATTTATGCCCGAGCTAGCAGGGAGATTTGTTAAACATATATGGGTTCTAGTTTGTTCTCAGTAATAACAACAAGATAAAATGAAGGTATTTACTATTTTCTTATTACATAGAATGAGACTTATCTTTTCTTTTTATTTTATTTAATTTTCTATCGACGTTTTTCCTAGGTGGATTGTACTCTTGACTTCTGCCCTGGTTCAGCTGTGGTTTCCAAGGTGAATATTAGCCCCAGATAAGGTGATTTTTTTTTAACTCCAGACCAGGTGGTTCTTTAAACTCCAGACAAGGTGGCGTCTATCAGACGCCACAGATACTTCAAAATTTTAATATATTAAATAGTCGTTCAATAGATATGGAATATAATTCTAATACTTAACGATGTTACTTCTTCAACAGTTATTTGGCAAGAGAGCGATATTACATGTTTCACGTGGAAATTCAACGCTATCTCGATATTTTCGTAATACGCAGGTCATCCCGAACTGCGCGAGTCTATTCATCTGTGAAACACGGTATTTCGATTTAGAATTCAGTGGCGGCGGTTAAGCGGGGAATTGACACGTTACACGATTACAACATTAAATTAAATAGTGAGGTGATGACATCGTATTTCAACATGAACTCAATCCACTCACCAAATTTCAACCCTCCAACTCCACCTGTAGAAGCTGTGGTATGTAAAACTTGCGGCTATTCACCAAAATTTTGATTGTTTTGTTCTGCCTCGAAAATAGCAGCGATTCCGAATTTCAGCTCATTTGGTTTGATGGGAGGGACTGGAGATGCCAATATGTACCGGGCAAAAAAAAAAAAAAATATATATATATATATATAACGTTGTTGCTGTTTCATGTCCAGGTTTTCCATCGCTTACTTGGCTACGCCGTTCTGATGAGGACCAATGAGTCCGAAACACGTGTCAACGGCTGCTTCGACATATGCGGGCTAGACCGATAATTTTGCTTTTGTTTTATATATATAGATATATATATATATATATATATATATATATGGTTGTCCGGTTTCCCGGGTTTGTATCCGCGTATGGGCTTCGTCTTCGTTGAAGTCTGCTCGACGTTTCGGCAAAATCACATTTGCTATCTTCAGGTAGCTCTTGGTCGGAATGAATACACTGAACTGAGTGGAAGTGTTATTTGCGTCCTTATATATCCCTCTCCTTCGTTGCGCTTCGTTGTGATTGGTTGTTCTCGGCGGCTGCGGCTTCGCGTGATTGGTCCTGCTGGTTCTGACTGCTGCTCCTCCTCGTGATTGGCTGCTTGACTGGAACGTGTACGATGTGTTGCATGAGTTCTTAATGCTGGTTTCCAAATAGCCGAGATTCGCTGCGCGTCATTTCGGGTGTTAAAACAACTTCTTGCTTTCTCTATCTCGATCG
>JARQZK010000760.1:230000-582500 GCA_030704885.1 Cynegetis impunctata
AACCAGACAAGTCCAAAATATCGTATTTTCAAGTTGCCGCCATTTTATATGCTTTAAAACATTGGCTATCTACTGGTGTGATTTGTTTTTCCAAAAACCGGATATGTTGGGAGATATAAGGCAAAGAAATAAGTGCGATTCTACAAAAACAAGATAAGTCCCTGACAATTCCGGCAAAAACCAGACAAGTCCAGTCTAGTCCACGTATTAAAAATTTTCAAGAAAATTACATAACTCTTTCCGATGAGAGGACACAGCTATCTTTCTAATGATCAAGATTTCGGCTTTGTCGGGAATAAGAAAAACAAAGCCAACATAGTGACACTTCCAGAACATTGGGAAAAAGTAGTGCAAGACGCACGAAAACATCCTTCACCATTCAAGCTAGAGATGAAACGGATATCCGGTAACTATCCGGTATCCGGCATATCCGGCCTTGCTTTCACTATCCGTCCGGATACCGAATAGTCATTCAGTATCCGGACAGATTCCGAATAGTAAAATTCAAAAATCTGACACAATAAACATGCCGTGTACTTCTTACTGTCACTGTTTAAATCAAAATAATGTCAAGCTGGCGATCGTCCTGATCTCCGCTCACGTGCGGTATCACCCGAACGCGCCCGAATATTTCGATCTTGTTCACCGCACCTATATTCAAATCAAACTGATCGCGTCATGTAAGGCGATTAAGGGCCGAATATCCGGTAGCCGAATATCCGGCGCTCCAGCCTCGTAGCTTGCCGAATATCCGGTATCCGGTCATATCACTATCCGTTTCATCACTAATTCAAGCTGAAATTAATGACCCACAAAGACTTTTTCGATATTGGGAGTGATGTAGAATTTTTTTTTTGAAAACACCTAAACCTCCACTAAAACTACAAGAAGTAAGAATGATGTTGTTTGACAAATATGATATTCATGTTAATCTGCGAAAATCATACTATGGATTGTGGGAAAGGCATATATAAATAAGTCCTTCAAAAGCATAGTAAATACTATTGAAATTCCAAAACTTTACTAGTCACCAACAGGAATACAACATGCAGAGGCAACAAAAAGCAAATGAAGATGGCAACGTTGATATTGATGACGATAATAATTCCAATGGTTGTGAAGATAACTAAAGGCCTGTTATTTTGCGAATACTATTTTTTGTAATAACATTCCATAAGCAATACATTATTACACTGAAAATTGGTAGTACTTTTCTGCAAAAACCAGACAAGACCAATGAATTTCATTTTTTTTCAAAATATGATATATATATATATATAGAAATTTTATTATAGAACTAACGCAAAGTTATCAAAAAGAACTGACTATATAAAAAGTAAAAAAATTTTCCAAGCGCTATAAAGGAAGCTACACTGTTTTTTCAAGTTTCTCAAAATTATAAATTTTGGACTTGTCTGGTTTTTGGAATAATGCCTTCAATTATTGGGTGCATGGTTTAGGTTTCTATATTTTGACAAACTTGAATTTACTACGTTTATTTTCACGAAAATACTTTGAAAAATATAACACTGCGATTACAATTCCGGTCACTAGACCGTCATCCGGCAGATTGAGTTAAGAACTACATAAATACGTAATTATAGATTGTGCGCTTACGGGTGGAGAAGAATTATTATAGGTACCTAAATAGACAAGAGCAACATATTTCAAGAAGGGCTAATCGAAGTGGGTTTCAAAAATTGATACAATAAAATGTTCTTGGAAAATCATTATTGTTTGAATACACTAAATATAGGACAATATATAATGTTGATTGCAATATAGATAAAATGATTGAGAAGAAACGTAGTCAACTAGCGTACAATATCATGTATCCTCAATCGAGAGTAGAAAAATAGAAAAAATCCTTTTGGTAGCATATGGCAATACAATGTCTTCTTATTACCTTTCTTAGAACGGATAAACGTCATTTTTTCTACCTGGGTGATGAAGAATAAATTTCGTAAGCAGCCCATGTTTAGGTAGGACTAGGCTTGCCATCCGTCCGGGATTCCCTGGATTTGTCCTAGTTTAGGAGGCGTCCGGACGGGGCTTTCAAAATATGTCCGGGTAGAACCCGGACAATTTTTGTGTCCGGGTGTGTGAAGCTTGAGTCTCAGTGACGGAGATAAGCTATTAAATGCAAACCAGTTAAGGCCTTATTTTTAAAACATCTATACCTATTCTGAACTGCTCAAAATTTCACAGTATTATTTTTGTATACCTACCAGCTCCCAATGCGAATTTGGAGTGAGTTTTTTCGCTAGTGTCGCAGCAATGGACGAAGGAGATAAACTTGCTAAATACACAGACGCTTTCTTCTCTGATCAAAATAAAGTCTAATTTTTAAGATTTGAGTTGCTCCGACTTTTACAAATTCACGATGGAAAAGGAAGACATTTTGGCGAAAATCGGCAAGTCTGGAAGATTCCAAGTTAAGTTAAATTAGAGAACTTGATCTCGTTAAAATTGGAACTTGTTACTCACTTTTAATTTATAGTTAATAAATAATTTAGGCTTTCGGGTACCTAACCTATCTAACCAACCAGATGACCTATCCTATAATTTTTTATCACATTGTAGAATGTAGTCTATTTGATTTCATATACGAAAAATTATCGTTATAAGTTGTTTTTCAATTGATGATACCAGAAAAAAAGAGAAAACTGTAAACTGTGATATATCAGTATTTTATTTGTTTTTTGTTGTTTTTTTTATATCTCAAACAAGCGGTTTAGAGTTTAAATAAATGAAAAAATTAAAATATAAACGATATGTTATTTTTTTCGAAAAAAATATTTTTCACGGGGTGTCCGGGAAAAACTAAATTTCACCCAAATTTCCGGGCTTTTTGAAATTTTTTTCTGGCGTCGGCAATTTAGGTGATGGCAACCCTAGGTAGGACGCACCTTACGAGCCTCAAAGAGCTTGAAAACTATGGCATACCGCGCAAAATCGATTTTTCGAAGTTGTTTCGCCAAAAAAACACGTAAAGTGCAGCCGTTATCGTGCAACGACAAACACAAATTTAGTTCAACTAAAAACGCTACGTGAATTCATTTCAATTCGAAAGAACTAGACATGAATGTAGCTAATTCGAGCTGGCAAATACGGCAAGAGCATAAAACTGAAATATATTAATCCGGCTTCAATTTCGAATAGGCGACATCGCCGTTCTCGTTCAACTTAAACTCGATTCGTTTACGATCATTATCTGCGACAAGTCCGCGCGACACAAAACTCGATCGGATCAGGAGTTAACGAGTTATGGCACACCGTCGATCGGCAGAAATGCATGCGACCTTAATCACTTAATTGTGACGGCCATTTTTCACAATCGAGACCGAATTAACGTAATTGACAGGCTGTAAGCCACGCGAACCATTTTATTGAATCCATGACACGCGGGGTCGGTTGGGGGACATTTTTCGAACGTTCAAGGTCGCGGTGTTGCGTTAGATCCGCGGTGTTGCGTTAGATCCGTGGCCTCGCGGCGGCGTCAAGGTGGAACATTAAGGGTGGTTGGTATTGAAGTTATGAATAAGCTAGAGTTGCACGATATTTGTGCTTTTACGTCAAAAATTATTATTTACGAATGTAATTTTACAGTCATATTTTTCTCGAAAGTAACCGACTATGGCATTGTAACGAAAGTCAACAGTACGGGAGGAGGTTTTCATTCCGTTCTGTATTTTCTGAAACATAACTTTGCGGTATTTTTGATGATATATATATATATATATATATATATATATATATATATATATGTATGTGTGTGTGTTATATATATATATATATATATATATATATATATATATATATATATATTAATAAAAAATTGCAGGTCAGGGCTACTGATGAGACCCTGAAATTACGAAAGCTATGAGCTAACTCACTGGCCAAAACGTGTTTTAGAAAACCGGGTTCAGTTCGTCAATGCGTTTTCCGATACATGATAAAATAGGCCCAGTTTTGACTGAGGAGCTCTCAAGCTCTTTTCGTCTCAGGTTAGACTCTTCAGTAGCTCTGGGAAAGGGAGTGGCGGGGAGATGCATAATTTCAATATTATGAACAACGTATCCAAAATCCAGAGTTCTTAGTGTTTTTAGATGACGTTTGGAGCTGTAAGGTATTTGAAGAATTTTTGCTGCCTCAAGCCCCCGCAAAATTGAGTTAGAGGTTTGAAAATGAGCACGTATGTTAAAGATATTCTTATTACTAGTATACATTGTTTCTATAACTGCCTCCATCTTTCTTGTTTTAATTGTTTTTGAGGGGTTGCGCAACTGCACAGATCCTTAGGGATAATTGAAATTTCCTATGTGAACTGTGTTCGTGTAATGGAAGTGCTTTTTGTGGTTCCAACTTTTTTCCTTAGCCCCAACCATTTTAATGATTTCTTTTCTACCAACCCATACTGATTGATTCAATAATTTGCAGCCTCCATCAGGACGTTGTGTCATACCCAACCTCCGCAATGCGTCTCGCAGCCATGTCTAAACGGTGGTGTTTGCAACGAAGGGTGGAACAGGTTCATTTGCGACTGTACGAACACTATGTTCACCGGACCTACTTGCGGAAAAGAGGCAGCGACATTGAGCTTCAATGGTACGCAGCACATGGAGGTGAGAGACTTTTACAGATTGTATATTATGTATAAAACGTTTGTAATACGGGAACCCGAGATGCTAAATGAGGATTTACGAGAGCGTCGTGGGGATCTTTTGGATTGTGGAGATTAGATGCTAAAACAAAGAAAAAAGGTTATATGATGTATGCCATTTCACTGGGGGGGAAAGCGTGTGCAGATCTTAAAAAATGTAAAAAAAATCGTTTTATAGAAATTCTCGAGCGCGTCAGATATTAATAGTTTATACGCCCCACGTCGTCTCTGATAACCAAGGTAAGTTAATCTGCTGGTTTGCATGGTGGGGGTGACCTCACGAGACCCAAACTCATCGCCGATATTCAAAAATGCAAAAAAAATCGTGATATTTCCTTCAAAATTAAAATTAAAATTTAACCGTGCTCGAGAATGTCAAGGTGACGTTTTCTTTTTGCAACTTTTTCAGCCTCCCATTCCCTTATGTCACGTGCAAATTGTCAGATTAGTGAAATGCATACTCTTCTGTATGTAATTATCTCACCTTGCCTTAATCTGTCGCGCTCGAGTTTTTCGAACGATTGATTTTTTTTTACTAATCTAATCGGCTGCCTTAGACGAACGCCCACATATTTAGGGTTCATGTATGGTGGGAATACTTAACAGGGTGCCAGGTTTCCCCCAATATGTTATTCTGCCGCGCTTGAGTATATCCCAAAATCCCCGCTTGGGCTCCTCTACTATTGAGGTCAATATTTCAATTGAGAAGACAAAAACCTGATGGCATTTATTAAACAAAGTGATGAAATACGAGATAATAGGAACATCAAAATTTCACTTTTACTTGAAGAAGACAATGAAGAAGACAACTATCACAGAATTCAGTACAAAACTTCAAATTGAAAATATAAACAGAATCTCTAGAAAGTAATTACAAATAAGTATAAAAATGAATAAAAACAAAACTGGAATTTACTACGTTTATTATCACAAAAATACTTTGAAATGACATGAAACTGCGATTGCAATTTCGGTCACTAGACCTTCATGGGGCAGATTGAGTTCAGAAGTCAGTTCATTGTATTTCATTATGATCAACTATCAAGTAATAGCGGCGGAAACGGTTCAATTTTTTTTAAATAATATACCTCTACACTTCCAGAGTAGTGGGGTTGTTAAAATGTTCATTGTTCTATTTATCGTATTAGCGTGGTGCCAATCAACAAAATAATCGAAATGTCCATCTGTTCGGCCATTAAATAAACGTAATAGTTACGTCAGTAAAAACAGTTATTTATAAACGTCCTCATATTCCCTTATATGGTCGCATTGATGAATGAAGCCGCTGTAGCAACGACTTCGTTAATTTTCTGTCATTTGACAGGTGAACATGGATTCCGAACAAGTGACCCAGACGGAGGACATCGTTCTTCGATTTAGGACGAGTAAACCACTCGGCCTGCTACTCATCACGAGTACTGTCGAAACGGGCGACAGGATCGAGTTGGCCGTAGCTGCTGGCAGGATAAGGATGGCTCTCCGGCTCGGCGTCAAGGATAAAAAGCAGGAAGACAAGGAGAAGGATAAGGTAAAAAGATATAGGATGAGTGCATTTCCGGGTAAGAAACAATAGCGATCAGGGCAGGAGTTCACAGGGTTGGCTTCAAGACCAATTTTTCAATGCAATAAATCTATTGACGGTCAGTTGAAGTTTCTGCTGGATATCAGCAAATCTGACTTTATAATCGGCATTCAGTTAGGAAGAGGTTTGCTTTCTTCTTATGGAAGATGTTCTAAAAACTACAGAATT
This sequence comes from Cynegetis impunctata, assembly GCA_030704885.1. Taxonomy (NCBI): domain Eukaryota; kingdom Metazoa; phylum Arthropoda; class Insecta; order Coleoptera; family Coccinellidae; genus Cynegetis; species Cynegetis impunctata. The sequence goes on from JARQZK010000760.1 coordinate 236,414, forward strand.
GAAAATGACGAGAGTTGTGGAATACCGTGTTGGATTAATAATAATAATAATAATAATAATAATAATAAAGGCATATTTTTTAGCTTTTGGCTAGTTTTTACAGTATAAATTCCTGCCCATATAACGTCTACTGGACAGATTGAACATTTTAAGTGAACTATTTACTCTATAGAAGCATTAGGCGTTTTTTAAACATCAATACATCTTGGGATAACTAAATATACTCTGGTGATTATATAAAATTAGACCACCGACATAAAGAGATTTATACAATGTGTCTGTCCTTTTCTTATCTATGTTATATTCTTCCGTATTTCTCAAGCTGTATGATATCATAGTGGACCTTTTAACTGATATAGGCTGACAAACATTTTGGTGCTAATTATTTACAACTTTATGTATGAATATTAAATTGAACTCATGAATCATGCTTTCGACACTGAGGAAATTTAGTCTTTTTAACATCACTTGAACTGCAATGAATCTATTACAGTTTAATAATATTCTTATTAATTCATTCTATTGGACTTGTAATTTACATATATCCTCCTTATTACAATACAATAATAGAGACATACAATATGTGAAATGAGGATGCATCAAGGCATTGCTTATCAAACGTATGGTCCATCCTGTCAATTTATGTGATAGTCTATTCAAATACCGATCTTTTTACCCTGTTTTCTACACATAAAATCCACATGTTGACTAAGATTCAAGTACTGGTCCAAAGTATCTCACCGCCCACACCCTTTCAACAATACAATCGTCTATCTCAATTTTAAAAATGTTTTCATTAAATACCCTAATAAATGTCGACTACCAAAGTTCCTTTCGCTAATAATTTATATATCAAATAACTGGAAATATGAAATAAGTTAGCAACGTTTTAGAGTACTTAAATTGAAAAATATCAAACAATCAAACTACGTTCATAATTTATCAGAAGCATATGGACTCCTCAATTCTAGGTTAATATCTACATTCGAAGAAATGTTGAGGTTAACAAACTTTAATAATAATCACCTCTCATGCCTTATTTTCATATGGTACCTATGATGCTCATATTCGTATTAATTCCACTATAAAACATACTCAGTTCATTAAGAAATTCCATACACTAGTCTGAAGCAGCAGTTTCTGTGAGTGACTTAATAATAAAATACAGAATTAATCTAGAAATCAAGCGTTGCTTGTTTTATCTTCCTGTAACGAATTCAAATTATACAAAACTGTTAAGAAGTCATCTTTCAGAAAATTAAAATTGTCACTCCTATCCTGCTCTTCGGGGATTTATATATCTCGAAGCCCCTATTCCGACAGAGGCCGTTTTATCACCCCCTACAAGTCCTCTTTTCGTTTTTACAGATCTTGCTAGCCGGACAGAACGTGAACGATAACGAATGGCACACGATGCGCTTCTCGCGGCGAGGGGCCAATCTCAAGCTGCAGCTCGATAACCACTTGCCAATTAGAGGTAATGCCGTTTTCTCCACTCGTTCAATAACTTTCAGTGTTCTAATTTGTTTTACACGGATACTGACAGCTTTATCTATATTTTTCCGTCCACGCGATTGATTGAATTCTAGTCATATAAAACGTTTCAATCGTTCACCTGGTGTGTCAAGGGGGTAATATGAGAATATATTATCTTCGTTATTTTAACGATATGCTTATTTTTCGTCTTCATTATTTTTTTGAAGACGAAAAATAAGCATATCGTTATTTTTTTCTAAGGGGATGATGGAACACAGGCGAGTAGTCGCCTGCAGTCTTTCATCATCTACCCTCATGGGTTCGTAAGCTAGCAGATTATAATATACGTAGATCAATCATGAAAAATCACAACACCCATATCTTAGTCGGGATTCGAACTCGGTACCGTCTGTACCCTTGACAATTTCCCAACCATCTGGACCACAGACAGTTGATTCGTAAAATATTGTTTGAATACGAAATCCATTATTTTTTCATTACACGGTTTATAATTGTCTGTTTTTATTTTTTTACGTGGATACTGACATCCATATTATATTTTCTTTTTAGTGTGCGAAGTTGACGTAACATGGAAATATATTATCAATCATTTTTCACTGATAAAATAATTTTTTGTCCTTATAGAATTATTTTCAAATACAAAATCCGAAACGTTATCTTCACTCGTTCTATGAATTTCTGCATGGATATTGACAGCCTAATCTTTTATTTTCATCTACGCGATTTATTGAATTTATAATCAAAATATTTGATATATTGTCGACAAGTAGCTGATAAATATATTTCTCAAAGTACCTGAAATAATTATAAAATAATCGCAATTGTTCTAAATCTTCCTTGAAGAAATAGTTCTATAATTCTAAGAAAGAACATTATTTCTAACTGTTGAAGTAGAAAAAGTCCATGAATTAAACTATAAATTTCTCCTCTCAATGCTTATACGCTTATCTCAGTATAAATACTTTTAGATTGGGATTAAGTTAATTCATGTTGTATAAAATTACCCGAAAACACGATTTTATTAAACCTTAAACCAGTCGTTTTAGAGCGACGACAATTATCCTGTATGATTTATGTATCGGAAACTTCAAATTGTTACTTTAATCTGATATTTATGTTCTGAAGTATATTATTATCATTTTTATCGTCTTTCTTAATCACTAATTCCTTCAGCACAAGTGTGAACAAATCTGGGCTAAGTGTCAAATCGATATTTGTATGACATGGATACGTAAATTTCAAAAGAAAGGACAAAATAAAAGATCACATCAATAATACAAAAGATATTTATTATGCAAACTATAATGGAGACGTGATATCGGAGTGAAAAAAATTAACAATAGAAAATTTAATGATAACCCTTCTTAAACTTTTTGATTCAAAATATTCATATTTTAATAACACATTGAAAGAATATATATACAACCAGATTTCAAATTTTTCATTTACGAGAAGAATGTATTTTTCATCAAATTTCTTGCTGTTTTCTCAACAACTGAATTAGTTTTTACCGTTTCAATTTTCCGTTCCAGATGAAATTTTCTACTCCTGAAATTTACTTCCTGTTTTCATGGTAACCATTGATATTACTTTGTGTCATTAAAACCTGTCCAAAACAATGAAAACGTTGTCGATGGAGTGACGAATGCTCTCAATGAAGATAAACTAACCAGTCGAGTTATAAAAAAAACATGAATAATGTTGAGTTAAATGAATTTTAAAAACCGAAAAATCGTTGACGGAGTTTAGTGCTTTCTCCTACCATTTACTATAAACTGATTATCAATTATTGTTCATTAACCTAAGCCATAATGATTATTTTTTTCGTATGATTTTCAACCAATCAGAGCGATCAATTCAGTTAAGTTACCTTGTATAATTTCGATAATACCTGATTATACATAGAGTAACTCTACCAATCGGAAACTGATCGTCAAATTTTGACGAATCAATAACTGTTCAAAAATGAGTCGATTCGGAGATTTTACTTAATTTACTCAATAAATAATTGTATCAAATACAATACGTACTTCAAGATAAATACGGTTATACATCTCAAACTTCCTGCATAATTACAAATCGTGTCAGTTTGACAGAATAATACTCCCGCTTCGCGGTCGGATTATTTAAACTGACACTCTTTGTAATTATGCAACAAGTTATCGATGTATAACCTGATTATTTTGAAGTACTTATAGTATTACTACTGATTATATAACTCATGTATGAAAAAGCCAATAGAATCCGTGAATTTTGCATAACTACTACGTATTGATAAGTGAATATACCCTTGACGACATGATATAATCGTTTTGGTGTTTGGCCTCGTGTCAAAATGTCAATGTTTTCATATTGACGATGTTTTGATGTTTGTCAATAGTTATTTATGTACCAAGTGCGTTATATAGATCATTATGTCCTGAGGGAAACATTCGGCCCGAGGGCCTCTGGCCCGAGGGATGAATGTTGCCCGATGATAACGCACGCGGTGCATACAAGATTTTATTTTTCACGAAAAAATTATTATATTATGATGAAAAAGCGATTTAAAAATCGTTTCATTGCTCCTATCCATTTTCCTTCTCATAATAGGCATGTCATTTGTTGATATTTTGACGGTTGTGAATATTTTTGTCATCATATTTAGTGAATGTCATTTCTGCTTTCTTTGTGTAGTCTTATAGAAATAATGGAAATGAAAATGAATTTACCCAAGAATATCATAGAAAATGCAGCCAAAGCTGCGAATAATTCATTGCCGGAGAAACCAGAGTCGTAAACGACAAGGAATATGAAGTATTTAAGCAATGAAATTTGCTTCATTTCTCCTAGTACAATAAGCGGGCGTTTTTAATCCATTATGCTCGCAAATGCGGGCATAATGGCCTAGGGCATAATGAGTGTGTTTATAGCAACCGTATCCAAGGTGAAATAAACGTATAATATACAAGTGAAAAAACATCACTCGAGCTGCACTCTCGTGATGTTTCGCAAAATACGTCTCGTGATCGGAAGTATAATCGATTATTTTCCATACTCTTGTGATATTATAACTGATAATGAAAGTTTCGCTTGTTTGACGATGATACGTTACGCATCTCTATTCCGGAAGTATAATAATTTGGATTTTGTTACTATTTCCACGAGGTGGAAGAGAACAGTTCTTAATTGGCAAAGGTTGCCATGAAGACGAAACATAGTTTAAAGAGCAATTTTCAACTTATTGGCCCATTTTTCTATATTTCTCTGGAATGGAAAGTAAAATTGATAAGGTGGGAAGTATTCCAGCCCGTTTTGGAGCAAGCAAAAACTTTTATGATGATTACATTTTTCTCGTAAAAAGAAAACGCGTTGCCTCCATGAAACCACATCTGAAGACATAGTGTAGATATGCATACAATCATAGAGTGCCAGCTTGTTATCAAATATGGGATATTGCAGCTTCGTTGAACGTCAAATAGTCTCTCGATGTATATAACAATACCAAAAAAACTTATAAATTGTAATGATAAATACATTGACCTGAACGTAAGACATTATTGCTTCATACAGATACATGAAAGATTCACATTTCAGCCGAAACCCAGGGAAAGCATAACACACTCCAGTGGCGTACGATTCACATAGGCGGACTTTATCATCTAGAAGAGGAAATTAGTATGACCACTACTGTTCCGAATTTCATTGGGGAAATTCAACAGTTTTACTTCAATAACATACCGTACATTGAGCTCGCGCGAGCATCAAGAGGAGAACAGTCAATAGCGGGTTTTCCCGGTATAAGAGTTGCCGCCAAATTTGTCAAACACGCTACTGACAATCTGCATCGGCCTGTCACTTTTAGGTAAGGTTATATTGTCAATAAAAAAAATTATTTTGTAGTTTTATGGAACCACGATGCTAGTGAAACTTTTTTCGGTTTGTAGGCATTTAACTAAAAATTTTTAGGAAATTATTTGATTTAGGGTATTAAAATTGCGTTTTCAATCTTAACTTGATTATTGAGAGTGTAACGCGCGATAAAGAACTTTGTTCTATAAACATTGTCAGGAGTGTATAATTTGTGTATCTTGAGAAACATATCTAATTCGTTTGTGTCTCACCTAGGTCAAAGCATACATTCATCGGACTGCCAATGTTACGAGCGTACTCGAGTATACATATCGATTTCATGTTCAGAACTAGAGAAGCAAATGGACTCATTATGTTCAATGGCGGGCGAAAAGAAGATTATGTTGCAGTGGAGTTAGTAGATGGTCATATCAACTACGTGGTCAATGTAGGAGATGGAACTGTCACGCTTAGGGATACCGCAAGGTATGCTAAATATCTCTGTATATTGATAATATTGTTTGTAATATATGTATATAAAACTGAGATTGAATTCTCGCACATCACTTGGTGAAAAAAAAATAAAGAATAAAGTTTAAACTTTAAAATAACGTTAAAACAATTTGTACAAATAAAAGAAACTTGAAGTCATTCTTGGTCAATAATAAAGAAAAATCTGACATCGGAGAAAACAGTGGTGTTTACAAAATATTTTGCGACGAATGTCCTGCTTTCTATATTGGACAAACAGGAATTAATATAAACATTCGTGTTGAAGAACATAAAAAGTCAATTTTACAAAATAAAAATACCACTGACTTCTCGGAACATTGTATAAAATTTAATCATTTCCTGGATTTCAACGAAACCCAATTGATGCATTCAGGTTACAAAGGAAAGCGCCTTGACCTTCTTGAAATTCTCGAAATAAGTTCCGCCCGTAATAGTAAATTACCCCTTGTAAACGAATAAATTGATTTTCAAGTACCTATTACCTTTCTTTTGTCTGTTTTATAAAATAAGATGTAATACTCTCCTGTAGTCAGTCTTGATAATGAGTTCGTAACTCGAAACATGTCGACTATCCTTTACTGCTAAATACAGTATCTAAATATTTTTATATAGTGAGCCAAGTGTGTTTTTTTAAGTGTAAATTTTATATGCATATATGATACTGTGATTGACTCACTGTTTTAGGTATGTACAATATTCAAAAAATTCGTTATAAAAATATGAATCAACTAAAAAACATATGATATGATTCCACTGAAATTGCGAAATTTACTCGACATATATGTTTCGGTCCCATTGTAATTGTTACGAAAAGGTAAAAATATGTCTATTTATATTACTACTTTAATGGGTTGGGATATCTTTAGCTCATTAGTGATGTATCAGTTATTCGGGCTGGCTGGTTCAATGTCTTGAGCTTCTAATAGAAAGCTCCATCCTCTTTTCCTTGTTCAATAAATGCTAAATCTCCGGATTATTTGAATCACAATTTTCCAAACTTCTAGTGACCATCTTACTTTGGATTATTGATTTTGCATGTTCAACCAATCTGGTACCGATACTTCTACCATTTTTAGCAATTTAAAATGCATCATAATCAAAACATTTTAACCAGATTTTCCAAAGGCTGCTTATCTTTCTGAAATCTATTTGTAATCAGTAATGGTAAGCTCCTGGAGCTGGCCGACGTAATTTCTAGAGCTTCCAAAACGTGGATCTGCTTTCCCTTGTTCAAAAGATGCAATATCTCTGTATTATTTAAATTTATAAAATGGATATTCTTTATGCAATATTCCAAAATTCCAGTGACTTTCTTACTTTGGATGATTAATTTTTTATGTTTTTTCTAATCTGGTGCCAGTGTTTCACCAGTTTTATCACAATGACAAAAATGCATCATTATTATCAATACAATTTAACTGATATACGCCAGATTTTTTAAATACTGATTGTCTGTACTTATTATAGACCAATAAGGGACCCAATATTCCTTCATTCGTACTTAAAGTTCTCACATTGTATTTATTCAACCTATTGCAAATCTTGTGACTCAATTGTAGGAAATAATTAATTGAACATAATTTTTGTTCATCTACATTCTTGATGTTCGGATACTCAAGATTGAAGAGCAATTAACTTTGAATATTAGATTAACAATTATTCGATTTCAGTATGATGTATAAGGAACCATTATAATGATGTATAAGGAAAAGCGTCGGTCACAATTTAGATCCTTGTGGCACACCCTTGTTAACAGTATACTGGTCAAAGCTCACACCGTCAACCATATAATAAAGAATATACAACAACAAAGTTTAGATTATAGATCATCTTCTATTCATTCCTATATTCCTAGCGTGTAATTCACTGAAGAGCATCTGATCCTGAATAATTTCTTGTGAAGAATATGAAATATCATATCTTCAACTGAGCACTTCGTTTCGAAAATACATGTTTCCATTTATGTTCTGGGTAAGACCCTGAATAAACTCGAGGGAAGCAGAAGCACGATACTCCTTTTCAATTCCAGAAAAAGTATTCTTGTAGTAGCGATTTTCAAGTTTTCCTTCGCCTCAGTTCATAAACTTGAATGGCGAAAAAAAATGGACCGATGGCACTTATTTCTCGTCAAGCTTCCTTTCGAATACATTTTTCATTTACGCATTCCATCATAGAATGAATTTTCCGGCATAAATAATCCTTATAATCTCCTTTGATGTATTCGAGAAGCCGACGAGCGCATTTTCAATGAGTGCCGGAAAGTATATTTTTCCGGAGAGTCGTGGTGTCTTTATAAAACAAATCAAAATTGTTATAACGCGAAGCGCATAATTCATCCACGGTTTTGTTCACTTCCATTCGGAATTTTCGTAGTACTTTTCATCCGATTGTATTCTCTATGTAAATATTGGAATTACTGGTTCGGAGTCCTGGATTGTTTCTCGATTTTCTGACGATAGGCTCCTGTTCAAATATTGCCGTAGAATAACCGTAACCGAGAACTGTTGAGATGACGATTGGATGGTAATAGAAAATAATTCTTCATCTTTTTTTCGAATATTGGCTAGCCCAATATTGATATTGAGTAAATGTCTTTTTGTTTTTTCAGAAACTTTAAGCATATTTCGAATGAGTTATTATAGAGCGTTGAATTTGAAAATTGGAAAATATTTCTCTATTTTTTAGTTGAAGGTATCTATTTTAGTAGTATTGTGAAATTTACAGGGTTCAACTCCATAAAATCTGAGTTTTTCGTTTAGAAAAGGTGAAGAGGAAAATCAATTTTTTATTGAAAGGGGACCAATTTTTAATGCAGTTTCAAAGTTATATTTGCAACTTCTTAGCACCCAGAGCCATCCCTTCGAAAAATTCAAGTGATAATAGGAGTTGAGTAGTGTCCTTTTTTAATGCTCTTTTCTTTGTCTATTCAACAGTGCATTTTAGTTTTTAATTTTGAACGGTTACTTTCTTGGGATGCCTGCCAAGGTATCATATATATATATATATATATATATATATATATATATATATATATATATATATATATATATATATATATATATATATATATATATATATAATATATATATATATATATATATATATATATATATATATATATATATATATATATATATATATTTCTGATTGGATCTCAAAGTATAATTCGTCAACTTGGTAATTTATAAAATAAACGCTATTTATTTTCTTATTTGTATATTGTGTGCATAGGCGCCCGCAGAAATTTTACCAGAAGGGGCCAGATGGAAGACACCAGATAGGATGTGGGGTACGGCTCCACCTTGCCCCCTCCTGCGGGCGCCATTGATGATGTAATATATTTCTACAAAATATCAATAAATATTTGAAGCCTATCATTATTATTGTTTTTTTTCAGAGCGAATCTCAACGACAACCGATGGCACACCGTAGGCATAAGACGACCGTCTGCCAAACAGCATACTCTGATGGTTGACGACGATATCGTTGTAGCGTCAAATCCAGGCATCGGTAACCTAGAACTGGATGGAATTTTATATCTAGGTGGCGTTCACAAAGACCTCTACAGTCAACTGCCACAGGCCGAAGTCAAATCGAGGCATGGTTTCGAAGGATGCATAGCCGGCCTTGATCTCAATGGGGAATCACCGAATATCATGGAAGATGCAGTAGTTCATAGTTCACTTGTCACAGCAGGATGCGAAGGTAAAATTGGTTGGGAGAGATGTTTACTATTAATTTGAATAGTGTTCGCTGTATATTATGTTTCGAATAGCAGGCACCATTGAATAAATAAACATCGTTTGAGACTTTGAGAGCAATTAAATGAGAATATAATCAGAATTGTTTATAGCATTATTTGTTATTTATGTTACTTCAAGAGCAAACGGAAACTATTTAAAACAATGATACTATGCAGAATTTAGTAGAACAAAGATAATATTCTCATTAGGGATATGTTCAATGTAACAAATATTCTGATTATAATATTAACATGAAAACATATAAAGGGAACAATTAATAACTATGCTATCAGAACTAAATAAATATATGTATCATCATGCATAATTACGAAAGATTTCGGTTTTTCTGTTGATAAATTCATTCTAAATATATATATATATATATATATATATATATAGTGGCGCCGGCTCCATGGGGCCTGAAGGGGCCCGAGCCCCCTCATAAATTGATAATTTAGAGCAATATTGAAAATATTTATAAAATGGAGAATTAAATACATACACAATGTTAAATTTCGAAATATTAGTACTAGTTTAGTAGGTACTGTATTACTATATTACCATAGTACTATATTAGTTATAGTTACTTTCAAATACTTGAATATTTTTATATTTATTATTTTGTAATACTTAGCTATTTTACTTATTAATCATAGTGCTATTACTGTACGACAGCAATATTTTATGTTTTACTCTTTAAATGATAGTTTAGGATTTATTTAAATATAATTTCAGTATTTTCAGAGCTATATATTCACTGCTCCGTAATAGTCTATAAGCATTATAACTATAAATTAAATAAGATTTTTACGAAAATTCCGTGCGTGTTTATGTTTTGTTTCGTTTTTCGAAGCCAAAAAATGTGTCAGACTTGTCGAATTTCCTGGAGTGTCGAGTTATCGAGAATCGAGGTTTCTGGGTTCTAATGTTGATAATATGACTCTAGAATGCTTAAAAATACTTTAAAACTCACTATTTTTCATCTAAAATTAAGACCCCCAGTATGAGCCCCCGCGCGTCTATATATATATATATATATATATATATATATATATATATATATATATATATATATATATATATATATATATATATATATATATATATATATATATATATATATACAGGGGCGGCTAGTCAAAGGAGGCTAAGCCTCCTCAATAATATTCCGCGTATCACTAATATATATATATATTATATTGGATAGTCAGCATTCAGCATATTCATATTAATCAAAATCATATTATTTTATGCACCTACTTTCCTTTCAACCTACATTATATAATATAATTTATTAATTAAGATAGAAGGTATTTACATTTACTGCATTTCATTCATTTCAAGATTTGTGGCAACGCTGCGGAAGGCTTAGAAAGGTATATTCTCAACGTTCATTATGCCTGCCACAGAAAAGCAAACAATGGTGCAAATACTCCGAATGAATACTTCATTGCAATAGAAAAGCAAAACACATGTAAATGCCAACACCGATAAATTCCAGTCTCATACAATGTAGACCAATCACAACTAAAGACATCGAGTGAATTCGTTGATTGAATCGTAGTGTTATCGTAATTCGTAGTGTTTAATGGCCGCCGAAAACAGCTCGCGTATTGTTTTAAAATGAGTTTGATTACTGAAGTTAATTTCAAAAATTTCAATGGTGACTTAGTGGAATATTTGTTATCCCATAACTTTAGTGCACTAAGTTATGAGGATAAAGTTTTGATAAAAACATTGCGGAATTATGAGAGAAATCCTTGCCTAACCGGATCACAGGTAAAAAATAAAGTATTTTGTTGGCAGTGTTTACTTTTTACTAGTGAAAATGTCTCTGTTTGGGGCCGCTTAGGATTTGAGGATTTAATTCTATACCTAGTTGAAAGTGAGGAATTTTTCACCGATAAAGTAACTTTAAATACAGCACGGATTAATATCTTACTTACAAGATAAGGAATTTATATATTTTTTAAACATCTTTAAATTAATTTTTGAACAAACAGAAATAGTTTTTCAAATCTTACAGTACAAGTTTTCAGATGTAATTTACTCACGAAATCGGCTCAAGTTTCTTTTGGAAAAAATTTCAGAATTTCGTGCAGAAGTTTATTTTAAAAAACTATTTTCTGTATTTCAAACTACTGATGATAGGACTCAGTTTAGCCCAAAATGAAAGAAATTCGGTTACGCAGATATGGAGCTTCACTATAAGCAAATATTTTATGAAATTTTGGATACTATTAGGGGTCAAATAGAAATAAGGTTCTTTGATTTGAAAGAACTGCATTTCTCCGACTTACTCAATAAAATTTGTTTACCGTATTTTCGGCTAATTTTCCAGATAAGCTTTTGGAAAATTTATGTCAAAAATACACTTTTTTTGATAAGGTGGCCATAACAAGTGAACTGTGTGTTGTTTATAATGACAATGAAATTTTGGGGCAAAATGAAAATCATGTGAGGACTATTATATACCTTTTTGATAATGATTTGAATCAAGTTTTACCCCAAGTTTATGAACTCTTATGTCTAATTGTTTCTATCCCGGTGACATCGGCTTCCGTAGAGCGCTCGTTTTCCACTCTTAAGAGAATTAAAACTTATTTACGAAATTCAATGAGCCAGGATCGTTTGAAAAATATTAGTTTGTTGTCTATTGAAAAGGAATTGGTAAAACTTTTGGCGAAAGACAAAAATTTTTATGAGGATATTATAGATCATTTTGCTAACGTTAAAAGTCGCAGAATCCCACTAATCTTCAAAAATACTTATATAATAACTTTTTATTTGCTCTCACCAGCTGTTAACAAATTCGTTAAGTTGGTAGGTAGGTACCTATTTTGTGAAAGAAAAAAAAGTTTGATGAATAGATGAATTGATTAATTGGCTGAGAAGAGTTTTTGTGAATATTGTAAATAGGAGTTGTAGGTCTCAAGGTAGACACTCGAAAGTGAAAACAAATTAATAGCTTAGGGTGCTTGTTTTACTTTGATTTTCTTTAAATTATAAGGCGGTTGACCTTGAAATCCTAAATATTTTCGCCTATGGTGTATTTTTTAACACCTCTTGTAGCCTCCTCAAACCAAAACCTCACGAGCCGCCACTGATATATATATATATATATATATATATATATATATATATATATATATATATATATATATATATATATATATATATATATATATATATATATCTAATATATAAAATTCTCGTGTCACGGTGTTAGAAGTTAAACTCCTCCGAAATGGCACGACCGATTCTCATGAAATTTTGTGTGCATATCGGGTAGGTCTGAGGATCGGCCAACATCTATTTTTCATCCCCCTAAATATTACCACCCCTTAATTTAATTTTTTTATATTTCAGACACCCCTTAATTTAATTATCTATCGTGCAGCTCATTGAATATAGAACATAGTGTAACATAGTAATGTAATGTAGTAATGTAGTTTTCAATGTAATATTGTTTTGATGTTCTATATTAAATATTATTATCATTATTATTATTATTAATTTTTTTATATTTCAGACAAAATGTTCTGTTTTACTTTTTTTTTATAATACAGCATTAAAAAATACAGACAACCCCAAATTTTCAATCTCCTACGATCAACCCCTATTTTTCATTTGTCAAACTCCTCCGAAATGGCTCGACCGATTCTCATGAAATTTTGTGTGCATATCGGTTAGGTATGAGAATCGAACAAAATCTTTTTTTCATCCCCGCGAATGTTTAGGGTCCACCCCTTGATTTTTTTTTCAGACAAAATTTTTCTGTTCTATTTTTTTTATGATACAGCATTCAAAAGTATATACAACCCTGAATGTTCACCCCTCTACAATCAACCCCTATTATTCATTTGTTAAACTCCTCCGAAATGGCTTGACCGATTTTCATGAAATTATTTGTGCATATTGGTTAGGTCTGAGAATCGAACATCTATTTTTCATCCGCCTGAATGTTGAGGGGGTCCACACCTTTATTTTTTTTTCAGACCAAATTTTGTGTTCTACTTTTTTTATGATACAGCATTCAAAAATACATAAATTTTCATTTTCATTTTGTCATGACATCATTTTACTCTCAATCTATTTTTCCATCGCGATTTTCATTTTTTTATATTTTATCCACAGATTCACAATAGGGTTGCAAGATGACAATCGGAAATAACAATAGTCGGTCTGAGAATAGGTCGTAATATATTTTTCATACCGCTAACATTTTTATAAATTTTCTGGAAAAATTTTTTTATTTTTTTTTATGATGTTGCATTAAATAATACATACAACTCTGAATTCTCACCCTTCTATCAACAACCCATATTTTTTAATAGCCATTTCAATAATTCATACAACGTTTGCCGGGTCAAATAGATTGATAGATAGATTATTATGATAGTTAGATAGATAGAAAGATAGATAACTATCTAGGTAGATAGATAGATAGATAGTAAGATAGATATAGATACATCGGCAAATAGAAGAATAGATAGATAGATAGATAGAAAGAAAGATAGATATCTATCAGGATAGATAGATAAATAGATAGATAGAAATAATTTATATGGCAGAACAACGTTTGCCGGGTCAGCTAGTATATATATATATATATATATATATATATATATATATATATATATATATATATATATATATATATATATATATATATATATATATATATATATATATATATATATATATATATATATATATATTTATATATATATATATATATATATATATATATATATATATATATATATATATATATATATATATATATATATATATATATATATATATATATATATATATATATATATATATATATATATATATATATATATATATATATATATATATATATATATATATATATATATATATATATATATATTATAAAATAAGCCGAAAATCCGGTAAACAAATTTTTATTGAGTAAGTCGGAGAAATGCAGTTCTTTCAAATCAGAGAACCTTATTTCTATTTGACCCCTAATAGTATCCAAAATTTCATAAAATATTTGCTTATAGTGAAGCTCCATATCTGCGTAACCGAATTTCTTTCGTTTTGGGCTAAACTGAGTCCTATCATCAGTAGTTTGAAATACAGAAAATAGTTTTTTAAAATAAACTTCTGCACGAAATTCTGAAATTTTTTCCAAAAGAAACTTGAGCCGATTTCGTGAGTAAATTACATCTGAAAACTTGTACTGTAAGATTTGAAAAACTATTTCTGTTTGTTCAAAAATTAATTTAAAGATGTTTAAAAAATATATAAATTCCTTATCTTGTAAGTAAGATATTAATCCGCGTGCTGTATTTAAAGTTACTTTATCGGTGAAAAATTCCTCACTTTCAACTAGGTATAGAATTAAATCCTCAAATCCTAAGCGGCCCCAAACAGAGACATTTTCACTAGTAAAAAGTAAACACTGCCAACAAAATAATTTATTTTTTACCTGTGATCCGGTTAGGCAAGGATTTCTCTCATAATTCCGTGTATTAAAACCGCGGTTTTATTTTCTGTTACGCTGCACCAAATTGTTTAATTCAGGGGTAGGTCGCAATGTTTTTATCAAAACTTTATCCTCATAACTTAGTGCACTAAAGTTATGGGATAACAAATATTCCACTAAGTCACCATTGAAATTTTTGAAATTAACTTCAGTAATCAAACTCATTTTAAAACAATACGCGAGCTGTTTTCGGCGGCCATTAGACACTACGAATTACGATCACACTACGATTCAATCAACGAATTCACTCGATGTCACGCGAAATTCTATAGTTGTGATTGGTCGACATTGTATGAGACTGGAATTTATCGGTGTTGCCATTTACATGTGTTTTGCTTTTCTATTGCAATGAAGTATTCATTCGGAGTATTTGCACCATTGTTTGCTTTTCTGTGGCAGGCATAATGAACGTTGAGAATATACCTTTCTAAGCCTTCCGCAGCGTTGCCACAAATCTTGAAATGAATGAAATGCAGTAAATGTAAATACCTTCTATCTTAATTAATAAATTATATTATATAATGTAGGTTGAAAGGAAGGTAGGTGCATAAAATAATATGATTTTGATTAATATGAATATGCTGAATGCTGACTATTCAATATAATATATATATTAGTGATACACGGAATATTATTGAGGAGGCTTAGCCTCCTTAGCCTCCTTTGACTAGCCGCCCCTGATATATATATATATATATATATATATATATATATATATATATATATATATATATATATATATATATATATATATATATATATATATATATATATTTATAGACGCGCGGGGGCTCATACTGGGGGTCTTAATTTTAGATGAAAAATAGTGAGTTTTAAAGTATTTTTAAGCATTCTAGAGTCATATTATCAACATTAGAACCCAGAAACCTCGATTCTCGATAACTCGACACTCCGGGAAATTCGACAAGTCTGGCACATTTTTTGGCTTCGAAAAACGAAACAAAACATAAACACGCACGGAATTTTCGTAAAAATCTTATTTAATTCATAGTTATAATGCTTATAGACTATTACGGAGCAGTGAATATATAGCTCTGAAAATACTGAAATTATATTTAAATAAATCCTAAACTATCATTTAAAGAGTAAAACATAAAATATTGCTGTCGTACAGTAATAGCACTATGATTAATAAGTAAAATAGCTAAGTATTACAAAATAATAAATATAAAAATATTCAAGTATTTGAAAGTAACTATAACTAATATAGTACTATGGTAATATAGTAATACAGTACCTACTAAACTAGTACTAATATTTCGAAATTTAACATTGTGTATGTATTTAATTCTCCATTTTATAAATATTTTCAATATTGCTCTAAATTATCAATTTATGAGGGGGCTCGGGCCCCTTCAGGCCCCATGGAGCCGGCGCCACTATATATATATATATATATATATATATATATATATATATATATATATATATATATATATATATATATATATATATATATATATATATATATATATATATATATATATATTTAGAATGAATTTATCAACAGAAAAACCGAAATCTTTCGTAATTATGCATGATGATACATATATTTATTTAGTTCTGATAGCATAGTTATTAATTGTTCCCTTTATATGTTTTCATGTTAATATTATAATCAGAATATTTGTTACCAAGGTTGGATAGTCGGAATATGGAGGCGGTGGTTGCGGAATGTACGGCGGTTTAGTATACCATATTGTAGTTGTTGTAGTGGTGGTCTTGGTGGCTTCGACTTCGAAGTTTCCAACCGTGGTCGTTTCTTTAGTCATTTGAGACGTCGATATCGGAACGAATTCTTCAACGTTTGGAGTTGCTGTTGTTGAGGAATGAGCGAAGCTGACTGGACCGATGCTAGCGTTATCTTCTGGTTTGGTTCTTCTGGTTACGCGTAGTAACGACGGATTCCATCAACTATATATATATATATATATATATATATATATATATATATATATATATATATATATATATATATATATATATATATATATATATATATATATATATATATATATATATATATATATATATATTATACAAACATTTTTTTATATATAAGAAGATAAGCTTACTTGTATATAACATTAATTATTTATTGCATATTAAAATAAGTTATGTTATTAAATTTACTTCATGTTATATAAAATATTATTTACAGGACAATCAACAAAATGTAGTCACAACGTATGTGCAAATGGTGGATTATGTGTTCAACAGTGGCACTCTTATACATGTGAATGTGATTTGACAACGTTCACGGGCCCAACATGTTCAGATGGTAAGTTAAATTCTTGATTGCAAATTTCGGTGGACAACTGACAGTATATATTAAAACATAGGCGGCTTTCGCCACATATTGATTAGTTTCGATACACGAGGTCACAAAAGCCTCATTAAAAGTTATCGTCTTTTCAACTATAAAGTTTCGTACGGTTTATACTAAGTCTAAAATTTATAACTTTATGGTTTCGGTGTTTATGATTCTGTCTTTTCGAATACTCCGGAAGTTATAATTTCTCTTTGTTCTCCTCCAGTTTGAAAGTTCATAATTTCATTTAATTTAGCTAGCGAATTACTTCTATAAATAGTTGTTAAATTTTAGATTTAAATTTCAATGTAGTGGTTATGGATGAATCCATATGATACTTATACATTCGATATTTAATACCTTGGTTCAAGCCTCCGTGCAATATCGTTTCAATGTAATTTCAGAATCAGTATCGTACGAATTTGGTCCCAACAGAGGTATCATAACTTACACATACCCTGAAGACAACAGACCAGAAATGCAAGAAGACTCAGTAGCTGTTGGGTTTATTACCACAAAATCAGATGCGGTTCTACTGCGGTTGGTCAGTGGAACGTCCAATGACTATATAGAAATCGAAATAGTAAGTGAAAGCGACACTTATTTTCAAACAGTTTCCTTCTAGAATCACATGATGAATAATTATTGATATTGCCATTTTGTTTTTATTAGGTCGAAGGAAATGTCTTCGTCGTATACAACCTTGGAACTAATGACCACCCACTGGGTGAAATATCTGTTAAGGTGAATGACAATGCTTACCACATCGTGAGGTTCCATAGATCTGGTCACAACTCATCTCTACAAATCGACGACTATAATGTTCAGACAAGTCATCCACCAGGTGAGAATTTTTGTATATTACGTTTGGGTACTCGAATTTAATCTTTACCTTCTAGGCCATCAACTGCAAGTGTTCAACAGTCAGTCCCAAATCCAAATCGGAGGTAAATGGAGCAAAGGAAAATCGAGGATAGAAAGACCATTCACTGGTATCATTTCCGGAGTGGTAGTCAATGGCTTGCGTGTGTTAGATCTAGCCTCGGAAAAGGACACGCATGTTTCTATCAGGGGAGATGTGCAACTCATAACCGGTATCCACGACAGACAGGATCACCTTCAAAAAATGCAGCAAGTAAGTATTAGTCATTATATTTCTTCAAGATCGGATACTTTACTGGATACATTATCTGTGTTCATTAATCATAGCCTATACTAGCTGCCAACCACAAAGTTGCTGCAGCTTAAATTCGTTTAATACAAAATGCGAATGCGCCAGACCAGCTTCCAGGCCACGCGTTATACAAAATTCATTTTGACAGAAACTACACAGCTGATTCTCAATATATCTTACATAAAAACCTTCTCCATGAGAAAATTCTCACATTTGCCGAGTTTGGCGATGATCCGTCAAACGATATGGGAGTTTAGCGATCTCATATATTCATATATATAAATATATATATATATATATATATATATATATATATATAGTCTTTTTATTATTTCTGCAGACTCCAGCCTCGGATTTCCCAGGCCTCGAAGATGATCTCGTTTTCAGTGGCGCAGGCTCTGGATGCAACGGAGATGACGAGGATGAATGTCCGCCTCTTCCTGAGTCGGGTTCAGGCGATGACGATCTGATCACTCCCGTGTATATACCTCCAACCCGGCCTCCTCCGACACCAAAATCTAAGGGTCCACCTTCAAAAGTTGGAGCGGCCAAACCATGCGATGACGAGGATTGCTTCAACGGATCCGGTGGTGGGGATGTGACGGAAGAGACGACGAACGCGACTTCACAAGCTACAGGTGAAATCAATGCATTGATAATAATAAGGATGTTGAAATTTAGATTTCAATGATCACAGAGTTTCTTCATAAGTTTGCAACTACCAAAAACTCACTTTATGACTATTGAAATCACACAAGGATAAACACACACAGTGTTGTTCGAAATTCGTGGATTAGTTACTTTTGATATATCAAGTTTGCATCAACCTTGTAGTTATAGGTTATACATTAATCAATTCCTGTTTCAGAAGGACCGTCTTTGCCAGTTACTTCTCCAGACCCGACAACTCCCAAACCAGAAGATAACGCTAGCATCGGTCCAGTCAGCTTCGCTCATTCCTCAACGACAGCAACTCCAAACGTTGAAGAATTCGTTCCGATATCGACGTCTCAAATTACTAAAGAAACGACCACGGTTGGAAACTTCGAAGTCGAAGCCACCAAGACCACCACTACAACAACTACAATATGGTATACTAAACCGCCGTACATTCCGCAACCACCGCCTCCATATTCCGACTATCCAACCTTGGGCACCAAGCCGAAAAGGCAGCCCGAAAGGGTCACTTCCGAGACCTCGGAAATAGTCGCCCTAATCATCGGAATAATCGCGGGAGCCCTTATAGCCGTGATATTAATCATCTTGGTTATTCTCAAGTTCAAATCGCGAAGTGATCGATCCTTTAAAATAGACGATGGTAAGGGTTATCAGCAGGGCCCTAACGCTGCTCTGCTTGGCAGCCAGAGCTCCACGAATGGCAATCAGAGCCAGTATCAACTAAATGGGGCGCTGAGAAATGGCGACAAGCAGGGTCAGTTTGCGCAGAAGCCGAAGAAGAGGGATAGCAAAGATATCAAAGAGTGGTACGTTTAAGTGAATCAGACGGTGCATTGCAGACTTGACTCCGAGCCAAAATAAAGTGAAATGATGAAGAAGTCATCGAGTGAGGTCGTAGGTATATGAGAATGTTCGAAGTTTGAGAAAATGATGTTGGAGCTAAATGTTATGAATCAAACAATAATTTATTGAACTTTTGGGACAGCCTATGTATTTAGTATCTACGGAAAGTTAATAATAATTATAGTAAGATAGAAAGCGAAATCTATATTATTTGAGTTTTTCGAATCGATTTCAATTCGGTAGTATACATATATACATCTCGTGAATTCATTTGTGGAATACTTATTTCAAATAATTTCACTAATTTTATTTAGTATTTTTCATTCAACCTACAATACAGCGCATTTCACCAATACTGCTGCACAAACGCAATGAACATTTTATCAGCAAAAATTACTGCAATAATATCTGTTCTACCATTCGTATCAGATTGCTTTTATATTGAATATAAGAGGTATGATACTCCGAGCAAAGCATGGTCACTCCGAGCAAATTAAGTTTACTCCAAGCAGAGTCTGCTTGTGTTTCGAGTAATGGATTCTCAACACCAATTATTATAGGAGTACCTTATTTGAATAAACTCCATATTTTCATATTATTTTAATAATTTTGGGAATATTGAGCTCCTACAGAAAGCACATTATTAAACTATCAACATCACCATTGATTGCTCCAAGCGTCTAAATTGATATATAGAATTTAAGCGAATTGCAGATTGGTATTCTAAAAATGCTAATGTTTTCCGTTTTCTGTTACGAATTTGAGTATTAGTAAGAGCCAGTGACGATCAGACCTTCGTTATTTTATAAAACCTGAAACTTTCTCTGAGTATTTGCCTAATATGGGTAAAAAGAATCCCCGATTATGAAGTTTGGAAAATGGTGGCTTTGGATGGTAACAGGTAGCAAAGTTGTAAAAAATTGCACCTTAGTTTCGTTAAAGTATAAAGCTCAGTTTTTATATATTTCATTTGGACTAATATCAGATGTCACGTCGTCCATTGTCAGACACTTAGTATGGTTGCAACCCCCTGTCAGACACCCTTAAATTATATTGAATTGTAATTAAACTCACGTTATATTATAAAAGCTGGATTTTTCGTATGTTACTTAAGAAACTACTAAAAGATGTTTTCCCAGTGGTCAGACGGTTTCGATGGTTCTTACACCTTGTCAGACACATTGAAGGTCTACTGTAGGTGCTAGAGCGAAGTATATACATGCAAGCGGGCGCGAGTGAAATAGTGCGTTCGGTCTATTGCGATCTGTCACTGCGCATGTTTCATTTACTCAGTATTATATGTTTTTTGAATTTATGGAAAAATTTCATAATATAGAGTTATTTCTAAATAATGATATATAATTTCATTAAGAATTAAATATTCAGAAAATAGACAATTTAGGAAAATGTTCATGCCAGAAAAGAAATAAATCAGAATTCTGATGAAATAATCAATAAAATATTGGAGTATTACGTTTTTTTTGAAATTTAATTGTAGGTTGTAGTTCCATTGGTTTAGAAATAAAAATTGATACTGATATTGTTGAACATTCTGTTGGTAAAGACTGTAAAAGTGAGGTCGCAGTTCTATTGATTGATAAATTGAAGTTGATTGTGATGTTGATGATTCTGTTGAAGACTGTGAATCAGTTAGGTCTATGGTCAACTCAGGTATCAATGACGTGGCTGGAGAAAAGTTGTCTCCAGGTACGGAGTTTGATTCTTTTTTCTCACTATTAGGTCCAGAACTGAAATAAAATATCTGTCCGGAAGTCCTGTGAATACTTTATAGCATTCCCTGTGACAGCCAGCGTCTGTATATTCATCAGGCAAAATAATGTCTTTATATTTGAGGATATGTTTTTTTTCTAGCATTCAAAACAGCTTGACATTTTTTCAATGATTGTTCAGAAAACAATATCATTTTGCCATCACTTTTTCCACACACAACACAAATTGATAGGTCTCCTATGATAACAATTTATTAAAACTGAATCAGAGCTTTTTAATAACTACACAAATAAGAAAAGACGAAATATGATGCGCAGTGACAGATCGCAATAGACCGAACGCACTATTTCACTCGCGCCCGCTTGCATGTATATACTTCGCTCTCGCACCTACAGTAGACCTTCAATGTGTCTTACAAGGTGTAAGAACCATCGAAACTGTCTGACCACTGGGAAAACATCTTTTAGTAGTTCCTTAAGTAACATACGAAAAATTCAGCCTTTATAATATAACGTAAGTTTAATTACAATTCAATACAATTTAAGGGTGTCTGACAGGGGGTTGCAACCATACTAAGTGTCTGACAATGGAAGACGTGACTTCTGATATTAGTACAAATGAAATATATAAAAACTGAGCTTTATACTTTAACGAAACTAAGGTGCAATTTTTTACAACTTTGCTACCTGTTACCATCCAAAGCAACCGTTATCCGAACTTCATATTCGGGGATTGTTTTTACCTATATTAGGCAAATACTCAGAGAAAGTTTCAGGTTTTATAAAATAACGAAGGTCTGATCGTCGCTGGCTCTTACTCTATATTGTTTTATAGAACTTAGAAAATCAATCAGACCTAAACAGTTGGTCATGTTTTTGATAGTGCCTAGTTAAATTGTTTGGGTTGTTATTATTGTCTATGATCCGAAATAAAGGAGTATATGCCATAGAGGAAAGAAATCTCGTACAGAATGCAAAATCACAGAATACTAAACCGTCATACTATTTATAGCGTGGTTATTTTATTGAAATTCTGAATAGTTTCGGCACAAAAATATTCGTAATTAAGTTTCTTCATATCGAATACAGCAAATATGAAATTTGTACCTGAATTTCACATTACTTTTGACTATTTATCCAAATGCGTATTTATTTAAGTTAAGTTTGTATTACATCTGAAAGAACAGCAGTATTAGTAAAAAGCGTTTATTGTTATTTATCATATTATGCGACTACAACATCAGTGATTGTGGTATAGTTCACCGTAATCAAAATATTTGAATTGTCTTTTTTTCACATCCTGAAATCATTTTCTCAGATTCTGCTCATATATCTCAGATGTAATTTGATATCTGAAGATGTTGGCGTTATAATTGTGCAAAGCATGCTCATGACGTCTAATACATTTACAACATGTTTCTGAAAATTGTCGAAGCGAAAAGAATGAAATCAAAGTACGAAGATTGGCTAATAATATTCAACTTTGATCTGAGTATGGAAAGAATTGAATTCGAATATTTTTCGAATTTATCAAAATATAAATTTCAATATTTCATATGCAGTAGTTAAAACTTACCGTACAGCCGTTAACATTTTACTTAAATTTTAAAAAGTTGACTTTTTATAGAGTTTTATCGATAAATTGCATAAAACAAAAAAGAGTTTAAGTACGAGCAAAATTTGAATAAATTTCGTAATAAATAGGTATACAAGTTAGAGAAAGTTTATGGGATTTTATATTCTGAGATTATTAACGCTACAGGACTTTGCTTAGAAAAACAAACTTCATTGTAAAGTATTTATAGTTTAATACAATCGTAAATTTATCAAGCTGTTGGGAAAAACTGATAGATCTAAAGTATAGATAGGTGAATTTTTAATCAACAAGTACTATAAAGTAGGGAAGAAACAAAAAAAATTCGTCAAACCCATATAATAAGTTCATGTAAAGATGCGGGTGTTAAAGGTAATAAATAATCTTCTCTAGATGAAGCTGGCAGTTTGAGTTACATGATGAAGACATTTCCATTCATCCTTCAGCGTTATGAACAGCTATATTCTAACCTACAAACGATTAATACCATAGACAAGTACTCCGGTTTTCTTAGGGCCTCGATTTTTGTAAACCAAGTAGAATATCTCATTATAACTGGCAATCTTTCAGACGGAACATCTCACGCTGTTATATGTTTCAACATAGTCTGAATGATTGTCACACGTTATCACAGTTTGTTGAAAATTATTTCTGACGAGGTACTATCAAGCTGTCAAAGCTTTATATTAATATAGTTGTTTGTTAGTAACAATCAAAGTATTTTGACATTCAAAGCTGCAAGAATTTATTGGATTATATAACTCATGTATGAATAAGCCAATAGAATCCGTGAATTTTGCATAACTACTGCGTATTGATAAGTGAATATACCCTTGACGATGTGATATAATCGTTTTGGTGTTTCGCCTCGTGTCAAAATGTGAATGTTTTCATATTGACGTTTTGACGTTTGTCAAAAAAAATTAATATTTTTTATTCGTTATATAATCGTAACGAATACCACTCGAGCAATCGAAAATAATCGATTATAGGCATCTGAAAATAAGAATGCAGCGCCAATGTGGCCAGTCGTAGAACTATAAATATTGACATTGGAATATTTATGTTGTATTTGTTGTGTGTTTATTTGTGTTTTTGAAATATAATTTTACCATAAATATAAAGACTTTTCAGGCTTCTTTAGTGAACAAGTGTGTTACTGTGTATGTATTCTCATTGCTATTGAGGCGGTACGTGATTATCATCATTTGTTTTGTAGCCAAATTGAGAGAAATCTTTAGGTTAGATCATGAGATGAATATCTTAATTCTCTGATTGACTCGTTCAATATGTACTCTAGCAGCTGCTATTTTGGCATTCAACAATGCTTCTTCTGTAGTCAACTGTTTTTTGACTTTCAAAAATGATGGCCTGATCAACTTTATTTTAAACTGTTGACAAATATCATCTATCAAGAAACCTTTGTCCACCATAATAGCATCCTGTGAGCTTTCTAACTTTAAACTTAAGTCACTTTGTTGGAAAATCGTTTTATCAGATGCTCTTCCCCCATATGGTTCACTAATATAAGTAATTAAACCTCCAAGAGAAACACCTGTCATGAATTTCACTGTGTTATTAGATTTATACTGAGAGTAAAACCTGATCCTGCAGCAAAGGCACTTTGGTTTCTGAATAAAAATTTCTGTACAGTCTAAGATGATTCGAGTATTTTGAAAACTTTCAAAACATTTTGGCATGTTTTTCTGTATTTCAGAATATTCTGGGAATCTTATGACACAACTAAGAACTCTACTCATAATGGGTAGCATTTCATAAATATATTTTTGGCATAATTCTTGTGAAATTCCAAATAAAAGAGATAATGTCACATATGTAAGGTCACATTTCAATTTTGTCAATACTAAAACAATACGCTGTTTGATTGTTAATCTATGTGACCGTTGATCACTGTAAACAGATTGTACTGCTTTTACTATTGTATCTAATAGTTTTATATTATTGAGACCAGTGAAACTGTTTAGAGCACTATCTGTCGTTATCAGATCACACAAATTAGAGACTTTAGGAGTATTCCTTTTTCCCTTCTACACAAACACGATATTTATTACCAGCTGGAGGAAAAGCATGGAAATTCACATTTGAACATTTCTTTTCCCAGGAAGAACACTGAGGAACTGAACAATAACGATTCGAACGACTCATAGCTTTCAAAATGATTGCAAATAATAAATATTTGTAAAAAATCACACAAAATCAAACACAGAACAAAGGAGAACGTAAGAACTATGTCAAGATTTTTAGTTATTCTGATTGTCACCAGGCGGCGCAGCGCTTATTTTGATTCGCCTATACTGACCTAGTCTCTCGACGTATTTTCTTAAAACACCACTCGAGCTGCGCTCTCGTGGATGTTTCGCAAAATACGTCTCGTGACTCGGAAGTATAATCGATTATTTTCGATGCTCTTGTGATATTATAACTGAATATTCTGGTGTAGCAACTCAAGCATCCAGCTTTACCTGAAGGATTGTTTTTTAACACGTTGACTGCCATGTGAGTTAATTACAACTCACACAGCTCCGAGACCGAGGCGCCGTGTGAGTTGTATATAACTCCATGCAGGTTTTGATTATGAAGCCGCGTGTATCGTGGAGAGTTCACGGTTTAAAGCTAATGCATACGAAATCGAATAAGCAGGGCGCCAGGAACAATTTGGTGTATTTGGCCTGGCGCTCAGGTTATTTCTTGAGATGTTATAATATTTCAAACTATCAGTTGAAATAGAACGTATTTGTTCTAATATTTTAATTTGCAATAATATCAAATATGTATTATTATGATTGAAATAATTATCCTTGCATAAAATAATCTTTAATCAATTAGAAATAACAAAAACGTAAAAAACAGAACTCCTAAAAAACCATATTTCTCAAAATTTGTTATAATCTTTCAAACTATCAGTTGAAATAGAACGTATTTGTTCTAATATTTTAATTTTCAATAATTCATTCATTCTCGCTACATATATACTCGTCCTCCGAAAAATTTTCGATGTAATCCGCTAGATCTTCATCGCTCATATCTAAATATTTATCCATAAGTTCCTCCAACTTTTTTTGTTGAGATTCGTAGGAAGACATTTTCAAATTGATATAATTATTGCAAACACAACCTAACCGGAGCACTGCGTTGAAACAACTGATTCAACTCGTCGAACGCGTACCTACTAATAGATTAGAACAAGTCGAGACGTGATTTTAGACGAAATAGCATAGTGAGTTATATATGACTCACGCGGCCTTAATTGTTTGAGCGCCGCGTGAATCAAATATAATGCACGGGGTAAATCATATTCAGGGGTTGAAATTAAATTTCAATTCTCGTTAGTTAGGTATAACATACAATATTAAGCATAAAAACAAAAAAAAAACATGTGGCCTCAGAGCAAAATTTTTTTTTTCCGACATGGCAGTCAACGTGTTAAATTTCGATTTTTCAATTTAACATAGTAAGCATATTAAAATAAGTGCCTTGCTTATATTGCGCGGAATTCATAGCTTCGATTATTCTCATTTTTGTATTTTGCTCTTCAGGAGAAAATAGCTATATATGGATTTTCCAGATATACTTGATTTGAAGCGAACGTAATAATATATTGTAGTGACCATTTTAAACTAGATATTTTTTCTATTAGCCAAAGTATATAGCCTGTTAATTTTCATGAGTATTAGGCTTTTGGGGGAAAGATGTTGGTATATAATATAAGTTGTAACGTTGGATTGCTATTACTCCATGTAATCGAACAACTTATTTGTAAGTAAAATATAATAATAAAATTTAAACTTTAAAATAAAACACACTTGGCTTAAGTTTCACTATATCAAAATATTTAGATACTGTATTTAGCAGTAAAGGATGGTCGACATGTTTCGAGTTATGAACTCATTATCAAGACTGAGTACAGGAGAGTATTACATCTTATTTTATAAAACAGACAAAAGCAAAGGTGATACCTGAAAATCAATTTGTTCGTTTGCAAGTGGTAATTTACTCTTATGGGCGGAACTTATTTCGAGGATTTAAAGAAGGTCAAGGCGCTTTACTTTGTTGCCTGAATGCAACAATTGGGTTTTGTTGAAATCCAGGAAATGATGAGAAGCTAGTGGTATTTTTATTTTGTAAGGGGTAATTAACTATTATGGGCGGAACTTATTTCAAGAAGGCCAAGGCGCTTTGCTTTTTAATAATTTCCTGGATTTCAGCGAAACCCAATTGTTGCATTCGGGTAACAAAGGAAATCGCCTTAACCTTCTGAAATTCTTGAAATAAGTTCCGCTCTTAATAGTAAATTACACCTTGTAAACGAACAAATTGATTTTCAGGTATCACCTTTGCTTTTGTCTATTTTATAAAATAAGATGTAATACTCAACAGGAGTCAGTCTTGATAATGAGTTCATAACTCGAAACATGTCGACCATCCTTTACTGCTAAATACAGTATCTAAATATTTTCATATAGTGAAACTTAAGCCAAGTGTGTTTTATCTTAAAGTTTAAACTTTATTCTTTATGATGTTTCACCAAGTGATGTGCGAGAATTCAATCTCAGTTATTAAAATATAATAATGTTTTATTACGTATTTCAAGAAAAGTTTCGAACCATGAAAGGTTTAAGTATATAAAAATAAATTTCATTACATTTTCTCCATTTTTATAGCATTCTTTCGTTCCATAATCAAGTTAGTAATGAAAAAGAAGCATTTCAACAAAAACAATAACCAACTAGAATTTAAAGTGACTGAAATTAAATACTTTTATAACGATTAGGTAAGGTAAGGTGGGGCAAGTGCGCTATACATTTTGTCGAGTTCACCTTTAAACAGCTACATAATATCTGTTTTTTTATGCTAGAGAGATTATTAGTTTTGCAAAAGAAACTTCTACGACTTCTGTATCGTTCTGTGTCATAGGATTCCGCGAAAAATCGAAATTTACATGTTTCATAAACGAAAAGAAAAAAAAGGTACCTAGTATGCACTTACCCCATAAAATGGGGCAAGTGCATAACCCAGCCTTCGAAACGTTACAAAGACTAATTAGTGCACGACGGGGCAAGTGCCAGATAGTTCGATTCCTGATGTTTGAATGGTTTTTGAATTTTTGCAAATCGGAGCATAACTCTCTGAGATACAGAGTTTGATAGCTTGTCGAACAGAAATTTACTGGGCGGTTAGAAAAAAATCAATTTAAAAATGTGATAACGATATATTTATTTCCATTGAACAACTCAAACATTATACTATAAAAATTCAACAAAATCGCAAGACTATTCATCACAAAAGGGTATCAGAATTATGTAAAAAATTCAAAATTCTACAATACAATAATAATAAAAAAAAAATTTTGGTACTTTTACGTAACCAAGAAATAAGAAAAACAATATTCATCACTGAATGTTGTAACTAGATAAATCAATATTAAAACTAAATTCCCCTCGCCTACCAACTTTTGGTGATATCATTGGCTCATCCTTATCAAATTCAATGATCTCTCCCACATAATGCTTGACCGTTTTCTTGCCCAAAAATTGAACGATGACCCAGTCACCAACAGCCATGTCATTACTCTTCTCTCTGCTCTTCCTTCTTCTTCCATTTTTCTTAAGTAAGAATCGTGAGGGGGCAAGTACGTAGCATCCTGCACTTATCCCACTGTTGACTAGCGCACTTGCCCCGACACCTCAATTTTTTGAGGTAAGTGCAGAGTACAGCCTAACTCAGGTGAAATGAAAAAATATAATTTAATTCAAGTTTTATTCTAGAACTACAATATTAAAAGTATGTACTTAGTATGAGAAATATGCAAAAAATTGTGAAATGTGGTGGATCAACTGAGATGACCTAGACTCATTCCAACTTGACACACGAGACTAAACCACATGGTCACTTTGAAACCTCGCCAATACTGAAGCGCACTTGTATAGAGTCACTGTAAAGCGCACTGCCCTGGAGCGCCTCTAGTGTCAAAGTTTTTATGGTTATAAAGTTCGCAACAGAACCCACAGATGGTAGCTCTCTGACTCAAGCTCAACAGGACAGAAGAGGGCTATTATGCACTTACCCCGAAAACGCACTTGCCCCACCTTACCTTATATAGGTTTCATTTTCATTTGAAGTTAACCAAAATAGAAAAACAATTAACTTCTAACCTCAAAATAATTGGAGGTACCTACTAGAAGTAAACTTATTTCTAACTGAAGAAAATCCCCCTATAAAAATACTTCAGTTCATAAAATGTCAACATTTCAGTTGAAAGTCCAGTGTTGCTTAGAATCAATTATATATTTCGATTCACACATGCATCTATTACGTTCGCTTAGACTGAAGCTTTAGCAATGATCAGAAACATGTACTTACTTTAAGACATGGATTTCGGAAATCCAAATCACTTCACATTGTTTTTCTTTTCCGAACCAA
Organism: Cynegetis impunctata; assembly: GCA_030704885.1. Lineage (NCBI taxonomy): Eukaryota > Metazoa > Arthropoda > Insecta > Coleoptera > Coccinellidae > Cynegetis > Cynegetis impunctata. The sequence goes on from JARQZK010000760.1 coordinate 266,314, forward strand.
TTGTTTTATCTTGTTATTTCTTGTATAGACTGTTCTCGATTATGTATTGACAACTATTGCTTTATATGTTCTACCACCAGGCACGGATCGGTGTACATGTCTCATGATAGGTACTAACAAGTCCTATCTTTTATGTTTCCCGAAAACACTTGTAATATGCTGTGTAGACTATAATAATTTTACTTATGTTATCAGCTGTATTCATTTGTATATATTTAAGCGAAGAATATGTGTTCTCGAATGGGAACAAAACATTATTTTTCCTGGAAAAATGCTGAACCCAAAAAAAGCGAATGTATGAAATTACAACTAACGATATCAAGAAAAAGGATTTGAATAGATCGAAAAAGAAGGCACAAATAATCTATAGTTAGTTAATTAAATTGGTTCCGGAAAATAACGAACATAATCAGCAGGATATCGAGTGGATATAAGTCTCAATTTGAATCTTCACCGAAAGATTATTTGACAGTTTCGTGTCAATATTGTGTTGGAGTGCTTATCGTCTTGATTACTTGAAAATTGTTGCTTCTATCCACCCAGAAATGTTGATAATCCATCTTAGAATTATCGAATAGTAGGTAAGAACTTTTGTTCTAAGATAAGTAAAGTTGCACACTGTCGGTATTCAAGGGAAAATGACACAAGTTTGACTGTATATGTAACGGAACAATATCAAACCATATCAATATACAAAGACGTAGCTTTCAACATTATTAGCAATAGAAAAGTCACAATAGAGGAGTCTAGAAGTGCTTTGTGGTATGTAGAGACACACGAATCGATTGATTTATGTCTTAGTGCTGAAAAATTCAAAGACGAGGATATGTATCACGTAAAAATTGTTTAAAGGTGATAGGAGAGAACTAATCGTCAATCTATTAAAATTGCTCAAGACATTGTAAAAATTAAAACAAACTATAATGTAGAAGTTAAAAAACAAGAACAAGGTAAAATTAAAATTTTGGATGTACAAAGTCCAACAATCTGAATTGTCTCATCATTATTGATGAATACCAAGACAATTAGGATCTTGCACCGTATATTATCAAACTAAGTTCAATGGTGAACCGAGTTCACTTTGACATTTTCGCTTGCACCAAAATATAAACGGCGTGCAAGACTTCCTAAACTCCGCATTAATTAAACGCCCAATTTTCGGCGTTTAATTTGAAGTTTAAGTAAATTTTGAGGTTATTTGTAGAAGAAACAGTTTATTTTTTCCTTGAAAATTTAATTTTTCCCGACGGAAACTCGAATTTTTCTTTAAAATGTTTTATGAAGAGTTTGATATCTATAACGACAACTTGGACGTTCTAGAATTCCTGGAATATGGTATCGTGTAACAGTAGACACATATTTATTTCAAAAATGTTTGCTTGGCAATCGTCAAGTTATGCAAAAGTGATGGTATCCCATTATATTTTATTATTGTTATAGATTTTTTTGTTCTATCAACAATAATCATCTCATAGGTATTTTGCCAGTTATTCTCTCTAGGTGGTGTAAAATATGGCCGGCAGAACTGAAGGCGTGGATTTATAGTTTATCTATACTAATGAACAATGCACTCATTCAACTCATAAATACAAATTTACTCTCCATAATTAAAAACACACACAAAAAAATTTATTTATATGATATCACGGGTAGAGTGCCCATTAAACCTATATAACTTTGTAGGAATGACAGCTTGTCCCCCATGGATCAGCTACTTTAAGCATTAAAATTGTATGCCCATGGGGGACATTTGCACAGTATTGCTCAATTTGTTGGAATTCATACATTGACATCCACAGTTTACCTCTCTATCTGGAAATTATCAGGGTGTTCCCCTTTTCCTTTTATTATTATCTTCCATTTTATGCATATTTAATACAAATCACGAAAAAAAACTTCTTTACTATTAAAACTAGCTTATAAAACTAGAAAAATAAATTCTGTTTCTTCTTTTTACTTCATGTACATCGCTGTTTCATCCAAAATACTACAAAAACGTAGCTTAGCAATGGGTCGGTTATAATTCCTTGGTGCAACGACCAGAAAAATAAACGTAGTAAATTAAACCAAGTTTAGTTAAACGACGTTTTATAATAAAACGGTGCAAGAGCCTCAATAATGTATATTATAAGATCCGTAATATAAAATCTGTATGTAATCAATTCATAAGATTGATAGAAAAGCATTCATAGACAAATAATTGTGTGCATCTTATACCTTTTTTGATTTAATAACCCAGTTGATGTTTCACTATCGATCTGTGATATTATAAAGTAAAGGGCAATTTTCAGATTGTTCTTAGATATACTATACCGGTAGTGTAAATTGAAGGATTTGATGTTTTTTTTCGTCCGTGCCTGAACTGATTTTATTGTGTTTATAATATTTTGGGATACACTTTTCTCTTCCCTCTGAATGAATGATAATAATTTTCGATATTGGATACTTTAATACTCTCAATCTTAAATATTAGAATGAAATAATCAACATTCAATACTAAATTTAATTTTCATCTAACACTGTATATCCAAATATCTTTTCCCATTCGACTAAGATTTAGAAGATTTTACAATACTAATTCGTCAGTTGACATATTCATCAATTAATTTCATTATCATTCAAAATAGTAAAAACTTTATTTATTTCTAAATAATCCATGAGATAAGGCTCTCAGACATAGGAGGCTTTCCAACTAGGACACAGAGCGACACTGTGTGACACGGTGTTCATCGCTTCTTGTTCCAACTACGACACAGTGACACACGGCCGAACACACAAAAAAAGTTGAGTTGGAGCGTGTAGTGTTTCAGTGCTACTACATTTATAGTCGATTTATTGCATTAACGTTGGCAATAGTTTTAATTATTAATTTATTAGATGATTGTATTATATTATATTAATATTTCACTTGCAGTTATCATTATTTAACGTGAAACAAAAATGGCTAATGACGGTGTACGTAATTCGTAATAAACCGAAACAGAAATCACTTGTCCATTGCCTTTTGAAATAACGACGGCTGCGCTCTCTGGCGTTTTACATAAAAATCAAAAAAGCTTTCCAACAAGCACCCGCACACTGTGTTCTGTAGTGTGACACAGAGTGGCACGGTGCTTCCTTGTTGGAAAGCTCCCATAGATTGCCTACCAGAGAAATGATACCGTGGTATCGATTTCCACCGTAATCTAAGTCAACATAATACCGAGAACGGCGACTCCACCTTTTTCAGAAATAAATAAGTGCATGGAAACATACTATGTCCCTATTATTTTTTTAAAAAGAATTTTATGTAAGTAATTAATATCTCGAATTTCAGTTGAATTTTTATATTTATTTTTCAAATATAACCTGAATAGACAAGACTTAATTTTTCAAATTAACAAGTAACTACAGTCTTACAGTTGTAAAGAGCAACTGTCAATATTGTTTCAGAAATAGAGTATAAACCAAAATACCGTTCGAATAAAAATCCACATATCTTTCGACAGCAATAAAGCATTGAATGAACAGTAAAATGATGAAAAATGAGAATGATTCTGAAATAGGTAAATTAAGAAAATATTATCATTCATTTTTACAAAAATTTCGAAAAAATTATGAAGAAAAAAATTGTATCCAATCTTTAACGTTCAAATGAGTCAATATTTATACTCCATGATTTGATAGATCACAATGGCGAGTCAAGAACTGATATGTTGTCAAGAATATGTTTTGATTCAGTCAAAAATATGAAGTTGTTCAATGTTGGTAATTTTAAGTGGCGCTTACGAAATTTTCCATAGAAAAATAAATATTCCATATTTGTAACATCATTATAATTCAATTTCTAGAAAATCATTTTGTAATTCCATTATTTGATGCTCTTTAAAGTGCTTGAAGTTCGAATTCTAAAAATTTAGAAACAACAAATTTTTTTCCATGCTGAATCGAGGTTACTTTCAACATTTCATTAAATTTGCTCGAACTTTGGACAAAATTCATTCATATAACAACATACTAGTTTTTTAACGGACTCTATCAACGTCTGGAGAAAGTGTTTTGAAAAAACCTATTCTATATTGTATCACAAGCGCTAGTTCTTTCCCTCCGATGGCACACCATGGTCGTCACGTCTACCTTTAATATACCTTGCGATTACACTGATTACTTGTAATATATTAAATAGCAATACGAGAAACTATAGTTAATTGAAACCTTTCATTTCTATGAGGACTTTATTGTGTATAACTTGTACTTATAGAATTTTGTATTATACTTTTGGGATTTTGTTAGAGCTATAATAAAATGGCGTATATTTGGATGTTAAAATCAAACGATGACGTTTTTTATTTATAACCTCAACTATATGTGGCGGTGGAGGCGCTAGAGGGGGCCCCGCTCTGGAATTATTTAAGCCCCCTCTAGAAAATATACCAGATATATTTTGATATTTAATGATGAAAGTACATTTTAATTTTTTTTTAATATTTTTTATTTCTATTTGTTTTATTCATTCAGAGTTTTCTATGAGAAATTTTTTATTTATTATTTTTTATTAGAATAATTTTTTTTTTTTTTCCAAAATGAATATCCGTTTTCCAGTATACTTTTCTAGGTGAAAAGATAGAAAAAGCTGTATATTCCTATCTTTTTTTCACGTATATTTATTTATTTTTCAGTTTGTATTTGTTGATTTTACGGTTTATACGGTTGCTATATATACAATCATTATGCCCTAGGGCGTAATGAGTTGGCATTATGGTTCATAACACCCGCTCATTCTAGGAGGAGAAATGAAGCAACTTCCATTGATTAAATACTTCATAATCCTTGTCGTATACGACTCTGGATTTCTCCGGATGAATTATTCGCAGCTTTGGCTGCATTTTCTATGATATTCTTGGGTAAATTCATTTTCATTTCCATTATTTCTATAAGACTCACAAAGAAAGCATAGGAGCAATGAACCGATTTTAAAATTGATTTTTCATTATAATAAAATAATTTTTTCGTGAAAAATAAAATCTTGTATGCACCACGTGCGTTACTAGATCCTAACGCACATCGGGCGGTAGGATCTATATAACGCACTTGGTACATAAATAACTATTTAGTACTATGTAAAAAACAAGCCCCCTCAAGAATTTGTTCAGCCCCCTCTAGTATATATATATATATATATATATATATATATATATATATATATATATTTATATATATATATATATATATATATATATATATATATATATATATATATATATATATATATATATATATATATATATATATATATATATATATATATATATATGTGTGTGTGTGTGTGTGTGTGTAAATAATTAAATTATTCGACAATATGAATAACAAACATATTCTGTATTATAGTAATAAAGGCATTGCACACGAAACTTGAAAATTTCACTCGATATTATGAATTTCTATAGTTTCAACAATTTCATCTATAATATTCATAATGTCTTCGATTTTTGCTTGAGCTTCTTTAATTTTTTCTTCGCGGTCAATTTTCGAAGGAGTTACTTCTTTTACTATTTCATGTAGTTCAGAAGGAATTTCCATTTTTCCATCATAACCCGTAACTTCTTCACTTTGTACTATATTCGAAGTCTTTATATCTTTAATTTTCCCCATTTCAATTGCTTCAACTAATTTCCTAGTCCTAATGTTATCTTTGGCACTTATCTGTTTACCAGTCTTCTCAATAATTTTATCATCAATCACTTTAATCAATTCATTTATAATTGTGGTTTGTAGCTTTTCCTTGATCAAGTCTTTGTTTGCTATGTTTGGATTGTTTTCAATTATCTCCATTATTTGTAACTTTATTTTATTTATTTCTTCTTTTTGTTTAGTATTTTCGTCTTCTTTCGTGTCTGGGAAAGACTCATCAAGTTTTTCGTTCAGCTTGGTATTTATATCATCATCATTTTTTTTTCTTCGATATTTTTGTATCAACTTTTTCAGATTACGTTTTACTTGTTGTTTATTCTCGTCTGATTTCTCTTCGTATATTTTTCTTTTAGCTGCTATTTCCAAAGCTTCCAGTTTCAATTTTGATTTGAGCGTCATGTCTATTGTTTTAGTTGGAGTACTATTTTTTTTTTCGAACTTTGGAACTTTTCTAGTATTTTCAATATTCTTGGAGAATCTGTTGTTTTGTTCTAATTCATCTAATATTTCTTCAATCTCATACTCATCAAATTCCGGTTCTTGGAGTGCTTTACTCTTTTCGAAGTCAGTTACTTCGTTTTCTTGTTCGACATTTTCAGTCTTATTTTCTTGGTCATATTTGTTAGCTTCCTGAGTTGGTTCATTTTCAATTTCATATTCCTTCACTTCTTTCAATTTTTCTACTGTAACTTTTTTATTACTCGACTTCTTCGCATCTCCAGTTTCTTGATAATATCTTTTTTTCGCGGATACAGTTGATTTTTTAAATTTGAGTTCTTCAATTTTACCAGCTGCAATATCATCAATGTCATCTAAACTTGGAACATCTATGTCTATGTTCTTCCTCTTCTGAGATTTTTCAGAGATTTCTTCAATTGTTTTAGTAACTTTCACTGTATCATCTTCAATTTCTTTCTTATTTTTGAACTGTGGTCTTAGAATAATCTGATCTAGATCTTCCTCAGAAGAACCTTGAGACATAATTTTTCCTGGTAATGTATTCTTCAATACTTGCTTCGAATAATTATTTTCTTCAACTTTCGTTTCCTCTGATATAATTTCTTCTGAAAATACTTGGGGGACGTTTTTAATTACCACTTCTTCTTCTTCAGGGATAGTTTCGAAATTTTTTCCTTCAGGTTCTTTCAGTTCCTCCATTTCAATATCTATACTATTTTCATCTGACTGTGGCTGTGGTATTATATTTCCTTGTGGTTCTACCTGTGCGTCCTCTTCATCGCTTTCGCGAAAATTTCTCATGTTCAACATTTCCTTATAATTATTCTTGCGTTTCAAAATGAACACAACAGGTTTCATTTTAATTCTCACTGGTGGTATCGTCATATAATTGAAAGTTACTTGATTGAAAGCTTCTATTGTATCTATAATATCATGAGTGAAAGTGTAGGGTTTCAGGTTAGGAGAAAATTTGCTTTTTGCTTCGGCTATAATGTGCGTATATTCGTACATTTCTTGGCTGCCAGGAAGGAGATTCTCAGTTTTGGAATATCTGAAACGAAAAACGCATTATATATCGAATCTTGCAATAGTCGCCAGAAATGAGTGACTTCCAACCTCTAAATTTTTGTGAAAATGTTGGTCGGCAATTATATGGGTGAAAGATAATATTGAAACAGAACTTACGTCCAATTTTCGTGGATTTGCGTAAATCTTGACACTCCAGTCTGTGCAGCTAAATTCGATATATGCACATTGACGTAAGATTCATCTTTCGCCAACTTATGAAGATGAGAAATGGCAGTTCCCCCAGGATAATTCGTCCCAGAAATGCATAATAACAGGAGAGTAAACATTACATTTATGCCCAGGTGGCCCAAAACGCCCAAGGAAAGGAGGTATTGAAAAAAAGATTTGCTTCTGTTCTCCCACCTGAAATAAAATCGCATAAAGTTTTTTTTACAGTAAGCAGAAAAAGGGAGAGTTGGATCATTGTATATATTTTCAAATCTGAATATTGTTTTCAAATTTAAACCACTTTTTCGAATAAACTTTTCTAATATTTTCGAAAATAAGAATAGTTCACTCTTCATCAGAATTTCTATTTTTTGTTCTCCCCTCTACAACGTTAAGAAATTCAGAAGTTTGACATCTAAAATCTAAGTTCCCCGCTATGCAAAAATGTTCATCAAGTATGAGATTTTCTGAAGAATGGATTATAAAAAATTTTCCCATATGGTACAAACTTTGTGAAACTCAGTGTGTGTGTGTGTATATATATATATGTATATGTATATATATATATATATATATATATATATATATATATATATATATATATGTTGTCTGGTTTCCCCGGGTTGTATCCGCGTATGGGCTCTCTTCGTCGAAGTCACTCCGACCAAGAAGAGCTACCTGAAGATGGCAAATGTGATTTTGCCGAAACGTCGAGCAGACTTCAACGAAGACGAAGCCCATACGCGGATACAAACCCGCGGGAAACCAGACAACCAGATTATCTCCGCGAGTACCATGAGAATCAACATATAGTATATATATATATATATATATATATATATATATATAATATATATATATATATAATATACATTATATATATATAGAGGTATATATATATATATATATATATATATATATATATATATATATATATAATGAATTTTTACCTGTTTCTGTTATATGGGAACAATAAAAGTTTAGTTGTGCCAGGTTAATTTAATTTATGAATACAAAAGAATCAATCTATGAGATCGTACGTTTCGGTGGTACATCCACTTTCTTCAGCACTCGATATAAAAATCACAACAACCAATATACACACCAGGGGCGGCTATTCAAAGGCGGCTAAGGAGGCTAAGCCTCCTCCTCAATAATATTCCGTGTATCACTAATATATTATATTGAATAGTCAGCATTCAGCATATTCATATTAATCAAAATCATATTATTTTATGCACCTACCTTCCTTTCAACCTGCATTATATAATGGTATTTACATTTACTGCATTTCATTCATTTCAAGATTTGTGTCAACGCTACGGAGGCTTAAAAAGGTATATTCTCAACGTTCATTATGGCTGCCACAGAAAAGCAAACAACGGTGCGAATACTGCATAGCAATAGAAAAGCAAAACACATGTAAATGGCAACACCGATGGAGCCTGAGTCTCATACAATGTCGACCAATCACAACTATAGAATTTCGGGTAAAATCGAGTGAATTCGTTGGAAAGCATTAATTTAATCGTAGTGTGATCGTAGTGACTAATGGACGAAAACAGCTTGTTTACTTATATTGCTCGCGTATTGTTTTAAAATGAGTTTGGTTACTGAAGTTAATTTCAAAAATTTCAATGGTGACTTAGTGGAATATTTGTTATCCCATAACTTTAGTGCATGAGGATAAAGTTTTGATAAAAACAAAAAAAACCTACCCCTGAATTAAACAATTTGGTGCAGCGTAACAGACAACAAAACCGCGGTTTTAATACAAGAAAGTATGAGAGACATCCTTGCCTAACCGGATCACAGGTAAAAAATAAATTATTTTGTTGGCAGTGTTTACTTTTTACTAGGGAAAATGTCTCTGTTTGGGGCCGCTTAGGATTTGAGGATTTAATTCTATAGTTGAAAGTTAGGAATACCGCACGCGGATTAATATCTTACAAGATAAGGAATTTATATATTTTTTAAACATCTTTAAATTAATTTTTGAACAAACAGAAATAGTTTTTCAAATCTTACAGCACAAGTTTTCAGATGTAATTAACTCACGAAATCGGCTAAAGTTTCTTTTGGAAAAAATTTCAGAATTTCGTGCAGAAGCTTATTTTAAAAAACTATTTTCTGTATTTCAAACTACTGATGATACGACTCAATTTAGCCCAAAACGAAAGAAATTCAGTTACGCAGATATGGAGCTTCACTATAAGCAAATATTTTATGAAATTTTGGATACTATTAGGGGTCAAATAGAAATAAGGTTCTCTGATTTGAAAGAACTGCATTTCTTCGACTTACTCAATAAAAATTTGTTTACCGGATTTTCGGCTAATTTTCCAGATAACCTTTTGGAAAATTTATGTGAAAAATACACATTTTTTGATAAGGTGGCCATAAAAACTGAACTGTGTGTTGTTTATAATGACAATGAAATTTTGGGGCAAAATGAAAATCATGTGAGGACTATTACATACCTTTTTGATAATGATTTGAATCAAGATTTACCCCAAGTTTATAAACTCTTATGTCTAATTGTTTCCAACCCGGTGACATCGGCTTCCGTAGAGCGCTCGTTTTCCACTCTTAAGAGAATTAAAACTTATTTACGAAATTCAATGAGCCAGGATCGTTTGAAAAATATTAGTTTGTTGTCTATTGAAAAGGAATTGGTAAAACTTTTGGCGAAAGACAAAAAATTTTATGAGTATATTATAGATCATTTTGCTAACGTTAAAGATCGCAGAATCCCGCTAATCTTCAAAAATATATAATAACTTTTTATTTGCTCTCACCAGCTGTTAACAAATTCGTTAAGTAGGTAGGTAGGTACCTATTTTGTGAAAGAAAAAAAAATTTGATGAATAGATGAATTGATTAATTGGCTGAGAAGAGTTTTTGTGAATATTGTAAATAGGAGTTGTATGTCTCAAGGTAGACACTCGAAAGTGAAAACAAATCAATAGCTTAGGGTGCTTGTTTTACTTTGATTTTCTTTAAATTATAAGGCGGTTGACCTTGAAATCCTAAAAATTTTCACCTATGGTGTATTTTTTAAAACCTCTTGTAGCCTCCTCAAACCAAAACCTCACGAGCCGCCACTGATATATATATATATATATATATATATATATATATATATATATATATATATATATATATATATATATATATATATATATATATATATATATATATATATATATATATATATATATATATATATATATATATATATATATTCACTATTATATGTTTTAAAGTTAACTTTAATATAAATTCGAATATAAATTACATAACCTCACATTAGATGATTGTTTTCAAACTCAAAAGCTTAAACGTACTTACAGTCTATAACAGGCGGTGGCCACAGGTATATTAAGTATTGGAAACACATAAATGATGAATCTCAGCTCTTTGTGTGGAAGGAAAGAATACAGGAACACAAATAAGACAGCAGGTACGATTATTTTTCTAACTCGTTCATCAAAGTATAATCCTAAGGGTAGAAGGAAAACTGAAGCTGCCATTCCTCTTGGGATAGCGGAGTAGAAGTACCATAAAAAAGGCGAAGTCTTACAGCATAAAGTTTAGGAATTTATATATGCTTATAAAATATATTTTCATATTTAGGTACCTATCAATATCAGAGAAAAGTGAATAAGAACTTTCAATCTTCTTTAAGTAAGGTATTCAAGGATCAAGATCAGTCGTAATAGTATAGCAAGTACCACGGCATAAACTATTATACTCTAATTATAGAAATCAATATTATGTTGACCATTAAAGTCATTATTTTCTTAAAAATACTATTACATATCGCTGCTTCAAAAATCTGTATCGACAATCTTCACTACCGTGTCATCAATCATGTTGACATGACATCATCAGGATAAATCTGTTTTATGAATGATCTGATGATGTCAACTTGGTAGTAGTAAGAAAATTTGGTACAATATTACAAAAGTATATGACACGACATATTAACTAAAAGAATATAGCGTTAGAGTCGAACGAGTGCAGCAAGGTAACTATAAAGATATAAGAGTTAAGTAAAACTGTTTTTCTAAAGAGATTTATGTGTATACTTTTTTTTCGCACTTTGCGTTAGTCATTATCAACAAAATTCATAGAAACATTTCAAACATTATTTTAAATTTAAAGAGTCAAAAACATTCATAGTAGGTACTTTGTAGGACTTCTATAATCTTATAACATGAAGGCTTGTTTTAATAACATAATAATATTCAAGGTACACATTAGTTATTTTTTTTCAATTTCAAAATGACAATTATATATATATATATATATATATATATATATATATATATATATATATATATATATATATATATATATATATATATATATATATATATATATATATATATATATATATATATGCACGGGGGTCCTACAGCCTCTGCCGCATCGCCACAATTTCTTGTCTCGCCAATCTTCTTCATCCAATGCTCGGTCTTTCATTGTTGTCACAATTCCATTTATCCATGAAGCGGGTGGTCTTAATCGTTTTCTTCTATTCACTGGGGTATACTCCAGCGCTTGTTTTGGCCATCTGTATTCCTCCATGCGTCTTACATGTCCATACCATATTAATTGTCTCGTTTCTATTCGTTCCGATGTTCTGTGTATTCTGTTTGTTCGTCGTCTTATTTCGGTATTTGGTATGTCTTCTTGTTTTGATATGCGACAAGATCTTCTGAGAAAATCCATCTCCACTGCCTGCATTCCGATCCATATGTTAAGATTGGCTTTACAATAGCTCTGTAGATTGTCAGTTTTGTTCTTATTTTAATTTGATTGGACCAAAGTAAGGAGTTTAGAATCTGCACGCTCTTTTGACCTTGTTGCACTCTGTGAATTGTATCTCGTTCAGATGATCCCTTGCTTGAGATGATACTACCCAAATATGTATTCTTCACACTTTTTTATTTTTCTCAACTGCAGATCTGGGTCGTCGTCTTCGTTTCCTATACGTAAGTATTCTGTTTTCTCCATGTTCATGCTCATTCCCCATTGTTCGTACTCATCTTTAAGTTTTTTCAACATATAGTCTACATCCTCTTCACAGTTTGCAACAATCACTTGGTCGTCTGCAAAGAGTAATGTTGACAGGCAACTGTCTCCAACCATTATTCCCATTCCTGAGCACCTTTGTCTCCATCTCTGCAATGCCTCCTGGATGTAGATTTTAAATAAGGTGGGTGATAGGCAGCATCCTTGTTTAAGGCCTTTAGTAACTTTAAATGGTTTGGATAAGGAGTTTCCCATCTTAACTAGACCCTGTGGATTCCTATAGATGTTATGTAGAGCTCTAATATAAGTTTTACTTAGGTCCGTTCTTGTCAAAATATTAAATAACGATTTTAAAGGTACTGTATCGTAGGCTTTTTCTAAATCTATTAAAACTAAGTGAGTAGAGAGGTTTCTAACTACGCGCTTTTCTAGAACTTGGTGGAGGGTAAATATGTTGTCCATACAGGATCTTCCAGCTCGAAAGCCACTTTGCTCTTCCATATCTTTATATTCAGCTTCGATCCGCTTCTTGAGTATTCTGCCATACAACCTTCCCACCGAGCTGGTGACACTAATGCCTCTGTAGTTTCCACATTCTCTTCTGTCTCCTTTTTTGTAAATTGAGCTAATATACACAATGTTCCAGTCTAGAGGAACATTCTGACCCAAAATGACAATTACGAAGCAAAAAGAATCCAATGTTTTAACTATGGAAGATGTCACAACGTTTTGAAAAGACAATAAGTTTTTTTAATGGAAGAGGTGCTACAATTTGGCTTAAATGACGCACGAACGAGTTTTTATTAACAATGACATTACTTATGCAGTGAAGTCACTTATCTATACAAAAAATGTCACTCAAATGCCAATATAATTTAAAAATATATGATGTTTATAACTGTACAAATTGAAATTAAAATCCTTCATTACCTTATTGGAAAAATATTGAAGAACTATTGAACATTAGATTCTCGACATTCTCAAGAACAGCTGACATGTGTTTCGACCTTATTTGGTATCATCAGTGGTGCGAACTAAATCAAGTTTTTTCTATCCACATTCTTACTTCACAGTTCAAACATTCAGCTTTGATGAGATTCAATTAGGTTGATATAATATAAAATTAGCTCTTATGAAAATTTTTCAATTAGTTTAGTTATAAGACTTGGCAGGGCCGTAGCCAGCACTGTTTTCTAGAGGGGGCTGAACAAATTCTTGAGGGGGCTTGTTTTTTACATAGTACTAAAATAAATATATGTGAAAAAAGACAGGAATACACAGCTTTTTCTGTCTTTTTACAGAAAAGTATACTGGAAAACGAACATTCATCAAAAAACATTTTGGCAAAATAAAAAATTAATTCTAATAAAAAATAATAAATAAAAAATCTCTCATAGAAAACTCTGAATAAATAAAACAAATAGAAATAAAAAATATTTAAAAAAATAAAAATGTACTTTCATCATTAAATATAAACAAATATCTGGTATCTTTTCTAGACAGGGCTTAAATAATTCCAGAGGGGGCTCAGCCCTTTGGCGCCCCTTGGCTACGGCCCTGAGACTTGGATATTATAGTAGCTTTCATGTATTGATTATATAGTGTTGAATCCCTACAACTCTTTACGAAAGGATACTCCATAGTCAGAACTCTTGTTCAAGATTGTGTTAAACCACAACACTTCCCCCTCCGGCCACAACGGCCGATTCCAAAAAATTGAATCAACAACGACGGTCATTCCCACAAATCCCAAGCCAGCTGGGATCCCATACTGGAACAATCTGAAATTGCAAACAGCATTTGAAATTAAAATAATTTTTTTTTGCGCATTACTGTAATAATTTTTACATCGAAAAACTCGAATATTACAGCTATGAGTAGAAACCGGATTTTATGCACCTACAAATTGCATATGCTTTAGCATATTAAGCAATTCTTTCACAGTGCACCATGCCACCCGAAAAATGAAATTTGTGGATAGCTAACCATTCGTGAACATTTACATATGACGACATTATTATACCTATCTAGTCTAGTTTGCGAAAAAACGTCTCGTGCACAAAAGACATGTCTTCATATCGCAGGAATGCAAAAGAAATGTTTCATTTATTTGTAAAACAATTTGTACAAATAAAAGAAACTTGAAGTCATTCTCGGTCAATAATAAAGAAAAATCTAACATCGGAGAAAACAGTGGTGTTTACAAAATAAATTGCAACGAATATCCTGCTTTCTATATTGGACAAACAGGAAGAAATATAAACATTTGTGTTGAAGAACATAAAAAGTCAATTTTGCAAAATAAAAATATCACTGGCTTCTGTATAAAATTTAATCATTTCCTAGATTTCGACAAAACCCAATTGTTACATTCAGATAACAGAAGAAAGCGCCTTGACTTTCTTGAAATTTTCGAAATAAGTTCCGCCCATAATAGTAAATTACCCCTTGTAAACGAACAAATTGATTTTCAGGTATCACCTTTGCTTTTGTCTGTTTTATAAAATAGGATGTAATACTCTCCTGTGTAGTCAGTCGTGATATTGAGTTCATAACTCGAAACATGTCGACTTTCGTTACTGCTAAATACAGTATCTAAATATTTTTATACAGTGAAACATAAGCCAAGTGTGTTTTATTTTAAAGTTAATACTTTATTCTTTATGATGTTTCACCAAGTGATGTGCGAGAATTCAATATCAGATATATATATATATATATATATATATATATATATATATATATATATATATATATATATATATATATATATATATATATACATATATATAATAAGATAGAAAAGAAAACACAACTCTCACAACTCCAAAGGTTTTGAATGTTTATTTAATTGCTACTAGTTTCGCGAATTTTTTCTTCGCATCCTCAGGCAACAGATGGCTGTAAGAGAATTATTCAAATGAAGAGCAATGCAAAAATACCAATCATAATGACTTACAGTGGACCACAGGGGTCAAACTTAAGACATGTCAAAATTTCCAAAGTCAAAAATTAAAATATGCACAATATGAAATGGAAGCGCTGGACGGATACAATACTTGCTCATTTAAACAGAATAAATAAATATAAGTAAACACAAAATACAAAAATAAAATGACATTCACATGCGGACAATAAGTAAAATCTTAGAAAATTGATAGAAATCAGATGCTCAAGCGCACTAGACCATGCGGATACGAAACTAACGGAACAACAAAACTAAATTGACGTTGATAATTGACATCTGGTAGATCGAATTATGTAGTAGGTACAGTACACAACACAAACACGCAACAAATGTCAACCTCACACTGCAAAACGATAAATCATTCAGGAACTTCAAACAACACCGAACAAATTGGTGGTATGTCAGATGTTAACTGAGAATTTAACACAGTTTCTTCAGTACATTTTTGAGCCCTTATTATTTCTAGTTGCTCCATGTGTGGAAGCGTTGGTCCCTTCTCAAGAATGTGCAAAGCCTTAAAGCCTGTCTGCATATCAAATATATGTCCCTCGTCGAGTAAATGTTGAGAAAACAGAGAATCCTGTTGATAAGGGGCTGCGAAACTTGGTGTGTTCACGGATACGTATTCCAAAACTACGAAAAGTGCGTCCAATATATATTGCAGAACAGGTGTCACAACGAAGTCGATACACTCCTGACTTATTGAGAATGTTTATTTTGTCTTTGTTGTTGATTAAAGCCATTTTTAAATTATTAGAAGTTCTGAATGAAACATTGAAATATCGCTTCAATAGATTAGCTAATCTATAGGATGTAGGACCCATGTAGGTCAATGAGACAAATTTACATTCATTCCTATCAGCATGCGGTAGTTCATTAATATAATTTTCTTGTTGGATAATCCTTTTCCGCTTTTTTAAAATAAGTTTATCTATCATTTGAGGCGTATATCCATTAACCAATGCAATCTGTTTTAAAACTAAAACTTCGTTGTCAAACGATTCATCCGACAAAGGTAACATTGTGAGTCTGTGTACATATGAATTGAATGCTGCAAGTTTATGTGGAAAAGGATGACTTGATGAGTTGTGTATGACCGTTGATGTCTGGGTTGACTTCCTGTAAATGTCAAAAGCCAACTTATTGTTCACAACTGTCAGAGTGAGATCCAAAAAATTCAAGCTTTTATTTTCATTGTAAAGTTCCATAGTAAACTTGATTTTTGGGTGTACAGAATTGATATAACCAAAAAACTCATGAAGCAGTTCCAAACCACCTGTCCAAAGTAAAATAGTATCGTCGACATATCTGAAATAGAACTTCAAGTATGAAATATATATATTATTATTTATAATTTTGTCAACCTCGAGGGATGTCATGAATATTTCTGCCAATATGGGAGCTAGAGGTGAACCCATGTTTAGGCCTTCATCTAAAGAATAAGTGATATCATTAAAAGTGAAAAATATACATCATACATATATATATATATATATATATATATATATATATATATATATATATATATATATATATATATATATATATATAGAGTGTCTTAAATAGCGTGTGCCACTATTGCTATCTCCGAAATCATAAGAGTTACAAAGTCGGTTAAATTAGAGAAGAGTTGCGTTTCCTGATGCCCAATCTTACTTTGTTAGCAGTGTTGCCAAATTGTTTCTTATTTTCAGAAATATTCGGGAAAACATGGAAAACGCTTAAAATTATTTCTCTCAATATCTCGAAAACTGATGACCTGAGAAAAAAAAATTTCTGAGAAAAAAACCCTGTTTTTTGTTCTCTACACAACAGTGTTGCTGTTTTTTTAAATTGACTTTTAACATTTGAGATATCACTACCTACTTACTTTTTTTGAATACGAACCTGGATTTATTATTTTATATTTTGAGAAAAAATTCAATTTCCTACACAACCATGTTTCACACGAATATGGTTCCTACGTTTCTATTCAGAAAATCCATCCTCGGGAAATTGAAGAAAAAATTACTTGGTACGGCCCTGTTTTTATGGCATACTTTTAATGCATTAAACTATTTGATTCCTTGAATAAGTTTTAGAGAAATGGAGAAAATTAACTGAAGGAAAATACATAAATTCATTACTACTTCATATCATTTATACCATAACTTTAACACTGGGTTTCTCTGGAGAAATACTCCCCTTGTTAATATTTCTGTAATGAAAGACTTCCAAAAAAGTATTGCCCCGTAAGTAGTAACACAAATATATGGTCCATCCGAGTTCTCCCTTAAATAAGTAAAAACATCAAAGCTTACCACCTACTGTAATATAATATGTATTACTGAGACGTCTTTCCTAAAGTTGGCTTTGAAAACAATTGAAAAATCAACAGATACTTGTGTGTCTAACTTATTTTATGTCAGATTTGATATTTGTTTATGCGAGGTCATTTCGTAATGCTACTAACGCTGTTCAGATGTATCAAAATTTGTACCCGGAAAGAAGAATACCCAACCCGAGAATATTTGCAAGATTAGAAAAAGGAAGGAAACACACGTGTTTCATTCCTCCCTGAAGTATGTGTCAGGGAGGCGGGCAGCTTGAGTTTGGGATTAACTCCTTCAGCCAGATCAGAGGATACACTTGTATGTACAAGTGCATTAAGGGTATGACGGGATGACGGGTGAGACGGGATATTTATGGAACATAGGAAGTGTGGGTAGGGTTTAGAGGATTAATACTGGCCCAGCATTCGCCTTATAAGTTTGCATGCAGTGACTTACATTACCATGAGGAAACCTCTGAACAAAACTCATGGCAGACCAGTTGGCCACGGGGTTTGAACCCGAGACCTCCTAAATACTAGCCAGCGTACTTAACGTACTCAACTAACTAGCTTAGTTGATAAGCCTCAAAAACGAAATTGTTACATTACATAATTATAACTTATATTTTCAATAAGTGTACTCAACAATATTTTTTTAGGATATGTACATTACAAAAATGTTAGTAGCGGTGAAGTTTCCTTAAGGGAAATAGAAAGTGAAACTGGTGTATCAAAAGATTCGGCAGAAAATACTACATCGCAATAGATTTAGACACTACCGCTGTAGAAAACTGCAGCATTTGAGGGCAACTGACTATGCAAAGAGGAGGATATTTTGCCGTTGGCTTTCAAGGCGTCGAAGGCAAGACCCCAACATTTACAAAAAAATTTTATGGTCGGACGAAAGTCGATTTTGCAATAATGGATAGTTTAATCGCAATATACATTACCGATGGACTGAAAGTAATGAACACTTTCACCGAGAAACCGCTTTCCAGGAAAGGTTCGGTATAAAAGTGTGGCTCGGGATATTAGACCGAAAAGTGGTGGGCCCGTAGTTCTTTCAACAAAATTTGACTGGGTTAACCTACCTTCACTTTTTATCTATTTCACTTCAAGATCTTTTAGATGACTTTCCGTTAGATGTTCTTCGACATTTTAAGTACTTCCAACATGATGGTGCTCCAGCACATCGCGACCGTCGATGTGTAAGGTTATTAAACAACTTTAAACCTAATAGATGGATTGGCAATAACGGACCTATAAAATGGCCAGCGAGATCACCTGATATTACTCCAATGGATTTTTCCATTTGAGGCTTTATAAAAGATAGGGTGTATCGAACTGCACCTCAGAATTTAGATCACCTAATTATGAAAATTCGACAGGCATGTAACGAAATTACTCCTAAAATGTTGAATAGAATTCAAAGAAATGTTATTGTGCGTTTCCAAAAATGTTTACGACATAATGGTGGTCATTTCTAACACTTATTATAATTGCGTTTTCCTGAATAGTTATCTTTTTTGTTTTTGTGCAAAGTTTGAAACAAACTTTGCACAAAAACGAATTAAGCGTTACTGTGTTATTTTATTCGAAAATGTTGAGTTTCTGTTGAATGAAACTGTTAAAAGTTTTGTTACTTTTGCTTACTCATAAAATTTATTCCAAAAAACAGGGCCGTACTAAGTAATTTTTTCTTCAATTTCCTGAGGATGGATTTTCTGGGTAGAAACGTAAAGAACCATATTCGTGTAATGCATAGTTGTGTAGGAAATTGAATTTTCTCTCAAAAAATGAAATAATAAATCCAGGTCCGTATTCAAAAAAAGTAAGTTGGTAAAGATATCTCAATTGTTTAACGTCAATTTAGAAAACCGGCAACATCGTTGTGTAGAGAACAAAAAGCAAAGTTTTTTTCTCATATATAATTTTTTGCTCAGGTCAATAGTCTTCGAGCTATGGAGAGAAATAAGTTTTGGCGTTTTTCATATTTTCCTGAATATTTCTTAAAGTAAAAACAATTTGGCAATACTGTCAATATATTAAGATTGGTTATTAGGAAACGCAACTTTTCTCTAATTTAACCGACTCTGTAACTCTTATGGTTTCGGAGATAGCAATAGTGGCACACGCTGTTTAAGACACCCTGTATATATATATATATATATATATATATATATATATATATATATATATATATATATATATATATATATATATATATATATATATATATAATATATATATTATATATTTATATAAATATAAAATATTATATATATATTATATATATATATATATATACTATATAATATATATATATATATATATATATATATATATATTATATATAATATATATATATATATTATATATATATATATATATATATATATATAATATATATATATATATATATATATATATATATATATATATATATATATATATACATATATATAATATTATATATATATATATATCTATATATATATATATATATATATATATATATATATATATATATATATATATATATATATATATTGGTATATCATAAACAAACAGTAGGCCAACAAGTCGGCGTCCTTACTCTTTGCCCCCTAATATGCAACGCCTATGTTCACAAAAAATCATGGAATTAAGTCAGAATCTCGTTCTACCTGACCAACAAGTTCAAATTACCAATTCCCTCATTGAGTATTCATTTAAATGGCAACACAACATTATCATTGTTAATCGCCTCGGCCAATATTTAACCTAGAACTACCAATAAACGACAACTGTACTTCAACAAGTTGCGGCTCTTATTGTATTATGAATAAATAATTGAATTGTTACTCAACTGCCCTGAACGTTGCATGATATTAGGTTATCAGTATATTTGGTTGCCCAATGTTCGTAACCGAGATTTTCGAGTTCGTTGGTTTCAGTGAATGATAGATACTGCGATGATATAATGGCATCGTTTGGGGGGAGACACATAGCTAAGGCGATTAAAAATATTTTCAAGCAGGTGAGTATTGAATGCATGAACCTGTTCTGTTAAATTGTGGTATAAATGTCATATTTGTTTATGTATGAGATATATTCTGACGACACCATCATAATTTTTCGTTAGTCTATCCTTCACCTTTATTCACATTTCTGTATTCTGCATCTGATGATTCTGGTGATAGATAACGTAAATAAGAATATTCCCCCTCTATTCAAGTTCCAAAATCAGTGGCGTGTTATCCATATTATTGTGTTAACACATCCGCTTATTAGTCGTATTTCCCACAAAAATAATAATTGCATTGTATGGAAAGTCAACATTGAGGGGGAGACATTTTTGTTCGTTTTAGACCTCTTGGACCAAGATTAAAATTTTATCGATATCTGATATCAATGAATATATAATGTATATTTATTTATTTATATACACACACACACACACACATATATATATATATATATATATATATATATATATATATATATATATAATATATATATATATATATATATATATATATATATATATATATATATATATATATATATATATATATATATATATATATATATATATATATATGTATATATATATATATATATATATATATATATATATAAATATATATTGATCAGCGGCGGCTCGTGAGGTCTTTGTTTAAGGAGGCTACAAGAGGTGTTAAAAAATACACCCTAGGCGAAGGTCAACCGCCTTATATATAAATCGTCAAATCCTAAGCGGCCACAAACACAGACATTTTCCCTAGTAAAAAGTAAACACGGCCAACAAAATAATTTATTTTTTACTTGTGATCCGGTTAGCCAAGGATGTCTCTCATAATTTCTGATATTAAAACCGCGATTCTGTTGTTTGTTACGCTGCACCAAATTGTATAATTCCAGGGTAGGTCGCAATGTTTTTATTGAAACTTTATCGTCTTAACTTAGTGCATCAAAGTTATGGGATAGCAAATATTTCACTAAGTCGCCATTGAAATTTTTAAAATTAACTTCAGTAACCGAACTCGTTTTAATAACAATACGCCAGCAAAGTAAATTAAAATTCACCGCACTGGCATAAAATTCAAAACAAACTGATCACGATTAAGTCTTCACGTGCTTGCTACGTGCACTGTAATAAATAAGGTCGAATATCGTATGCTTTGAACCGAGCAGCTAGGTTCAATCGGTGTTGCCATTTACATGTGTTTTCCTTTTCAATTACAATAAAGTATTCATTCGCAGTATTCGCACCGTTGTTTGCTTTTCTGTGACAGGCATAATGAACTTTGAAAATATACCTTCTTAAGCCTCTGCAGCGTTGCCACTGTTGAAATGAAATCTTGAAATGAATGAAATACAGTAAGCAGTAAATGTAAATACCTTCTATCGTAATTAATAAATTATATTATATAATGTAGATTGAAAAGAAGGTATAGGTGCATAAAATAATATGATTTTGATTAATATGAATATGCTGAATGCTGACTATTTAATATAGTATAGTAGTTATACACATAATATTGAACTGCATCGATCGATATCTAAGAAACTGAATTTAGGAAATATTTGAAATTTTGGAAACTTGCTTAATGTCTTAGGGTCTACTCAGCTAAAAATATTTTTTTGAAGGTTTTTGAAAATTTTGTACGTAGATTGAGTAGAGCTAATGAAGTGCATTTCAGTGATATAAAACATTTTTATGTAGATATTTCTTTTTTTTTTTGAGTGTTTGAGAATTCGTGCATGTCCACTCATCCAGATTGAGTTAGAGCAGCGATACTCAAACTGCGGCCCGCCAGGCTTTTGAAAGTGGTCCACCCGTTTTAACTCCAAATTCTATCAACCTATTGACTATTTAAATTTCCGAGGAAGTAATAGGCGCAGTTTTTTTTCTTTACGTCAAGAAATAATGCTCTTTTCACAGCAAAATGATAAAAATTATCCTGAACTGCAAAATAACAACACCACCATTTGTTAGCTTTTCTATGCGACATAACTGAGAAACTCACAGCCTTAATCGAATGGCAAATACGATATTTGCTTTCATAGAAAAACTAAGTATTTGTTATACTACGAAGAAATTCGAAACAAAGAACTTCAAAATTTTCGAACACTTACAAGTGTTGCACAGGACTGTATTGATATTTTCGAAGAAAACTGTTTGATAATTTCAAATTATATATCTGCACTGTCAGACGAATTTAAAAGGAGATTTAAGAAAAATTAAAAATTTGCTACTGCTTGTAGAAAAATTATGGTACCTAGAGCCGATAAGTATTTCACAATTGGCTTCAGTTTTGGATTGTAATTATGCAGACTTGTTTGACGAGTTCATTGAAATGAAGAATGATACAAAGTTATTTTTAACCCTTTCCGGCCCAAATTATTTTTTTGTGGAAAAAATATTATGTATGGTTTGATAATGGTTTATTAGAGATACTCGAAGAAAATGAAACAAATTTCAAGATAAAAAAACACAAGGATTATCCTGCAGGATGTGGTCACTCCACATAACCAGTAGGAACATATAACCAAACAATATAACCAATTTTGCGTAATATAACATGAAACAGTTTTTGTCATTATTCAGTTATTGGGTTCCCAACCCTCCCGGATTGCCCGGATGACTCCGGTAATAATGGTCAACCTCCCGACTTCCCGGGGTGACTAATTTCCCCAGTTTTTTTAAAATTATACGCAACCGCGCTCTACTAATCAAACTTCGATTTTTAATGATTATTATTTTGTGGTAAAAAACTGTCCAAATATTAGAAGCAGAGTATATATAAATTTAAAAAATTCAGCATATCCTCTAAGTAGTGTCCAACTATAGTAAACAAATGCACGTTATACGCGCTTCGACTTATTTCGGTCTGTCTTCGATGAACACGTCAAATTTTACTATGTTAGACAACCCACAAAACACACTGGTATACTGAAATAGCCAACTAGCAGTTTTACTCATGACTAACAAACTGTGGTCTTCCTAGCTAACCAGTCAGTGTTGCCAGTGCTAATACGTTCGTATCAGATCTAGTACTATTTTATGAAATCTGGTACGCTAGTACGCCGCCAGCAATTCTAATACGTTTTCAAATAAATTTTATTTTTCCAAAATTACAACAATAACAGACGAAAACTCGATACTCGTCGAACTTCGATGATAGCTGATAGCAAGCAACAAGGTATTAATTTGTATTATTAAGCATTATTTACCACTGACACTACAAGCATGCACAAGCACGTGTATGTGTATACCATAGAAATCTTAATATATATCTGCACTTATATATAGTATATATCTATGGTGTGTACATACAGGATGGGCCATCCATAACTTTCCACTCCGAATTTTGAGCTTTGGGATGGAATAACGAAAAAACGCTCGGTTAGGTCAAATTTTGTTGAAACGCTGACAAATAAGGGTGTTCAAATGAGTTTGATATCACTACCCCTCTAGCCGCAACCCCTAACAGCTTTCATTTTTGAATAGGGAAAAGGAGTCGAGCAGCACCTTGTTGGAAAGGCAATTCAATTTCCTGCATGAGTGTATTTTTTTTTCATCACTTTATTAATATACAGAGTGACTCAGTATTGCATCAATAACTTTCACACGCCGAATTTGAATCTATGAGATGGAAAAAACGCTCGGACGGTTCAAATTTTGTTTAAAGGGGGACAAATAAGGGTGTTCAAATGAGTTTGATATCACTACCCCTCTAGCCGCAACCCCTAACAGCTCTCATTTTTTTTAAAGTCTGAAATAACTAAATGAATTCTCATTTTCAAACAGTTTCTCCATCTCAATATCAACGAAATCTATTATCGCCGCCTTTTTTTTGCAATTTCTCGATCACTACGCGTATCTCAGGTGAACCTAATGAAAACAAAAACAAGAAATCGACTAGATGTAGGTACTTGTGATTCTATTTTACATGCCAAAGAATTATTAGGGAATGAGACATGCTACACTTGGCAATCAAGTGATAGTTTATTGAAGCGCAAACCCCAATATCATCAGGAACCTGAGTGAACCATGATGAACCAAAAATAACTTATAGTCCATATTTTCGTTAAATAATTTATTTTTTGTGTTTTTTTGTGTTCCATTAAAAATTATATAATGTTGGTAGTTGGACTTTAATTTTGAATCAATTTCCCTACACAACCTATTAAAAAAAATAATGAAACACTAACACGTCATCTAGACCACATGATGATCTAGTACGCAGTTCATGAATCTAGTACGATTTTTAGTCACGATTCGATACGTAAAAATTTTACTGTCTGGCAACACTGTAACCAGTTGCCCTGAAAGGGTTAAAGAGAGAAGATGGTGTAGGTACGCTGAATTTTGAACGATAGTGCCCAAACAATTTAAGACTGTGAAAAAATGTGATCCAATTCTGCTTACGTCATTTTGCATCGACATATCTTTGTGAATAATCTTATTCCAAAATGAAATATTCAAAGAACGTACATATAAACCGACTTACGGATTCTTATTTCGATGACATTAAAATGTCCAATATAATAAATAAACAATTAAACGTAATAGGTTTTTTACCAACACCTAAATAACAGATGTGATATATGTAGGTAGCATCCCGCACGACACAACTAAAATCTGAAAGTGGCCCAAGAAAAAAAAAGTTTGAGTATGGCTGAGTTAGAGGGTTGAAATTTTGTACGTAGACTGAGTTAATCTTCAGGAAGTGCACCGTAGTGGCTTCAACTATTTTCCTTAACCGCCGCCGATCTTTAGAGATTTAATAGTTTTTGAGGTTTTGCTTAGGTAACCCCACAGCATCTGCTGATTAAGTTGGAGGGTTGGAATTTGGTAAGCGGATTGAATTTATTTTAGTGTATCTGGGGGAGTTCCAATAAATATATTTCACGGCCGCAATTTTTATGTTGAATAATTCTTCTACAGCTAAATCAAATTCAGTTAGAATAATGGAAATTTGAAAGTGAATTCAGTTGATGTTCGGAGGCAATTTACTGGTAGAAATGTATGCGTTTTTGCCGGCTAAGTGCGGGTCGGACTCGCGCACGAAGGGTTCCGTATTATTGACTTTGCCCCCCTTAAATATTTTATTTTAATTTTATTATTATTTTATATTTTATTATTATTTATATTTTATTATTTTATATTTTATTATTATTTTATATTTTGTTATTTTAAATTTATTATTAATTAAAGTAAAAATATAACTGAGTAGCCTACCTTGTGCCATTATTGATATCGAGCAAAAAGGGCAAAAAAATCGCGTTTGTTGTATGGGAGCCCCCCTTAAATATTTATTTTATTTCATTTTATTTTTAGTATTTGTTGCTATAACGGCAACAGAAATACATATTTTGTGAAAATTTCAACTGTCTAGCATCGCGGTTCTTGAGATACAGCCAGGTGACAGACAGACGGACGGACGGACAGCGAAGTCTTATTAATAGGGTCCCGTTTTCACCCTTTGGGTACGGAACTTTAAAAATGAATGAAAAATACAACCTTAGTGACTGAGCTTTTCTGCTCACGCTTTTTTTTATAAATGTGATGAAGAAATTCATATTACTCGCTTGATGGTTTTTCAAGTTTACTTTTCAATAATAGTAGTTTCTAATAAAACTGTAGGATTATAGATATAATCTATTAAAAATGGATGTAGGATATTTTTTTTTAATACGAGGGACCTACAGTTTAACGCCGGTTCCGAACGGCCAATGGGCTTGTAAACTATATACATTACCCAACAATTTTTAATCATATATAACCACTAAATTCCGGACATTAGGCCTGTAAAAGTAACGAAAAGTTTGTTACCCGTATGTATTCGTTACTTTATGATGGAGTATTCGTTACTAAGTATTCGTTACTTTCGTTACTTTCGTTACTTGAACGCTTTAGTGTACTTTACCGTATATACGTTAGATTTCGTTATCGTTACTTTCGTATGTTTCGTTACATTCGTTATCGTTACTTTCGTATAAGATTCGTTAGTAGTTTACTTTACAGTTAGTGTACTTTACCGTATATACGTTAGATTTCGTTATCGTTACTTTCGTATGTTTCGTTACATTCGTTATCGTTACTTTCGTATAAGATTCGTTAGTAGTTTACTTTACAGATATACCGTATATACGTTAGTTTCGTATGTTTCGTTACATTCGTTATCGTTACTTTCGTATAAGATTCGTTAGTAGTTTACTTTACAGATATACCGTATATACGTTAGTTTCGTATGTTTCGTTACATTCGTTATCGTTACTTTCGTATAAGATTCGTTAGTAGTTTACTTTACAGATATACCGTATATACGTTAGTTTCGTATGTTTCGTTACATTCGTTATCGTTACTTTCGTATAAGATTCGTTAGTAGTTTACTTTACAGATATACCGTATATACGTTAGTTTCGTATGTTTCGTTACATTCGTTATCGTTACTTTCGTATAAGATTCGTTAGTAGTTTACTTTACAGATATACCGTATATACGTTAGTTTCGTATGTTTCGTTACATTCGTTATCGTTACTTTCGTATAAGATTCGTTAGTTCCGTATAATATAACGATAATTTGAAAGATTCAAGCTCATATTCCTTATTGCATTAATATTTATGTGTCGTTATTTATACTTAGTATGATTTATTGGATTATAGGACACTTTCCTGTAGGCTAGGGTTATAGATAGCTGATTGCATTTTATTAATTACAATAAATTCTTGTGCATATTTGTAGGAAACACCATTGATACATATTATTACTGAAATAACGGCTTTTGAATTTTTTAGGTTTTTTTTTCAAATTATTCAACAGAGTGATCAAAAAAAGGATATTATTTTGTAATAATTTCAAGAGTTCAAAACTCATTATTTTCAAATTGTTCATCTCCCCTTTATATTAACTCTTCGTTAAATTGCTTCTAAGATTCAAGGCTTATTTTATATAACATTTTGAAATAAAAATAATTTCACATAAATTGGTTTCTGCAGATTACTTTTAGTAGTACTGGCAAATTGGTATTTTTTTAAGGTATGTGAATATAATAATTTTTTTGTGATTTAAATTTTGAAAATTTTTTTAGAGGTATGTCTTGTTTTTTTTCATGTTTTTCTTTATACTTATTGAAAAAATTTTATTATCAAATATGTGAGTGTTTAACTGATGTAATATGTAGGTAAAAAAAAAACATCTGACGTCACGGTTATCTACCTTAATAATTATTACCCAAAGATAAATTTTAATTTTTTTATATGATAAATTCGATGGACGATGAATCAACTCTGTGGTAGTTCATATTTATATTAAAAATTAAATAATAAGAAAACAACGTGTCTAAAAACCACAAAATGAAAATAACTTTTTATTCGACTAGTTTCGCCTGTTACAGCATTATCAAGACTGAATACATGTATTCAGTCTTGATAATGCTGTAACAGGCGAAACTAGTCGAATAAAAAGTTATTTTAATTTTGTGGTTTTTAGACACGTTGTTTTCTTATTATTTAATTTTTAATATTTTTATATGATATTCATAAACAGAACAGTAGTACAAATACATGCTCAAAGTCATGCGCAAAGGAAAAATGCGAAAGTAACGAGTAACGATGCTAGTTCGAAAGTAACGAATCGTTACTTCGAGTCTAATGAAGTATTCGTTACTTAGTAACGAATACATACGGTTTGCCACAGCTCTACCGGACATACACAACACCCAAGAGCGAGGTGGGGATGTAGGATTCAGTTACATAGGGATCGTCTATTAATCACGTCATGTAAACTCATGTTCTTTAACAACTTTCTGTGCGTTCAACGAAAAATAAATACACCTCCCCTGACCCTTTATGATATTTCATGATTTTATCCCAACGCCTTTCTCCCCCCTTTTCACGTGATTAAAATATACAGAAATTATTGAATTAGGTTTTATTGTTAATATTTTTATGAAATGTAAAATGTTTAGGACTCATTGCACTGACCATCTTATTATTTCTTCAAGTTTTCCATTCAAGCAAAAGGTCCTCCCAATCAATTTGTGAAAGAATGAATGGCTGTCTTACAAGTTTTCATAAATTTTTAAATGATTTGGTAATATTTATTTCAGAATGAGATCCAATTCCAGAGCTACATCACAAGAAATTTTCACTTATCGGTCAGAGCCCTAGGCAACATAATACCATTCAATCTATCAGATATAGGAGAAGGAATACGAGAAGTGGCAGTCAAAGAATGGTACGTCAAAGTTGGCGACAAAGTATCTCAATTCGACAATATATGCGAAGTCCAAAGCGATAAAGCCTCTGTGACCATAACGAGCAGGTACGATGGTATAATAAAAAAAATTCATTATGACATCGAACAAGTAGCTTACGTTGGAAAACCTCTAGTCGATATCGAAGTGGAAGGTGAAGAACAAGAAACTGTTAGATCAGAAGAAACTAACGAAGAATTCCAAGGTACTGAGACACAAAAAACACCAGAAGAAAATACAAAATCCCAAAGTGAACAAGACAATAACGATTATTCATTATGCATTCCTTCAGTAAGAAGATTAGCAAAACAGTATAAAATAGATCTGACAAACATCACTGGTACAGGAAAAAAATCTCGAATACTTAAAGAAGATGTCCTCCGCTATCTTCAACAAACAAGCCCAAAGGAAGAATCTAAACTACCTGAAGCACCCTCTGCGAAGGAAGAAATAGTAAAAATCAGAGGATTCCAAAAAGCTATGTTGCAAACAATGACGGCTGCTTTGAAAATACCTCACTTTGTTTATACTGAAGAAATCAAAATAACTAAGCTATCAAAATTAAGGAAGAATTTAAATCAAACTCAGGAGTTTAACCTTAAGTTATCATTCATGCCATTCTTCATAAAAGCACTGTCTTTAGCTTTATTAGATTATCCAATACTAAACTCCAGTCTAGATGTGGAAAACGAAAATATAATAATGAAATCATACCACAACATAGGAATAGCAATGGATACAAAGGTCGGTTTAGCTGTCCCAGTTATCAAAAATGTCGAACATAAAAGCATATTAACGATTGCTGAGGAACTTAGGATACTTATGGAAAATGGAAAAAATGGCAACTTTTCTATTGATCAATTAAAGGGTGGCACATTCACATTTTCGAATATTGGTGTAATTGGAGGTTTGCATGCCTCTCCCGTAATTTTGGGATCCCAAGTTGCTATTGTTGCCATCGGTGCCACAAAGACAGTACCAAGATTCGATGAAAATTCAATTGTTGTGCCTGAAGAAGTGTTGAACATGAGTGGAGCAGCTGATCATAGAATAATCGATGGGGCTACCATGGCTCATTTTGTTAATTTGGTGAAAAAGTACCTTGAAAATCCTCATCTACTGATGCTTAAAGCTTAATTTATATCAGTGTGTGAATAAAATATTTTTGTACATGATTCTTTGAATACAATTTCTAGGTTTTACTAAAGCAAAGTGAATAATTTACCACAGGGTACCCATTTCATTTTGTATTGTTCTCTCTGCCTTTCAAAACCTATACTCATTACTTGAATGATATAAAAGTTACTGAGTTTTTGAACAACTGGGTGCATTCAAGTGAAAACTGTAAGAAAATATTACAAGAACTCTATTTGTTTTACTGATATCTGATGATACTTAAACAATTAGATTACTTTCAGGAGATTTATGAAAAAGTACCTAGCTAATCTATATATGTTGATTCTGAAATATCTTCTATTTTTTCAATTAATTTCGTAATGCCTCTACTGTAAACCTAGAATTTTCCAGGAAGAACCACTAAATTCACACAAATTTTTTTCAATACTTTCTTGTGTCGTAACAAATATTTTCATTTAAACCACAACACAAAGGATTTAAAGAAACAGATGAGGGTAATTAGTCAATGATAATGTTCATTAAGTATATAAATCAAATATACTCATAATGCCACATGGAGTCTTAACTATTAGACCCATTCAAAGAAATAAATATTCTTATATTCAAGATCAAAAAGCTTAGAAAACAATTTTAACCATGCAACTTACTAGAAAAAAAATTATGGAAATATGTGTAGAGTTCAGAATCTTTCACCAAGGGCTTTGCAAAGTGCACCAAATACACAAAGAACCTCGTACTCTAAGTGGCATGTACAACTTTATCTTAAATTTTGAAGTAATCAAAAAAATTAAAAATTTTTATTTTTTAAATAAAAATACGTTTATTATTAAATCTCAAAGTAATGTAGCATGATGCGCAATATTTTCTTTAAATTTCCTACTCTACATTATTTAATACATGTATTATTATTTACTCGAAGAGAAAGTTTATTGCTTTAAGGTGGCTATACATGTAAATACAAACTTAAAAATCATGAAGGATCAATCTCTTGTCACGAACACGGAATATGTTTTCTGGTCAGCGTTTATATCGATCAATCTATATTTTTTAAAAAAAATATAGTATGCTCCATTATTCTTTACACTACATGATAAATCCACCAAAGACACGGCTCATTTTAGTATGTTTGGATGGATACTTCTAGTGATAGTTGATTATCCAACCTTGCATTAAAATTCAATCAAATTGATCATGCATTCTTGCCAAGTTTGCAGTTACCTGCATAACCATCTGTATAGTGAGGCAAACTTTGAAGATATTCGTTCAACACATATGAGATGCAAAATCTGCATTTGAATACGGTTAAATAATTCACGAAATTTTCAACTTTACAAAGCTCTAGAATGAATATCTAAATGAAGAGATAGAAAATTATATTTCAAACCATGCACAAAAACAAAGTGAAATAGTTTAATGAAACATAAAATCAAACAACTTAAAAAAAAATGACGCAACAGTAAAATATTGCATTTTCACATACTCTGCTTTTGACGCAATTCAGAAAGTTATTTTCTCAAAATTAAATTTCCTAAAAAAATTTAATTGAGAGCTACTGCAATTTTAAAACTTATTTTTAGTAGCACTGGATTTATCGAAATAAGAAAATTCCAGGAAAACTGATTGATATTATTTACATTAGAGAACTAGCTAACTAGGACAACTTGAATGTCTTACTTCACATGAAGTTTGAATAAGATTGCATTTATTCATATTGACAAATAAAAAACTGTAATATTTCTTGTCTTGAAAGATACTAAAATATTCCAAGAAGTTTTCTCAGAATCCGCCTAAAACCATATTAAAATGAAACATGATATGAGCAAAACACACAAAAACAAAAAGTACTTACTGTTTAACAGAAAGTCTCTTATGATACAGATCATATAGTAAAAGTATTCCAAGAAATAAAACCAGTTCAGCCCTAAATATTATAATGGCAGCTCCGGAAAACAAAATGAAATTTCTATTTTCATTTTTCAGCCAACTATTCAATGCCAACAAAACTAGAAATAACATAATGAAAAAAAGTATCACCCCAATTAACAATAATAATTACCGAGAGGTAGAGCAAAGGTATTAGGAAGTGGCCGACTGAGATAAAACATAAAGTGACTCTGTGTTACAGTTACAGCAATAAACCATTGTAACCATTTTTGCCCAAATAATTTTTCCAATGTTTTACTGAATATGTTGAAGCTAACTAGGACACAAAGCGCTAAAGTTCCACGAACTGAAAAACATTCTCAGATTTATCAGAAGTTTAGATACATAAATCATCATAAATATGACCTTATAACACACATGGTCCAAATTTGACTACTATGAATTAAATGAACGATTTTCCGATATAAAGACAATGTCGTTGATATAAGTATCACAGTACAATTTTATACCAAAATTTAAGTGCAAAGTACCTAAACATTCATATATTCAAGATTATTTGAATTATTGTTACTACCTTTAATTGAAATTATAGTTTTCTTCAAATATAGTGGGTGTGAATATTAATTATAATCAAAATTTTAAACCTCTACAAATAATGGAAAATG
Organism: Cynegetis impunctata; assembly: GCA_030704885.1. Classification (NCBI taxonomy): domain Eukaryota; kingdom Metazoa; phylum Arthropoda; class Insecta; order Coleoptera; family Coccinellidae; genus Cynegetis; species Cynegetis impunctata. The sequence goes on from JARQZK010000760.1 coordinate 298,934, forward strand.
TTATTTCATCAAAAAAATTGTCCACCACTATACGATGGTGTTTCATCATTATAAATAGAATACCCTTTTATTAATTGAATCTAAGAATTCAACGAAATAATGATGTTCACTTTAAATAATAATAAAACATTGTCACATCCATCATTGATTCTTTATCGGTTTAGAAAATAGAAAATTTCACTCTAATGTTCAATTTGGTACAACAGGTCTGTTAGTTTGAGCGTATGAAATAGAACCAAATTTTAATAAAATATTTACCTATGTATTGAGACCAGAATTTGCTAAGATTTAAAATTTGAAAAATGAAAACTGCGGGAGAGGCAAGTATAGACACAAACAAAGGACCAATAAAAGTTCGAGGTACAACTCCTGGAAATTCGTGATGATCGTACTGAAAAACGATAATAATTATCACAGATACGTGAACGTTACGATGGAACTTCTTACTTGGGAAAGATTAAACCTGTGGTAAATGATATCGTGCATAGCCTGTAAATTAAAACTTTCCTCTACTTTGGTGAATGGGCAGTACACAAGATGTGCAGCCGCTATTATACACAATATTTGAAGCATTTTTCTTCACGTTTTTCTTCACATAATTGAAAATATTTATCTGAAAATATAACCTATGTTAATACTACCAAAATAGACTTAACCTCTGCTCTGCTGTCAAAATGAAGTAAAAGAATGAAAGTATTTTCTATGTGTTACGTGGTTACGTACCGATAATAAAATAAAATGCTCACATTCGGTGTTCTAAGTTAAAATCTATTAATTTTTTTTTAATCGAAAGATTGTTATTTACGAAATAGAACATCTTAAAAATGACTTTGACCACCATCATTACAATAAAAACTAATTTCATACATTAATTCTGCTCTGAACGAAGAATAATGGCCAACCAACAAACCAAAGATGAACCAAACAAACACCAAAGATACTTTTTTTTAACTGGATATCACCAAGTCAGATAACACTAAGAAGCCCATAATAAAGCGTCTTTTTCATTTAACGCAAAAATGACTTAAGCTTCTGAATATAAGGTAAAACGCAGAGGAAACATAAATAATGTAAAATTTCAAATCTTCGACTACAAAGAACCTCATACACCTCCAAATTATTGATAGCGAGAAGGAAATTCAGAATTTTGGTTTCATTTCGTAATATTTCTCCAGAAAGGAACTGCATTGGTGTTTGAAAGTACTGTTAGCCTAAAGAAAATATCCCATGGTAAGTTTCGGCACATTATAAAGAGTTGTCCCTGAATCCATAAGGTACAAATCGTACTCGCATAACCCAGTGATCACCAAATAGCTGCTCGCGGTCAGTTTACTACCTCTGTTGCCCCCTAAAAAAATTAGGGGCGACCTTGCTATCTATTCAATAAGAGGTTCCCATCTTAAACTGTCAAGGATAGTTTTATTGTTTTATATAGCCATTAATTCTAAATAATTGGGAGATGTCCCCACAATCTTCTACTTAAATGAATGGAAAATATCATTTCAAAGTTCAATTAAAAGTCTAAATAATCCTAATTCCTAAATAATCATTGATACATAAGAGACATTAATGGGATTAATGTTCTTCTGTCTATATGTACATTAAATTCACTTATGTTACTAAGAAAGAAGAAAATGTAAAACGCACAAGAGATGTAAAGATATTTATTTAAGAAAGGATGGAAAATGATTACAGTCAGTATACTAGAAAATTTTAAATTTTGTTTACATTTTCAGTATTGTAAATAACAGCATGCAATTACATAGGGCAAATATACAAGCTCAAAACACTACTCCAGTTCAAATGGATTAGAAACACAACATCCTCTCCTTTTTACCTTTCACCAATTTAACGCAACAAATAAACAATTTATCTTTGTTCTGTCAAAAGACTAAGATACAAACATTTCAAATACTGTTAATCTTAAAAATAGAAGAGATCATAATCATTTAAAAATATGGACTATGCAAATGTAAACTTAAGTTTAGGTAATATAATAAAATATAATTTAATGTTCATGACATATTCAAATCCTAACAACCTTGACTTTCTTCAATTCAAAGGATATCAACTTGTAATCATCCCTTGTAATTGATATATCACTCAAAAATCTAGGTGAAATCAACCGCGTCCTATCTAATCAAGGGCACTCTTGTTCTGGAATAGGTTTTCAAACAACTTAAAGAACAAAAATAGCAATTAATGGGAACGTAAGGTGAAAACATGTCACCACCAGAAGTAACAACAGTATCTGCAACAGCTGTTAACCTTAATGTTGCATTTTTATGCAAGTATATGCTAAAACAAGACTTTCCACAAATGCAATACCTAGCTTCCTGATCTAAGAAATTAACTAAGGTTTCTGGAATAATAGAAGAATTATAAGATAACTTGAGGTCTAGCACTTGTTGTGCAGCAAGTTCTTTCAATGTTAAAGCTGATAGAACAGTTTTCACAATGTAAGCAGGAGGAATTGCAGAATATTCACAGATATTGTTGTTTGAAATATCTATCACTTGGAGATTAAGTCTTGTTATACTTCCAGGTAATTCTGATATCAGATTCTGTGAAAATCTCAATTCTTTTAAACTTGTTAGTACCCCAATACCATTTGGAAGAGTAACCAACTTATTCTCGTTCAAATTCAATGACCGTAGGTTTCGTAATTTAATAATATTAAGCGGAAGATATACCAGCTGATTTTTAGACATATTCAAGGATTGAAGTGTCTTACTGAGATTACCACCGATCCACTTCCAATCCTTTTTAGAGCACTTGTAGAAATCATTACAGGAAATATCTAGAACTTGTAAACTCAACATTTGACCAAACTCTTCAGGTAGACTAGATATGTTATTTTCACTCAAATTCAAAATGCGTAGCTTAGATAATTTCAGTATGCCCAAATCTAATCCTGATCTTCTTATCTTCGTTATAGTCAATTTTTCTAATGTCCTCGGAAATCCTTTAATTGGATATTCAGACCTATTTTCAATTACAAGCTCTGTCGGAGCAATATTTTTAGTGGATATTGGTGTCACACCTAAACTAGAACAGCTCAGGTCCTTTGGAGATATGGTGCCATTCACAATTCGTTGTAATAAGTGTAGAAATGCTTTCAATGGGATAACTTCAGCTTGGATAAAGAGATCATGTGGTGGATTTTTGAACTGTATTGTGGCTTTACCTTCATGGATGAATTTTGTCAGTACTTTTTCGATATTCTTTTTCAAATCATATTTAACACCATTTTTATCTTGTCCAGAAAATAGTATAAGGTAGTTTTTATCTGATTTGGGATGCTTACAGAGCGCAATAGTTGCTTTCGAATTCTTTCTCTTTGAATTAATTGCTAGTGAAGGTAAAAGTCGTGATGAAACTGATACAGTACAAATAAGTCTCATTATGTCTTCCGTTTTTATAAATCTCTTTTAACCTTTTATGCAATATGTATTACTATTTAAATGCGTTAATCGCGCCACACACATTAACATTTGTTTTGGAAATAGAACCAAATAAACAGAGATTTAATAAACAAACCATAGAGCATAGCATTAGCTTAGTCCATTTACCATCACAGATCGAGTCACAAACTTTTTCCTACCCCGGTTTATATTAACTACCAAATTTAACAAAAAAAAAGTAAAAGCGATGAACTATTTTCTTGCTTCGTCAAATTTCCTGTAGTAGTATTTCATCCAAGTATGGAAAACTGTTATGTATAAAATGTTATTCAATATCACCTTATTTTCGATATCCCAAGATATTAATGAATAATGAATTAAAAGCGTATTCCCCATAAAGTATCAAGGTTTAATACGCGGTATGCTGCATTTTTTTTCCACCGAAAGTCTTCAGTAAGCGACATTAACATATCCGTTTCAAGGATATTTGGCATATCTCGGATTTGTTTTCGCTCTGAAAATTTTACAAAAAGGATCGGAGACTTGTCAAAAAATCTCAACATTTGGATATCCAAACGCATCAATAGTCCACCTTTACAAACCACAGAATTGAGTATACCAGAGATTATTCATTATATCTATCCTCATGTAAAAGGGTGTAAATTCTTAAATTGTAAGTTATCTTGTTCGGGTATCTTGATTTTTCAAAATTTGTTTTTCAGAGATTGGCGATTGCAAATTGATCAGTAAAAATGAATTCCGCAAGGGTAAGATTAAACTTTTGCATACTCAATACTTAATGAAAGTGAAATGCCTCTTCCTAAAGATTTTCTATTACATAATATTTGCAGAAAGTAGTATCTCTCTCCCAAGTGATTGCAAGGAATCTTCATAAATCGAAACCATTAAATTTCACAGAAGAAGCTATAGCCGCAAAGAGAACGAAACTTTTGAAAGCTCAGGAAAGGTTCCAGGCAAGATTTTTTTTAAATCTACCATGTCATTTTTCAACAGATGTAGATCCTAGTTCATGATAATATTTTTTTTAGATTGAAGATGGCACCCCTGTTTACCTGAAGGGAGGTCTAGGTGATAAGCTTCTGCTTAGTCTCACTTGTGGACTGCTTGTTATAGGAATGGGAATGTCTGGTGAAGTTATTTATAAATTATTGAACAAAAATTAAAACAATACTGTAGCCTTAGTCGATGTATGAAATAGGATGGAATAAAATATAGTATAAAATTTTTGGTAGTATGTTCATGGCAGAAAGAATGTGAATGTTTCAAATTATAGGAAAAAAGGTCTTGTATGACACTTGCTTAGAACAAAATGCCTTTCCCTCTATATTATTCATTGTGAATAGCAGGCACATTGAAATAAATGAACAATGTATGAGATAAATTAAATTTTAAAAAATCAGAATAATTTATGTTAGGATTCATGTAATGCAAAATTTATTCAGAATTTAGTTGAACCCAAACACTATCTATAATAAGGCCCTCTTCAATGTAAAATTTTCTGATAGCAATATTCATATGAAGAGGTAATGGGAACAATGAATGACTAGGCTATCAGAAATATATGTATTATCATGCATAAGTACGATGGGTTTTAGTAATTTTGTATTCTGTATATATATATATATAGAAAATTTGTTTCATTTAATCATTCATTTCAATCCCTTTTTAACTTAGATCTTTTAGGTTAAACCTCTTGTGAAGTAGCGAAACCGGTTTAAGGAAAGTAAAAACTATGTTATGAATATAAAGGGTACTCCAATATACCTCATTATTAACAGCAACAAAGTGATTCTAAATCAAGTACTCTATTTATAATAAGGCCCTCTTCAATGTAAAATTTTCTGATAGCAATATTAATATGAAGACGTAATGGGAACAATGAATGACTAGGCTATCAGAAATATATGTATTATCATGCATAAGTACGATGGGTTTTAGTAATTTTGTATTCTGTATATATATATATATATATATATACTTATATATATATAGAAAATTTGTTTCATTTAATCATTCATTTCAATCCCTTTTTAACTTAGATCTTTTAGGTTAAACCTCTTGTGAAGTAGCGAAACCGGTTTAAGGAAAGTAAAAACTATGTTATGAATATACAGGGTACTCCAATATACCTCATTATTAACAGCAACAAAGTGATTCTAAATCAAGTACTCTATTTTGATTATATTCTGTTCATAAGCACATTTTTTATTACTGTCATCGTCAAAAACTGTAAATTTATTTGTGCTCTAAAAGAAATACATTCTGTTTATAGTTTAATGTTAAACAAGACGAGAGGTGGGGCACCTAGCGAAGTTTCTTTCGTTTTATATTATGTATTAAATAGCAGGTACAATGAATAAATTCAAAACGTTTGAGAGTAATTAAGTGAAAAAAAATGAAACAATAAATATTAGAATTTACATATTACTTCTACAGCAAATACAAACTGTTATCAATATGCATATAGGAATACCCACCTTGAGAGTGTTAGGATTATATTACATTTTATCATTTTTAGACTAACTTCCATTCGCCTAGTGTCTGGAATTTAACGTGCAATAAGAAACTTCGTTTGTTCCATAATAATAAAAACTTAACAACCTGCTTACCAGAAATAACTGAAGTTAAATGTTCACATATAATAATGAATAGCTGTATATGCTAAACATGAAATGAGAATTTTTCTTGAAACTGAAATCTTAAAATATATAGATACAACTGCCACTTTCTCCGTGCGAAATACCGCTGATAGTAATTTGGTTGTAAATCCTATAGATTCACTTCATTGAAGAATACCTATTTCCTGTATCTAATTGGGTTTAAATTCTATAGATTAAGCTTATTAGGAGAAATTTCTAGTAAATTATAAATATGATAGAAAAGGGTGGATATTTTTATGAACCTAAATATACAATAATTGATGGGGGGTGATTAACTCTCTCTTCAACACAACATGTTAGCAGCGGCAGCCATTATTTGTATGCATTAGTAGAAATTATCTGTAACTAAGGTTGCCAAATGGCCGGTAACTCCGAGAAAGTTTCGGAATTTTTCGTTTCTCGAAATTCATAAATACTAGTTTTTTATATAATTATATAAATGTTGATTTTATAACAAATTTGAATCAATAAGTCTTAAAAAGTAGCTCAATTTTTGTTTTTAGTTAACCCTTTCAGGGCAACTGGTTAGCTAGGAAGACCACAGTTTGTTAGTCATGAGTTAAACTGCTCGTTGGAGTCGTTGGCTATTTCAGTATACCAGTGTGTTTTGTGGGTTGTCTATCATAGCAAAATTTGACGTGTTCATCGAAGACAGACCGAAATAAGTCGAAGCGCGTATAACGTGCATTTGTGTACTATAGTTGGACTTGGTTGGACACTACTTAGAGGATCTTGTTATTTTTATTTATGAATGGTAGAAAAATGGCTCCAAAGTTATTTACTTATATCTTACTTATGCATTTTCATGAATATATTGAACGTAAATGTTTCCTTTCTTTCGAAATTACTAATTTTGTTGGGGTCTCCTGAAGTGACCACTGGGCACTTACGTAATCGTGTTATTTTATTTTAGTTCTTAGGAAGCAAGTTTGGAGTACCTACCTACTGAATAGGCTTGCCAATTTTCGAAAGGACCAACCCGGGAGATTTTTTTAAGTAGTTTAGTAGGGAGGGGGTTGAAGAAAATGTCAATCATTTATTTATTTTTAATTTATATACACTCTGCTTCTAATATTTGACAGTTTTTTACCACAAAATCATAATCATTAAAAATCGAAGTTTGATTAGTAGAGTGCGGTTGCGTATAATTTTAAAAAAACTGAGAAAATTAGTCACCCCGGGAAGTCGGGAGGTTGACCATTATTACCGGAGTCATCCGGGCAATCCGGGAGGGTTGGGAACCCAATAACTGAATATTTAGAAAATCTTCCTGCAGATGACTTGTATGATTTGTAAGAAATGTTCAGTGTCCAAAGTAGAATTGTCTTTGAAACATGACCAAAACTGTTTCATGTTATATTACGCAAAATAGGTTATATTGTTTGGTTATACCTATGTTCCTACTGGTTATGTGGAGTGACCACATCCTGCAGGATAATCCTTGTGTTTTTTTATCTTGAAATTTGTTCTATTTTCTTCGAGTATCTCTAATAAACCATTATCAAACCATACATAATATTTTTTCCACAAAAAAATAATTTGGGCCGGAAAGGGTTAAGTTTTGTTATGTTAGATAATACTTTACGTTAATTTTTTTTACCAAAGTTATAATTTGTATTTTAAGTTTAGTTTTTATGTTTGAATGTGTACCTTGAGTTGACTTTTATTTTGAAGAGGTGCTGCTGCTGATCTCTTTTATTAGTTTGGAGACTAACTATAACTTTTTATCTATGACTGAATGGTATGGTTGGTATGTATGCACTTTGTTAGTTAATAGATTCCACAAAAAGTGGAGGTATGTTTTATAATCATTTGCATTTTTCTTTTGAAATACCTATGTTACTAGTATTTTGTAATATTTTTTCTATTACCCGTCCAACAGCCAATATTTTTAGTTGGATTTCGACTCTAAAACTCCAACTTCCTTTGTAACCCCAGAAATGTCCAAGAAAATATAAGCCCGTATTTAACCCGGGAGAATTTTGAGGAGCCGGGTAGGACTGGGGGGTGTAAGAAAATGTCAATCAATTTTAATTTTATATTTACTTTGCTTTCGAGCAGCATCTAATATTTGACGGTTTAAAGATCGAAGTTTGTTAGAGCTACGGTTGCGTATAATTTTAGAAAAACCGGAGAAATTATTACAACCCGGTAGGTCGAGAGGTTAACCATTATCACCGGACGGGCAAGCCGGGAGGGTTGGTAACCCTACTGGCAACCCTAAGTTACGTCCATTTTGAAATTTCTATCATTTTTGAGGATTTTCGAGCATTGCACAACTCTACAGCAACTCCAAATTCTATTGTGAGGCTGAAAATTCTGCCCATAAAAGATAAAGGAGGTGATATTTGGTGATTTCAAAATCTTTTTTTTTTGTTGGTGATAATGGAGTTCACCGATTTTGATGAAATTTCGGATTATTTCTTATTTTTGGCTGCAATATCAACGTATAGCACCTCGGACCGGTAATAATATTGGAAAACATACTGAGAATAATAAATCGAAAATCCATAAAAGCTAGTTCAGAATATTTGAATTAATTGCGGTAGTTGGAACATTCAGAAATGACTTTTTGAGAACATAGTTAAACTTAGTTGTGATAATAAAAGGGTAGAACCTCATTATGCAAATCATTCAATTAATAAGAACAACTCATTCCGCCTAGACTTGTAAATACTAAATATGGAGAAAAAGGGTTTAAAAATTTGATCTTCTAGCCTTCAAATCTTCTTCGTAATGGTCAGGTAGAACTCACAAGTAGTCTCTTCAACAATACAGTTCCAGGTAGCAGGTAATATTGTTTCTCCTAATTCCCTAGACGATTAAGATTGTAGGTATATAAGTATCTATATCTAGAATATTAACAGCGCCGAACTATAAGTAAAGCAGTCATACAAATTTATTGATATTCGGAGTCAGTGCCGGATTTATCAATAGGCTGGAGTAGACTACAGCCTATAGAAAAACTTTTAGGTACATGTTCCGAATAATGAGTGTTTTATAGGATCCTTTCGAAGGGTCGCATTTTTGTAGCCAGTAACAGATTTACATGACCAATTTCTTCTCGGAATACTTCAGATATAGTTGTATCATAAATCTTAGTGAACGTCAACTACGGTTCCGTGGGTGGAATGAGCAGTGGTAGACTGTGACTCATGAAGAAAAAAAAATATTGATTCAATCATTTCCTCCTTAGTAAAATACGCTTGAAGGGTCTAAATTATATCGATGATCTGGCTACAAAGGACCTATTGTGTTATAGGGTTGGAATTTTGAGTAGAATAATAATAAATTAAGTACTTTTCGATTCGATTTAGTAGCCCAGTATTCTTAATGAAAATCTAGTATTTTCAACCAATATACGCAATTTTGTTTTGTGCTCTGCGCTCAGCTCTGTGTTTTCTTTACTCTATTCGTTCTTTGACGTTTCGTTTAGACATTTTAAATCAACAAATTATATAAGTAATATGCGAAAAGACAAAGAGTTATAGAAATACTCTCAGGTCACAGTTGGATTGAAAACACCATAACAATCGGCTATAAAAATAAAATCACTTTTGTTTGTTTATCTGTGTTATTTTAATCGCCGTTATAAAAGCATCAATTATTTTTAGGAGATTGAATTAAAAATAGCTTATTATCAAGTGAACATAACGACTGAAATAAATTTCCCCTAAGCGATATATTTGATGCAGTCTTCGTGAGACTTATCTATTCTATACATATTTACATTACCTTTATTTTTACCTATTCTTCTCTTGCATAGATTTGAAATACTTCGAATTGTCGAATTTTATTTAATTTAACTGAAACAACCTACCAGGATATATATATATATATATATATATATATATATATATATATATATATATCTATTAATATATATATATTTATCTATATATATATATATATATAATATATAAATATATATATATATAAATATATATATATATATATATATATATATATATATATATATATATATATATATATATATATATATATATATATATATATATATATATATATATATATATATATATATATATATATATATATATATATATATATATATATATATATATATGTTCAGAAAGATTTCCGCCGGTCGAAGTATTTGAAAAAACTTGGTTCACGGAATGAACCGCGTGAAAGATTTGAAAAATCTCGACGTTTCGGCTTCGCAAAAGGAGTTTTTCAAATATATATATATATGTATATATATATATATATATATATATATATATATATATATATATATATATATATATATATATATATTTATACAGGGTGTACCAATCTTACGACATTAGTATAATGGGTTATTTCAAGAGATATCAAAAAATTTTATCAACAGAAATAGTAGATTTCTCTAAGGTCCATATTTTGAAATTATCTCGAACTATACAGAGTGTTGCATAACTCCGTTATAAACTAAACATATGATTTTTTAAATGAGAACCCCTGTATATTAGACCGAATTCGGACTGCTCACATTTTTTGTTGAAGCTTTTAGTATAAGGTTCTGCTATGTTATACAGGGTCATTCAATAGTTATGGTCACGTTTATGTGAAAATCGTAGGTAAATCAACGCTCTGTAGCTTATACGTTAAAGAAAAAAATTTATTTTGCCTAACAGAGTTTCGTAATATGATGCAATTCCATTAATTATTTTCTATTTTGTATATAGGGTGGACGGAAACTCGGCTCTTTCATTTTCTCTCTTCTTTCAAATGGAACACCCTTATTTTATAGCACAAATAGAATCATGACTAACAAAACTAAATTTGAATTTACTACGTTTATTATCACAAAATATTTTGAAAAATATAACTGCGATTGCAATTTCGGTCACTAGACCATCATCGGGCAGATTGAGAGAAGAAGTTCTTAACTCAATCTGCCCGGTGATGGTCTAGTGACCGAAATTGCAATCGCAGTTATATTTTTCAAAATATTTTGTGATAATAAACGTAGTAAATTCAAATTTAGTTTTGTTAGTCATGTTAAATTATCACGTAGTAAAGACGGATTCCATCAACAAATAGAATCCTTCATTATGTAACTTTAATTTTTGTCAAGCATTACCTATAAGTACCAAAAGTTTATAAAACCAGAGTTATTTCGCAATATTTAGTATAAACCATAATTATTAACCTATTATGTGAAAGCAATAAACGTTGAATGTAACAAAATATCCTAAATAATGATAAATTTCAATGAACAATTTATTCTGAGCAAAACAAGTCACCAAAAGTATAATCCTAACCGCAATATTAAACTTAATGTTCAAAGTGTTCACCGTTAACATCAATGCAATGCTGTAAACTAAACCATTACATTTTCTCAGTAACCGTTGACTTTGATGTTAACGGTGAACACTTTGAACATTAAGTTTTAATATTGCGGGGCATAGCCCAGTTGCGCCAATTTTAAACAGGTACAAGAAATCGGATAACCCAGTTGCGCCCGCAACCGACCAGCCCCTAAAATCACTATGACCCACTTGCGCCGATTGTCTCTACGGAAGACCTATTAGAGATTATAGCGCTAGTTAAGAGGATGGGAAGGGTGCCCGATAGGAAATAGGATTTTGGGAATGCCGGTTTTACTTTTCAACTAAAATACTTCAAATGATTATTGACAAAGTATACAAGACATTTATTCAAAGTGTAGAAGACATTTATTTATATACAAATTTTATTATAATGACGCAATTTTTACAAAATCGAACCTTTCAATTTGTCCTTGTTTAAATAAATTTAATTTTTCGGCTAAGATTCCAATTCTGTCTTCATACGATTTATTTGTAATTTTAATTGGTAAATGAATACTATTAATTTTAATGTAAGTTTTATTTTGAAATTCCTTCAATATTTGAACAAATTTAAAAATATCCGGATGAGGTGCATAAAAACTTTTAGTTAAATCAGAATGAAAGGATTCACAGCAATTTGTTGTTCTGTAAATACTAGCTTCAGCACAAGCCCAAATTTCAGGAGGAAATTTAGAATCCTCGTCTATATAATTATCAAAAAGATAATCAAAATAATTTCTCAATCTTGCGTCATTCGTCAACATTTGATCAAAATGAAAGGCAAAACAGTCTCCCACTGTTTCTGGCTCTAAAAATTTCAAGCCAATGTAAAATACTTCCAAAAAGTGAATCATTGTTTTTGTATTTGGACATCAACCCTAAACTTTGGATTTTTCTAATCCAAGCTTGACTTAGATGAAATCTGCATCCTATAATTTTTGTTTTGTTGATAATGAGCAGGGACATAACCTGCTGAGTCTATAGATTAGGCTTATATATTTTTACCATCGGCGCAACTGGGTTATCATAAATTCCCGACCCTTTTGAGACCCGGATTAGACCAGGTAGAATGAGCGCAATGGGGTTATCCCCATATTGCGGTTAGGATTATACTTTTGGTGACTTGTTTTGCTTAGAATAAATTGTTCATTAAAATTTATCATTATTTGGGTTTTTTTGTTACATTCAACGTTTATTGCTTCCCCATAATAGGTTAATAATTATGGTTTACAATAAATATTACAACATTTTGTTTTTTTTATCGTAGATGGCAGCGACGTCGTCTAAATCCTAGATAATTGACTTAAAATATCTCCCATAAGTTTTCTGAAAATACATTTTCGTGAAGTTTGTTAACGATTAAATTCTTTTTCGAGCCAAAACTTCTTTAAATAGAAACATAAATTCCTAAATAACGAAGTAATTATTACTAATCTCACTTTTATTAATACCCTTTGCTCTTGAGACTGACCTTGTTTACGAAACCGGAAGTCAGATATATTGATTTCATATGTGAAAAAATTCAAAATTATGTTCAAGATAAACCACCCAAATTTCAATAACATCGAGAAGAACTCGTTAAAAAGTTATAGAGGTTAATATATACTCTACAAATAATTTTTTTTTTAACGTCGGTTCAGTTGATGAGGATCGATTATAATGTGAGAAAAATTCAAATACACACTTAAATAATTATTTACAGTTTATTACAAAGTTAATATTATTTCTTCAAATTTGGTTTTCATTATTCGTAATTTTCTTTCTTTACTGTATCCTCTGATATTTACCATCACACATAGTTTTTTTCAAATATAGTTTCGTTGTTATAAAATAGAAAACGGAGTAAAATAGACAAAGCAGGAAAGGAAATTCTTTAAATATTTTTTCAATTTTTATCATACAAATTTTCTAAAAATATAATCATGTAAATTGTGCTTCTGTTTTGAGCAATTTTAACAACTTAAAATAATTAAACTTATTGAATATAACATATATAATTAATTTTTTGGTTATCATTTTATATGTATCACCCTATTGACATATTTATTATTTAATTCTTAGTTTTACCCTTTGTCAGCTAAACACAATGAGAGCTTCAAAAAAATAAGACTGTTGTACCTAATTTATTATCAAGAAAACAATAAGAGACATCGACAATATTTGCAAACGACAAACAATAAATTCTCAAGTTGTTGAATATATTTAAAGAATTAAAATCATACAAAGCTATAGTAGAATCAAGAAAACACACTTAACCTTCTGTTTGATATGGTGTTGAAATCATGAACAATAAATTTAATTATTCCTAGTTTTTGTTTCGAACAACAATATTTTTGTTTTAGATTTTGTTCCACGTTGGTTTAACAACCTATTTTAGGAATCCTGACACGTACACTACTATTCCTAACTAATACTTACCCGTTCTATGACCAAGGTCTTTTGAACCATAATATTCCCAAAATAATATACTAGGAAGCTTGTTAATTTTAGACGTTTCCTGAAAATACGAACATTTTTCAGATCCGCCCACATTCTTCATACTCTGAGATCATTTTCTTGTTTATTAATCAACAAAGGAATGAAGCACTTTGTTGATTTTCAACTGAAACATAGAAAATACATATTGATAAAATCAGATACTCATGAAGCTTGAAGATATTCAAATAAAAAATATATGAATTCATGAATTATGGTATTCTAGAAAAACATGATAAATATTAGCGTCGCAATACATTTGTACTTTGAACTCTGGATAATGATAATTGTTATAACTGCGTGGAATTGGCGTACTTGCTCCATGACATAGCTATAATTGCTATAAAAAAATTGATAAAAAATATGATAAAAACAACTTTGGATTCTAGAAAATAACCATTGTCTTTCAAATTATGCGTATTTTATATCTCCTCTGAAGATAATGTATATCTTCATTTATGATAGCGATATTCTCTCCGTTTCTATATGAAACATATTCAATGTTAATTTAATTATTAACATGTAGGGATGTAGGATTGTAGGTACTTGAATTGAAACTAAGGTCATGGAAAAGTGAGGTTATGTTACTTTTCTGTGTGGTACGAAATAATTTAGCTTTAGAGATTTTTCACAAAAGTAAAGGATTAATAGTATTTTGTAATTTCGATGTGCCACATAATTATTATGATGTGGTTATACCTACCTAATGATTTCACCTGAAATAATTACATGTTACATCTACATAAATATTTATATTTTCAACAAACATATATATATTTAAAAGTATCATATTGTTGAAACAGAACAAACTGAAGAATATAACAGCATTGAGGGCATATTCTTTCTGCTTCAAACTCATAATATTTTGAAGTAAATGCTATTTCCAAATTGTCAAAGTTATATTTCTAAGCTTTCATAAAACCAGGAAATTCCCCTAAGTAAATAGTTCGGAATTAAAAACATTCTCAAATACTTTCAACTCAATAATAAAATATTTATATATTCCAAGTCAGTGGCGGATACAAAGAATTTTGCCCAAAGGTGAAGCATCAAGATTGTGGAATAAGGTTATCATGTATTGAATATTATACTTTTAACCAGCGACTGATCAAGAGTTCTGACCGCCCTAGGCTAATTATGGGGACGCGCCCCTGCCAGGTGTGTTACGAACTGCCTAAAAAGTAGTGAGTGAGTAGAGTAGTAGTGTGAAAAATTTAACATGGTTCATATTACCTATAAAAGTTTTCAGATCGATCTGCAAGCAAAACTAACGTTATCCTTGAATCTGCATGACATTCAACCTTAGGGTGGCAAATCATTTTTTTAAGCAGACCGTACATAGAGGCAAAGTAGCTCATGCGTTATAAGACCAACATCATGACAAGTGACTGCAGGCTGCCAAGTAGAAAACCAAATTCATGTAGTGTTCATGACTTGTATTGGCTTAGTTTCTATAGACAACTTAGTTGCCATTGACCATGACGTGGTCATCTAGTGTGTGAAGTTGCTTCGACTTGAGTATTTTTGAAATATTTACACTTCTGTTATTATTTGAAAAAAAGAGGAGATGCATCATACAAGTGAAACATTTTTGCAACTGATTGATGATTTATTTGAAAATTATAGTCATTAAGTAATTATAATTAGATTATACAAAAGTTTTTTTCGTGCTTTGGCGATTGCAAATCTTTCCACAATTTTTTCAAATTCAATAGTTTGTTAAAAATCACTTTCGATGTACATGCAAGTTTTTGCTGGCGGAGTGTGAAGCGCAAGTAATTTTTTACTCTTTTAAGTGCTGAAAAAGACCTTTCGCCGCTGCAGTTGGTAACACTCATTGTCAAAAAAATTCTTGAAATTGTCTCTACATTCGGAAACATGCATGAAATATTAAAACTTTTTATTAACTGCAAAAAACCCTTTGGGGTTCTGGCAGAAATAGAATGCTCGGTCTCGGTGTCAGATTTTAAAAACTGCGCCAAATGGACGCATTCTTCTGCAAAGTTTTTCTTCTAAATCAGTGGTATATATATAGGCTCTTGTACCGTATATTTAAAACTGAGTTTAATGATAAACCGAGTTTAATTTGATATTTTCGCTTGTCAAATTAAACTCGGTTCATCATTAAACTTGGTTTAATAATATACGGTGCAAGAGCCTAATAGTTGTTTTCACTCCTTTGCTTTGCTTCTAATAAATTCACTGTCGTCTAGTTCATGCAGTTTCCATAAGAAACCAAACTTTGTGTTTACTGTATTATAAATAATTGCCGGTTTTTTAAGTACACTTTAAGACAATCAATAGCTGCATATTAATTATCAAAGATGAAAGAACCTAGACGATAAATAATGGAATACGATACAATCGATACCGAGTCATGTAGCCGCAAACGCGAGAACTAGTTTGCACTGTTAAAATTCCAAATTTGCGAGGCGAATCAAACAAAACTAGGTACTCTTGCCAGCTTACCCACTCGCTTGACCACCGACCGATTCGAATAACAAGTAGGCGTTTATTTAACGCGGGCTTTTTAAAATTTCAAAATTCATTGTTAAACTCAGGGACTCTCAAGCTCATTTACTTTTAGTATTTTGTCTTGGTCTAGTTGAAATATGTAGGGTACATGCAATGATGCTAGATCAGTGCATGCGAAGACACGATTTCAGCGCGCCCCCCCTGATACTCGCGCCCTAGGCTGCAGCCTAATTAGCCTAAGGGTTAATCAGGCCCTGCTTTTAACAGGTTTTGACAAAGTGCAATTATATTGCTATTTATTGATAAATAATGTTGTGAAAAAGTTCATCGAATCACTTATTTATCCTCAAAAGATCGAATTAATCCAAAGTAAAAATGGACATTAAATTGTCAATTATTCATCCAATATCGCAAAATATTTTCTTCTTATCTAATTTTTAAAGATACATATTATAAAAATTCAAATGAATATACAAATAACCTTACGTTTTTCAAAATCAAATCATGTAAAATACACAAGTTATAATTTAATATAGGGAAAACATAATAAGCGATACGCCCCCTACCGGTGTCGAATATTACTAGAGCATGGGAGATAGATTGCTTTGTTTACATCTGTTTACGTGTATTTTATATGAGAAGTTGTTGAGTTTTAATTGTATTTTGGATCGTTTACAAACGTTCAGAAGAGATGAATCACTATTGTTGTGTATTCTATTGTTCATATTGGGCAAAAAAAAACCGAATATAGCTTACATACCTTTCCGAAAGCTGGACAATTCAAAGTTGCATTCCAAACAAAGTTGGGAAACAAGGAAATGATGGACAGAAGAAAGGTGTGGATTCATAACTTGAAGATTGAAAAAAATGTCTGAACATAAGAGAGTTGTTCTTTACAGCTTACTGAGAATAATTATTTTCCCTGCAGTAAGTTTGTGGATTTTTCCATATAGAATTATACCAACTAATGATGTGCAATTTTCAGCTAACCGAAAACGTAGAGTTTTTGAAGCCCAATGCTATTCCAACGAAAAATCTTCCACTTTTATCGGAATCTGAACCTGGACCATCATCCAGAGATTCTAGATTATTGTATTTTCTTTCATGTAACAACCAGAGATACTATTAAAAATAATAATAACAAATGATGTTTATTTGCACAACCAAAATAACAGTTTATCATAAAATCAAGAAATATGAAATAAATCTGGACTCTATAGCTAGGTAAAAACTAAAAAATATTCAATTAATATAATCAGGAAAACGAGATTCTATCAAAAAAAACTAGACTCTCAGAAGTCCACCGTACTTTTAGGATAGCTGTTATACGTCAGGAAAATTCAAAAAAATATAATAACTTATTACGTTCAAACCATTCAAGCAGAGTATTCATATTAATTCTTCTTTTATTTCATGTTGTTTCTTTCAGTTTAGCTGGTAAGTACTTAGTTTTGTCCATTATACTCAAAAATTCTTCAGTTCGTAATGAAAGTAGACATGTCAGAGATGTTTTCTTGAAACTTTTGAAAGTTTTTTTATTTTTTAAATAAATAAGTGTTCTATCATACAGCCTTTTCATGAGGTATACTTAGTTCCTTCAACCAATTAATTTATTCGTCCTCTACTTTATTTTATTATTGATTTTCATGTTCAATGATAAAAACTCAGTGTAAATTTCAACTTGATGTAGGTAGGTTATCTACTGTTGAACAGAGATAAAATTGTCCTCAATCCAAACACAATATATCACAGGAAAATACAAAGTCCAAAAAAAAACACAAATTACGACGATAAACGTTCGAAAACTCAAAACGAAATGAACGTAAATACCATTACAACCAATGTAAACAAACAGCTAATCTCCCATGCTCTAGTACCGATATTAGCCGTTCCGGCGCTACGATCTTAATTTCGGACGCCTATATTACATAAAGTGAACAAGAAAAATTCTTCAATAATAAGAAAAATTATCCAACAACTTCCTAACGGAGCTGGTTATTTGTATTCCGCGACGCAAAATCAGCATTCACAATCCAACGGTGAATTAGAGAAAACGTCAAGTCTCCCCGACTCAAAATCTGCGTACAGCTGTTTCGATCTCATTAGATCTCTTCAGTGCAGCTTATTTGACTCGGAGTGAATTTACAAATTTCTTATTTTTTCTCAATACAAATCACGGTCGGACTACTAATAACTATGTATTTGTTCTTGCTACGGAATTCTGCATCTTCGATCTAAACGGTGAATTGCTTAGAAATTTGATAGTTCACTCAGAGTCCAATAATCTGCACTGAAGAGGTCTAATATAATCGAAACAGCAGTATGAAGATGTTCAGTCGGGGTGACCTGACGTATTCTATAATTTTCCGATGGATTATGAATGCAGATTTCGAGTAGTGGAATAAATATAACCAGGATTATGTAAATTCTTTTAGGTTTAATCATCAAACTTTCAAATTGGGAATGTGATGGTACTATTTCAATTTTGCATCTGTTTTGAGACTATTAACTCTCATATCCCAACTCAACACACGCCCCTGCACGCATGATTCAACTTTGGAAACTAGCCAGTCATCTGCATTGACGTCAATAAACTTCAAATCAATGAAAAAGTAGATCCAATATAAAATCCATTTTTAGAGTACTCTATTTTATATTAATTGTAGATAAAATACATTTTTCTTGTAGCTGTAGTTGAGGTATTGTTATATTTTATATTCAATTTCATTTGATTTTAGAATAATTATCATAGGAAAACCGTATTGATTCTAGAATATTCGGTTCCAGATTAAAGTGGAGGGGTGAGAGCATTTATAAATTGATGCCGTTGAATTCCTACGTCAGTTAAACGAGAAAAACGTTTGAAAGTTAAAAGAGAATAAGAAGTGTGATATTAAATAGACGAATTTATTTTGTTCTATATTGTGAATTTCCATATTAAGGTGAGAATTCTCAATGTTTTACAGCAGTTTCAGTTTCTGCATATTCGTTTAATATACTTATGATAGAGTATTTGGAATACCAAATGTTTACTTGATAATATTTCCATATGTGTTAAGTGAAATTATTCACGATTTGATCCAAAACGAATTGAATAGTTGATAAATGATTAGATACTATCTGTAAATATGATTTGGAGAGAGTTCGTAATCTTATTTTGCAGTATTTTGCACCTAAGTAATGCATTTCTTTGTTCCGAGTATCCTTTGTCTTTCAATCATTTGAACAAAATGGCGGAATTGCGTCGTAGTTTTATTGATCCATTTTCCTGCTGAGTCATTAATGGTTTCCTCCCTTAGGTGATGAAATTCATTTTAGATGTGATAATTATTGATTTGAGGATATTTTTTGGATTTTGATTTGACTATGATGGATTCTTCTATCATATGGTCGATTGCTTTCATGACAAGGTTATCGTTTATGAATAATTTAAGTAACGAGTACATTATTTGAATTTGTGATTTAGAAATCAAATAGGAGTTCATAAGAATATATTTTTATTGTTACAATAATTCACTTCAAATTCAGGGAAAACTCATTTCTATTTTAATAATATGAAATGGTATAATATAATAGTAGGCAGCAATAACGACGTTACTTGAAATTGTGATTATGAAATCAAATAGGAGTTCATAGAAAAATATTTTTATGGTTAGTTCACTTCAAATTTGGGGAAAACACATCAATTTTAATTATGTGAAGTGGGATATAGTAGGCTTCTATTTGCGTTTTCTCTTTTGTTCTTACATATAAAATTGTCAAAGTAGAAATCCAAAGTCAATATCAATTACTTGAAACTGAATTCAACTATTTCTTTGCAGAATGCAGATCTTTGTGAAGACTTTGACCGGCAAAACAATCACTTTGGAAGTTGAGCCATCTGATACCATTGAGAATGTGAAAGCCAAGATCCAAGACAAAGAAGGCATCCCACCAGATCAGCAAAGATTGATCTTTGCAGGGAAACAACTTGAAGATGGCCGTACCCTTTCCGACTACAACATTCAGAAGGAATCCACCCTCCATTTGGTTCTTCGTCTTAGGGGAGGAATGCAAATCTTCGTGAAAACCTTGACAGGCAAAACAATCACCCTTGAAGTAGAACCCTCAGATACAATTGAGAATGTTAAAGCTAAGATCCAAGACAAAGAGGGGATCCCACCAGACCAGCAGAGGTTGATCTTTGCAGGAAAACAACTTGAAGATGGCCGAACCCTTTCTGATTATAATATTCAAAAAGAATCTACCCTTCACTTAGTACTACGTTTAAGAGGAGGAATGCAAATCTTCGTCAAAACATTAACAGGCAAAACTATCACTTTGGAAGTTGAACCTTCGGACACAATTGAAAATGTAAAAGCTAAAATTCAAGATAAAGAAGGAATTCCACCAGATCAACAGAGATTGATTTTCGCCGGTAAACAGCTTGAAGATGGGCGTACACTTTCAGACTACAACATTCAAAAAGAATCTACCCTTCACTTGGTACTTCGTCTACGTGGTGGTATGCAAATATTTGTGAAGACTCTTACTGGAAAGACAATAACATTGGAGGTTGAACCTTCTGATACTATTGAAAATGTCAAGGCTAAAATTCAGGACAAAGAGGGAATTCCCCCAGATCAACAGAGGTTAATCTTCGCTGGTAAACAACTCGAAGATGGCCGTACTCTTTCTGATTACAACATTCAGAAAGAATCCACCCTCCACTTAGTACTTCGTCTAAGAGGTGGTATGCAGATTTTTGTAAAGACTCTCACTGGAAAGACCATAACATTGGAAGTTGAGCCATCTGATACCATTGAGAATGTTAAGGCCAAGATCCAAGACAAAGAAGGCATCCCACCAGACCAGCAAAGATTGATTTTTGCAGGAAAACAACTCGAGGATGGCCGTACTCTTTCTGACTACAATATCCAGAAAGAATCTACTCTCCACTTAGTTCTTCGTCTTAGAGGAGGAATGCAAATCTTTGTGAAGACCTTGACTGGCAAAACCATCACCCTTGAAGTTGAACCTTCTGACACAATTGAAAATGTTAAGGCAAAGATACAAGACAAAGAGGGCATTCCACCAGACCAGCAGAGGTTAATCTTCGCCGGTAAACAACTTGAAGATGGCCGCACCCTTTCTGATTACAACATTCAGAAGGAATCGACCCTCCATTTGGTTCTTCGTCTCAGGGGAGGAATGCAAATCTTCGTGAAAACCTTGACAGGCAAAACAATCACCCTTGAAGTAGAACCCTCAGATACAATTGAGAATGTTAAAGCTAAGATCCAAGACAAAGAGGGCATCCCACCAGACCAGCAGAGGTTGATCTTTGCAGGAAAACAACTTGAAGATGGCCGTACCCTTTCCGATTATAATATTCAAAAAGAATCTACCCTTCACTTAGTACTTCGTTTAAGAGGAGGAATGCAAATCTTCGTCAAAACACTAACTGGAAAAACTATCACTTTGGAAGTTGAACCTTCAGACACAATTGAAAATGTAAAGGCTAAAATTCAAGATAAAGAAGGAATTCCACCAGATCAACAGAGGTTGATCTTCGCCGGTAAACAGCTTGAAGATGGTCGTACACTTTCAGACTACAACATTCAAAAAGAATCTACCCTTCACTTGGTACTCCGTCTACGTGGTGGTATGCAGATTTTTGTGAAAACACTCACTGGAAAAACCATTACATTGGAAGTTGAACCTTCTGATACCATTGAGAATGTTAAGGCCAAAATTCAAGACAAAGAAGGCATCCCACCAGACCAGCAGAGATTGATTTTTGCAGGAAAACAACTTGAAGATGGCCGTACTCTTTCTGACTACAATATCCAGAAAGAGTCTACTCTCCATTTGGTTCTTCGTCTCAGAGGAGGAATGCAAATCTTTGTAAAGACTTTGACTGGTAAAACCATCACCCTTGAAGTAGAACCATCAGATACTATCGAAAATGTTAAAGCAAAAATACAGGACAAAGAAGGAATTCCTCCAGATCAACAGAGATTAATTTTTGCCGGTAAACAATTGGAAGATGGTCGCACGTTATCAGACTATAACATCCAGAAAGAATCTACCCTTCATTTAGTACTTCGTTTAAGAGGAGGAATGCAAATCTTTGTTAAAACATTAACAGGCAAAACTATCACCTTAGAAGTAGAACCTTCCGATACAATTGAAAATGTTAAGGCAAAAATACAAGACAAGGAAGGAATTCCACCAGATCAGCAGAGGTTGATTTTTGCTGGCAAACAATTAGAAGATGGGCGTACTCTGTCTGATTACAATATTCAAAAAGAATCTACTTTGCATTTGGTACTTAGACTTCGAGGAGGAATGCAGATTTTTGTTAAAACATTAACAGGAAAAACTATCACATTAGAAGTTGAACCTTCAGACACAATTGAAAATGTCAAGGCAAAAATACAAGACAAGGAAGGAATTCCACCAGATCAGCAGAGGTTGATTTTTGCTGGCAAACAATTAGAAGATGGACGTACTCTTTCTGATTACAACATCCAGAAGGAATCAACATTACATTTAGTACTACGTCTGCGTGGTGGATTTTAAAATGCTTTATTATTTACTGCTTGAAAACTTTGTCTTGATAATTAGTTGAATTCCAATATAAGGCTGATTTTTTTTTATCGATCAAGCATCTATAAGAAATCGAGTATTAAATGAAAATACTTACAAATTGTTTTTTGTTATTTCCCTTTCCTGTAATTTTTAAAGATCCTTTGTATTTTCATTCTAATTTAAGAGTAATTTATATCAATTCTGATGATTTACGAAAAGTATTCAAAATTATGTGATTTTTGTTTTGTATTTCTCAAAATAATAAAGCTTTCGACTTTGATAGGTAAATAAAGAACAGAATAACCACACTATTTACATCTATTTTCATTCATAAATTCCATAATTTAGAAATTTAGAGTAAAATTATGTATATATATAATATTATTATTGAATTGATAATTTCATATACAATGGAGGAGAAATGAGATGGATCGAAAAGTCTGGTCATGTCATTTCTAAACGAACGTGATTTAAAAGGGATTTTGTATGGTATTTATTGAACAAGTAAGAAACTACATTTTAGAAAATTCCAATAAATAAGTAGTTTTCAAGTCCTTTAAAAAAAAGATGATTGTTATTCTTTATATTACATAACGATCTATTAAATTTATATTGATAAACTCAAATTGTTTGTCGACAGTGGACGTAGCCAAGTTTTCAAAAGTTCCATTAAACAACAGTAATGAACTGCAGTTACGTTCACTTTGTCAGATTTTCCTTTTAAGAGTTTGTAAAGGTTCTGTCCGAATAACGTTAAAGACAATCCATACTGGTATATATATATATATATAATCCGGAGTTAACATTTTTGAATCTACTTGTGAATGGTTTAAAAACTAACACTTATTTGGCAAATGCAAAATCACTTGTCTTACGCATGTGGAATTAACATGTTTTTAGCAGAAACATTTGTCTTAAAACTCAATGTACAGATGGCACAGTACTGTAAGTGCTAATGAACCTATATCACACTTTTTAACAAGAAAAGCAATTTGACAACTAAAACTCATTAATGAAATAATCTCAAAAACTGAATAATGTAATTTTCACATTTATTCAGACTATAAGTCAATAATAAATATGGCGAATTACTGCAGCTCAATAACAAGGCTATTTCCAAAATTTATTATTCCTCATCAGTGAGGTTTTCTACTTTGAGTAAGTCGATTCCTTAAATTAATTCTCTGGAACTATAATTCATCAAAAAGCATTCGCAGGAAAAAAGTTCCCACATTCATTCATCAGAATAATAGGAAACTTCTGTGTAACTAAACTCATAAAACCATAATTTTTTTAAAATCATATTGTTTTAAGTGAAAACTTAACATTTTCAATAAATAGTAAAATCAATAATCATTATTTGTAGAAAATGCTTGACAATTTTATTACTTCACATGTTCAATGAACCATACGATCATTAAGCACATCAATTTATCATTGTGAAACATTTTTATGTAGCTAAGTATCGACTTAACATATTCAAGGAAAACTATATTCAATTCAAAGGTTTTTATTTAGCTTATAAAGCTACATAAATTCACACATTTTTGACACAAATTAAGCATAAAAATAAAATATTTAAAAACTATGATAAAACTTAACCAAAATATACTAGATTAAATTTAAAAGTCTGTTTTATTTCAATTCATACTAGTAAGGTCTTTGATTTAATAATAAATATTCTTTCAGTGATGATTTAAACTTGTTTAGGGATGATTGATTCTTCACACTGATGGTAACTCGTTAAACATTTGAAAACCTTTATGACATAGAGTTCTGTCTTTTCACGCCTGTCTCGGACAGGTGAAAGTTCATTCTATTTCTTGTATTGTGGCCATGAATATCACAGTTTCGCTTGAACAGATTTAGTACGTTTTCAGGAAGGATACCATACTTTATTTTTGAAACCAAAACCAGTACATTATATTTAAGAAGGTCTTTAACATTCAACCAGTCCAAGATCGACAGCATGTGTTTAATTGGTGTGTATCTGTTGGCTCTTAATATCGTTCTCATAGCTTTATTTTCGAGAAGTTGAAAATTATCAATTACACATTTGTTACTAAAGTACAGCAGGCTGGAACAATAGTTTAAATGTGGTAATATTAGTATATTATATAAGTTTTTTCTTGTATCCAGGTTTAGATTGTCTGATAGTCTATATAGGTAATTAACTTTTATATAATCCTTAGGTATTGTCAAAATACTCAGAAGCTATGGGCCAGTTCCCTAGTATTTTTCAAGCGGAAATTCACGCCATAGAAAGGTGCATTCAATTCAACCTCGATAGGAAATACCGGAACAAGGAAATTGCGATCCTCTCCGATAGCCAAGCAGCCATCAAGGCGTTGAGCTCTTATAACATCAACTCAAAGATGGTTTGTGAATGCCTAGATAAACTAAACGATCTGGGCAGGAACAACAAAGTGATCCTCCTCTGGGTGCCGGGGCACGTCGGAGTGAAGGGTAATGAACAAGCAGACACCCTGGCACGAAAGGGTGCGTCAACGCCACTAATCGGGCCAGAGCCTTTCTGCGGACTTGGAAAATCTTACTTCCAAGAAGAACTCAATAAAGCTGAAGAAGCAATGAGAGCAACATACTGGCAAAGACTTCCAGGACTGAGGCAGGCCAAAGATCTCCTCGGAAAGTTCAACCGAGCAAGATCGAAGACACTGATTAACCTCAGCAAAACTAGTCTAAAGACAATCACAGGATTTCTTACGGGGCATTGCAGACTCAAAGAACACCTAAGGAAGCTAGGTTTAGAGGGGGACAGCACCTGCAGATTCTGCAAGGAACGTCCAGAAACACCCTACCATATACTGATGGAGTGCTATGCTGTGCACCATGAAAGACTGAACACATTGGGATCATACCAGCTGACTGTAGAAGAAATACCACGAATAGACCCCCTTAAAATCCTCAAATTCCTGAAGGTATTGAGGCTTGAGGGGCTGCTGTAAAACGAGAACACATCGAGAAGCAGAAGAAGATGGGGCACAATAGATCTAATAAGGTCGCAGCGCATCGGTCACCATCCAAACCTACCAATACCAATAGGTATTGTCCACCTACTATTATTTAGTTCTTCAATGTCCTTTTCTTTCTCTAGAAACTATCAAATAATAATTCCTTTGTTTTATTGTGGGTTAAAACATAGATACATTGTAAAAAAAATTTGAAACAAAAATATTTTTTTTTTAAATCAATAAATATGCCTACTTTGAATTGAAGTCCTTTGATTTGGTGGTGGAAAAAAGTTTTTACGAATCATTCAATAAAACCAAATTTCATAATGCTTTAAATATATTCTTTCAGAATTCTATTATTTACAGTCTTTTAATTTCAACAAGTAGATGAGTTAGATACGAATTACTTAAATAAACGTAATGAGAAATGAAATACAGATAAACAATCAAAACGTGAGAAAATTATATTCCCAATTGCATATATGCAAAATACTGGAAGTGAAATTAAAACAATATCTTGACTAGGAAAACTAATGGAAATTTTTTCTTAAGTAAAACAAAGAATTTTCTAATTCACTAAAATTCAAACTAATATTTCTTTCATTAAATATAGTGGCAAAATTGGTATAAAACTAAAAATCACTTGAATTGCATTTTAATTCAGTTTCAAATTAAAAAAAAAAACTATATTTCCTCTTCATTTCATTGGTAACATTGCAAAAATCAAGATAAACATTCAAAAAGCTTCAATTACACTATGATGAAGACATGTACGGTACCCAGCCAAATTCATCAAAAAAATGGACGACTGATTCTTTGGTAGTCCTCACCGTTGAATCTTCCTGCAGATCAAAAGGCGTGAAATCAGGCATGGTTACATCATCTTTCTGTAAAAAGAAAAAAAGTTTAATAGAAACATTAATTATAAAACGAGGTGGAATCAACCTGTTTAAACAAAGTTCCTCTCACTAAAAGTTAATAGTGCATATGCGATATTAACTTGTTTTAAACTATCAAAAAGTTGTTTCTCCCAAAATCCATTCGGAAAATACTAAAATCCAATGACACCCACTATTATATGTTATTTTGGCTTCTGAAATGAGGAGTCAGATTCGTCATACGATTATGATGCTTTTTAACATGAAATTGGAGATTACATTTCCAAATATTTCATTCTTCTTTGGATTATAATGACAAATTGTTATTGCTATAAAAGGGTGCACTTTAGGCAGGGTGTCCATTTTTATAAAATGCATTCCAGGCAGTGACGGATTAAGCCAGCGCGGGGACTGTAGCAAATTCGGCCAAGAGGCCTTTGGCTTGCTTTAGGTTCTCAAGTTTATGGTATTAAACTCAGATTCGGGAATAAAACTGAAAATGTGTGTGCGAGACAACCCGGAGCGGCTATGTAGGAACCAGTGGCGGCTCGTGAGGTTTTGGTTTGAGGAGGCTACAAGAGGTGTTGAAAAATACACCATAGGCGAAATTTTTTAGGATTTCAAGGTCAACCGCCTTATAATTTAAAGAAAATCAAAGTAAAACAAGCACCCTAAGCTATTAATTTGTTTGGAAAAAAATGTTTTTTACTCTCGAGTGTCTACTTTGAGACCTACAACTCCTATTTACAATATTTACAAAAACTCTTCTCAGCCAATTAATCAATTCATAAAATTTTTTGTTCTTTCACAAAATAGGTACCCTTATTCGAGGAATTAATCTATTGTTGCCCAGCAAGGACCAAGGTGAGAGTTTTTTGTTGCCAAAAATAAAATAGGACCCTCCCAAAAATAGATTAAAATAAAATTCTTGTCATAAGAGTAAAA
The DNA here is from genome assembly GCA_030704885.1 of Cynegetis impunctata. NCBI lineage: Eukaryota > Metazoa > Arthropoda > Insecta > Coleoptera > Coccinellidae > Cynegetis > Cynegetis impunctata. The sequence goes on from JARQZK010000760.1 coordinate 326,655, forward strand.
CAAAATAAAAATAAAATAACAAAATAAAATAATAAAATATACATTTAGACCTAAAAAAAAATTTAAATAAATTCTTTGGCATAGACATCTATTTTTTATAATTCCAGCATAGATGCCAAGGCAGAAGCCTTAAATAAAAAATAATGTTTACATAAAATTAAACAAAAAATAAATTCTGTGAAGATTTTTACAAGGAACAACGAATTATTTGGTATAATACTAAGTAATAAAGTACATAAGACCACAAACAAAACCTGTGAAAAATAAAATGTACAAAATATGTGTGGGACAGCTGGTGAGAGCAAATAAAAAGTTATTATATATTTTTGAAGATTAGTGGGATTCTGCGATCTTTAACGTTAGCAAAATGATCTATAATATCCTCATAAAATTTTTCGGCCATTAGTCACTACGATTAAATTAATGCTTTCCAACGAATTCACTCGATTTTACCCGAAAATCAATAGTTGTGATTGGTCGACATTGTGTGAGACTTAGGCTGCATCGGTGTTGCCATTTACATGTGTTTTGCTTTTCTATTGCAATGAAGTATTCATTCGCAGTATTTGCACCGTTGTTTGCTTTTCTGTGGCAGGCATAATGAACGTTGAGAATACCTTTTTAAGCCTCCGCAGCGTTGCCACAAATCTTGAACTGAATGAAATGCAGTAAATGTAAATACCTTCTATCGTAATTAATAAATTATATTATAGGTATAATGTAGGTTAAAAGGAAGGTAGGTGCATAAAATAATATGATTTTGATTAATATGAATATGCTGAATGCTGACTATTCAATATATTAGTGATACACGGAATATTATTGAGGAGGAGGCTTGGCCTCCTTAGCCGCCCCTGGTAGGAACACGTATATCTGTGTGTGTAATGATACCCGTTTTTGAAATAAACCTCCTATATTTTTTTTATTACTTTTAGAAATGAAATGAAATTGGTTGGCTTTTTTTAAACTTTAGCAATAAAATATTTTAAACATATATTATTTTAATCATTCATTAGGTACAATCAAAGTCACATACGAACAATCAAATTCAAATTTATATTCATGTAAGTAAATGACATCCATGATACTTGTGAAAGAGCTATTTGGGCAAATTTGCCTACGGTCAGTTAGCTGATTGGGGTTGAGCCATTATAGAACTGACAAGAAACTTTGGCCATTTGTTTTTCATTCGCCAGGGGGTCACAAGAGTTGGTGTTACAATAATATGGTGGAATCTAAACTGATGCAACAAGAATACAATGCTAAACATACAACCTTAGCAACCTTATTCTGCACTAGTTTTTAATATTGCCGTTTAGTATTCAAATATCGAGAACTAGTTCCTAAAACAGTACCTAGGTACTTGAAGCCTATTCAAAGACCCGAACGACTCGAACTCAAAACAATTTTTCTCAAGAATGGCTCACATCTAGAGAGCTTTTTACAGGTTTTTATGTTGTACCGAATATAAATGTACATCAAATTCTAATAGTTTGATACTCAATAGAATCCTATTTTATTCGTTCGGCTTTTACGACTAGCTCGATCGGTGACAATATCAGGGAATTTCCGTGTTAGTTTTTAGAAATGTAAAGTAAAGTAACTTATTAATGTTAATATACAATAAAGCATTTACACACGTCAGAGGAAAAAAAGAACATTTTTTTTTGGCCATTATAGGTGCTTAATAGTTAAAATACATTAATAAAATTTGTCCACGACTGTACTATAAATCATTCATTATACGTGTGCTTCCTGAAGTACAATTATACCTATTATTCACTAGTGTGTATAATGGTTTATTATACACTGCATGACGTCACACTCAAAACGTATGTCCAAACTTGAGACTATCATTCACATTGTTAGGATAGTATTGTTATTAGATTTTTAGGTTTTATGTAACTGAGATAACTTTTAGGCAAATTATTAAACTAATATTTAATATAATGCCCAACTTATTGAATATTTACTCTAATAAATTATCTCTTTCATTTTTATCAGAGTGAAAGAAAGGAATGGAATCGATGTCAAGTGAAATAGTTGACGTTTACGTGAGTATGCAGTTTTCAGTGAACACAGAAAATGTTATGTCAACGCTTTTGATAACTATTTTTATTGTTGAAAATGCAGATTATTACTAATTTTTTCGAGGAAGTCGTGGACAAAGTATAGTATTCTACTCGCACAAAATTACAATTTTTCACTCGGGTGAATTGCGACACTCGCTTGCAGCTCGTGTCGCAAACTTCACCCTCGTGAAAAATAGCAATCATTTTGTGCTCGTTGAATAATATACAATTATTCTATTATGATCATTTGTCAATAAAATAAGGTAAGTAGAATTTAATACAGTTAATAAGTTAAATAAAATAATTTCTAACAATTGGGATAGTTAAAAAGGCGGGACAATACAAAGTAAGGAAAAAAGAAAAACATTACATTACAATTAGGTACCGGACATCTAAAAACACAGTGAGTTAATTTGTTTAAAAGGTTAAAATAGAATAATGACAACTCATAGAAGAAACTTTAAAACAATCTACATATAAAATTACAATGTCTATTTATACCGTTATTGTAGGAACTCTTGTACACTGTAAAATGCATTATGGCCATTATGGGTGACTAGTTTCTTAATTTCATTTTTAAATAAATTTAAGGGCAGATGTCTTACTTCTACTGGAAGTTTATTAAACAACCTAACAGCTATAAACTCCGGGCGACTCTGGCATTTTGTCAGGCGGCAGTGGGAGGGTACAAAGTTATTACACTGTCTGGTATTATAATCATGGATATCTCCATGGGTTAGAAATTTGTTTTCGAACTTTTTAACATACAGTAAGTTTTCTAAAATATATACTGAGGGTAGAGTTGGTATGTTTAATTTAATAAATACAGGCCTAGTAATCTCTAAATTTCATGTCTGCCATAATCCTGACTGCCTTTCGTTGCAGACCGAATAATCTTGATGTAGATGAAGCTCCCCCCCATGCCAAGATGCCATATGTCATGATCGAGTGGAATATGCGGTACAACTTTAAATTATTGTTGTAGATTTTGACACCAACGTTTCACGTTGTGGGTATTATACAACCTATACCTACCATTTAACGTGACGAAGTCGAGTTTTAGATGTTCAAGTGAGAGTGCCTAAGCGCTTCGCGTTTAAGGCATGCAAGATATTATACGCTAATCTAAACTTATTTTTTTTTCACTGTCAGACAGGCGTTGGAGCGCGAGGACCCCCAATTCGCGGGGCCCGTAGCATTTGCTACTCTTGCTACGTGGCTAATCCGGCACTGATTCCAGGAATGTTTAATTTATAAATAATCTAGTCTCTATGTAAAATTCGAAATATGTATTGAATGAATGATTCTCATCTAATTATAATAAATTATTGGCATCATCGAACATGCGTTCTTCTAATAATATTGTAGATAACATCCCTGACGTTTACTGAAATAGCAGATGTCACCATGTAACGAAACTTTCCACAATACTGACCTGTATTTCATGTTGAATAAATGCTTGGACGTCTTGGACAGACCGAGACGAGCCACTAGAGCTGCAACTGTTCGATCTGTTCCATCTGTCGGAGTTGCGCCTCCCTGGCTCGCTTGGTGATGGCGACGTGCAGTTTCTTTCGGCAGAACTTGGTCTTTTTACGCTTTTTCTGAAAAAACGAAGAACGCATAACGTGAGTGCGTCTCGCGAATCGAAACAATTTCGAAAACGCAATACTTCGATTCGTACGAGATACAAAATGCGGTCGCCATGCAGCAAGCTTACAATCTTCAACTTGAAGGAAAAAAATTGCGACGAGTAAATCGTTATCGACATTAGTAGGAATTTGATTGATTGCTGAATTGATGATTAAAATAACCTCAATTGACACTTGGTGGAACATTGCTCAAAACTATACCTCAACTCAAGTGTGTTTAGATTATATAAAAAAATTTTTTTTTTATTTTTTTTCTTCATATATTGACCTGTGTAAATACATTCTGTATATTGGCACTAATAAAAATTATACTAAGTGAAACACTTAGCATTATTCCACTGAAGTTGCTATATTTACTCGAGGTATAATTTTCGGGATTGGATATCAAAAAAGTTGAAAGCTATTATAGGCCGATCACAATCAGTGTTAGGTAAAGTATATGAAAAAATCATAAGAAAAATACTGTCAAGTCACATCGAGCAATATATTCCCAAATTTCAATTTGGTTTCAAGAACAAGAAATCAACATACCACCCGCTAACAATTCTTGTGTCTAACATACAAAATGCAACATTAAAGAATAACAAATCTGCCACCTTGAGCCTAGATGTACAGAAGGCTTTCGACAACTTGTGGCATAAAGGTCTACTACATAAATTATACAAAAGGAAAGTCCCTGACACACTTATCACGTTATGCCAACAATTCCTAGCTAACAGAAAACTAGCTGTCAAAATTGGATCCACCATCTCTGAATATTTTAGCCCAGAACAAGGAACTCCACAAGGAAGCCCACTTTCAGCTCTTCTCTTCAATTTCTTTTGCCATGATATGGTTCTCACAGTTGATAATAAGTTGTACTTGTTGCAGTTTGCAGACGACACAATAATTGTATCACGTGATAAATCAGTTACAACCTGCATCCAGAACCTTCAATTACTTATAAATAAAATTTGTACATGGTTTCGATTATGGCGTATGAAACTGTATCCTGAAAAGTCAAAGTTCATGATTTTTCATCACAGAATAAAATCAACATCACCGACTGTATGTATAAACGGAGTTAACATCAAACCCTCAACTTCTATGAAATATTTGGGTGTGCAGATTGATAATAAATTAAATTTCAATCTACAGACAAATACAGCAAAAAAGAGAACTATCACTAGAGCCAAATACTTTGCCAAACTAACATATAAAAATCAAGGTATAAGCATACAAAATGCCACAAAAATTTATAAAAGCATCTGTTGACCCTTAATTGAATATGCACACCCAATATATGTTAACTGTAGAACTCCAGCAATGAAAAATCTCAAAGTGGCAGAGACAACAGCACTAAGGATCATTACAAGAATCAGACACCCCAACAATATTTTACACAACCCGACAAACCAAATGTTGTATTCAAGAACCAGGATTGAACCGATTGATTGTAGATTTAATGTTCTCAACAAAAGGTTTTTCAACAAACTTAAAGCGCTAGATGACATAGCTGACCTCTATCAAAATGAAGAACATTATACAACATCCAGAAGATATCCTACACAGACTCTATTTAAAATACTAGAAAATTTATAATATTTTTTTTTCTTTTTTATGTTTAAATTAAAATAGTATAATTATGCTGTTATAGGCTGAAGGACCCCAGGTCGATGGCCATTAATAAACGTTTCTCTCTCTCTCTGTTTCGGGGTTTTGACTCGTTATCAAGTTTTCTACCTGTTATCAAAGTAGTATATTTTCAACTAATAACATTATAAAAACTGTTTTCCTGTGGAAACGATATGTTGATTTCTGTATTTGGTTAGGTACCGGTGAACAAATAAATTTATTTTAGAAATTTAATTCATTTTATCAATCAATAAAATTCACTGCAAATATCAAAACTGAACACCATTAATAGAATTTTTTCGGACTTGGATATAACTAATGTGAATAATTTCCTAAGTTTTGGCATTTATAGAAAACCTACGAAAACAGTCACCGTAATACATTGCTTATTGAATTAAAATAAAATTGAGTGCCTTCCATTCATTTATACCTAGACAGGTATTGTTACAGTTATCCAGAGAAAAATTTGAAAAAGAGACCAAAAGTTGATAGCGAAGAATAATGAGTATGAAGAGTCCACAATTGACGGAAAAACAAGAAAATATTTGCAATAGGTGAAATAAATACAATATAAAACTCTTAGCAAAAATAAAAGAAATGTTAGTTCCTTATCAATTAATAATGACATAAAGAATTATTCAAAAATCTGGTCCTATATACAAATTATGATTGTGATGCATTTTATATTTGTCCAACTGGTAGAAACATCGGTAACAGATTGGATGAATATAAAAAATCAATCAACCAAAGGAAAACGTTAGTGGAATTTTGGAGCATTGCATAAAGAATGTCCATTTTAGATTTAAATAATCCGGAAATATTGCATTTATTGAACAAAGAAGAGTGGATGGCCCTTTCAGAAGCTCCATTGACTACATCGGCCATTTCCATGAAATTACCCATTACTAATAACCAAAAAGACCTTAGGATGTCTCCACTCATCAAAGCAGTAATTTAAATAGATATATTGTTGCATTTTGAAAACAGAAAATTCTTTATAATGGGTTAATAGCTCGAAACATATATGTCTAGTAGATAAAGCAACTTTAGTTGATGAATCATGACAAGTGTTTTACTTTAGTTGATTTATGAATGATGAAAAGTTGAATTATTACAACGCCAATCGCATTTGAAGTTAATAAACAAACGAAAAACTTTTCGCAATTTTTTTCTTTCATTAATTCACGAAACAGAGTCGCAAAATTCCGTTCATACTTATACAGTAGGGTGTCCTATACAACAGTAATCTGTACTACTGAAATTATCACAAGCAGATTGAGTGATGATTAAAAACTAAAGAGGATCAAGACATTAAATACACAATATATTAATATATAATTCAGGTTAGGCAAATAGGGAGCAAATGAAAAGTCCAACCATAGGATGAACGTTATGGCAGCGCATGAAATAAAAATTTGAAATGTTTTTGCTTGCGCTACAGTAATAATCATTCATTGGCAGTAACAGGCTATTGATGTTTGAAAAAATATTTTATTGATAAGTTAAAGTATCGTCCCGAAATTCAAAACTTCTGAACGAGCAAAATTACTGCGACATTTATGAACTAAAAAAAAAACTTAAAGGTAAAAAACAGACTAATATGTTTCATTTGTCTTTTTTGCGACTGTGGCCTTCTTCAGTTACTAATTATGTGCTATTCAGTTAAATATAAGTACTCAAGTGTGCTAGGGCTCTTACCTCTATTCGTGTATCGCTTATCACGCACAGCACGAATAGTTGTAGAGAGGTCGCCTACACCCGAAACCGGGTACGGCACCACAAGAAGAAGGGCTCTTACCAGCGTAATATGCATAATATATTCGTTATTATTTGATTTATAGATTTGCCTTTAAAAATACATCACTTGCAATTTCGACTATGCTTAATATTACAGCTAATCAAGAAAATAATTGTTGTAGATGTGAATTGTGGTTGGTTTGATGTTCTGAAGATGTGGATGGTGTTGGACTATTATAAGATAACCTTTGTGTATTTATTGTGCATTGACTCCACTTTTTGTGTTAAAAAAATTAGATTTGTATTTCAAGTTATTCTAATGGAGAAAGGGTTGGTTAGTTGAGCGGATGATATTGAAGAAGTTGGGTTGTTGATTGGATTAGTTGTTGTGTATTAATTCACGTCGTTAGAAAAATTAAATGTGTGTATATTGTACTTGAATGTTTTATATCAGTTCTATCATTTATGTCTTTCGTTAAATTTTTTGGAATATGTAACAATTCTGAAATTTCTCGGTGAGAACTACAAATTTTACTGATGGGGGACCATTACTAAAAACGGAGAAACATTTCACTAACAAAATTGAATAAATCAAGAATCTAACCCGTAATAGTTTCAATGCATTCAAGGATAACCTGACCAAGAATCTCCTATGTAAGTGAAGAATCCGATTTGATATCAAAATGCAGTAATTACATCTACCAATCTATTCTGACAAATTGATATATTCTATCAAACCCACAAATTCTGTTAAACCCACAAATTCTGTCGAACCAGAGAACATCCATTGAAAGTACACAGAATATCGATCAACTCTATGAAACCAGGTTTCTTTCACAGAACATCCACCGAAACTGCACAGAATTGCATCGTTTCGTATCAACCCTACAAGCGTCCGAAGATATAACAAACTTTCAAACTGCAGTCGCGCCTTTATTCTTAATAGTATATTTTGTGGCGATTGAATTTATAGTTAGAATACAAAAAACTACCCAGAAAAATCGTCCGATTTAATCAATTTAAAAACTGAGTAAACTATGTTTAAAAAAATTGGTCGAATGAAAAATAATACCAAAAGACTGTAAGCCTCCTGCAAACGCAACTTCTGAATGTATCCATTCCAATAAGAAGTTCGTGAAACTGCTGCCACTAATGGTCTGACATTTGACGCTAGCCCGCACGCAATATTTGAAATCTTTCGTGTGGGTGTTTGCTGTCTTACCGTTCTCCTATTCTGTCCTCTCGTCTGAAGATTGCATTGCCATTGATGCCCTAAGTGAAATGCAAACTGATACAATTTGTTTCTCTTTGTACTCGATTTTATTTGCTTGATGTTTTTTTTCTTAGCCTGCACACACAAAAACCAAAACCAATGACAAATGATAATGATGAAAAAAAAAATATACAACTAGAACAGAGGAAACCAATAGCATAAGCGAAATGATACAACTGAAATGAAGAAAAAATGAAAATAGACAAGAGATTAATCAGAGAAATTAGTTAACATGCATCGAAAAAGCTGGTTAGGAATTATAACTTGTTTAATGAGAGTTTTAGGGTATGTTTGAGATTGTCTGAAACCCTTTCCTAAAACATGCAGAGTCAAGGAACTTTTTGTAAGATTCTAATAACTACAATAATTTTTGACATTTACACAAACTGTCAAGAAGGTTAATCAGAAAAACAACAATAACCTATAAAGATACAGCTAACTAGTGAATACGAAACTGTACCACTACCTGATTCTTTAAACACGCTTTCGACAATCACGTTGACATTATCATGATTTAAACAAATCAGTCCCTCATCAACATATGATGATGTAAACATTATTTGAGAAATGTGCTTGAAATGTGTTAAAATGAGAGTGTTCGTGTAGTTGTATGTATTCCAATATACTCTCAACTAACCTTTCAGTGATTTTTTTCAATAGGCATCTGAAAATAAGAATGCAGCGCCAATGTGGCCAGTCGTAGAACTATAAATATTGACATTGGAATAATTATGTTGTATTTGTCGTGTGTTTATTTGTGTTTTTGAAATATAATTTTACCATAAATATGAAGACTTTTCAGGCTTCTTTATAGGCTCTTGCACCGTTTTATTATAAAACGTCGTTTAACTAAACTTGGTTTAATTTTTAAACTACGTTTATTTTTCTGGTCGTTGCACCAAAGAATTATAACCGACCCATTGCTAAACTGCGTTTAAGTATTATTTTGGATGAAACAGCGATGTACATGAAGTAAAAAGAAGAAACAGAATTTATTTTTCTACTTTTCTAACCTAGTTTTAATAGTAAAGAAGATATTTTTTTTGTGATTTGTATTAAATATGCATAAAATGGAAGATAATAATAAAAGGAAAAGGGGACTGAAATTTTTCAGATAGAGAGGGAAACTGTGGATGTATGAACTCCAACAAATTGAGCAATACTGTGCAAATGTCCTCCATTGGCATACAATTTTAATGCTAAAAGTAGCTGATCCATGGGGGACAAGCTGTCATTCCTACAAAGTTAGATATGTTTAATAGGTACTCTACCCATGATATCATATGAATACATTTTTTTGTGTATATTTTTAATTATGGAGAGTAAATTTGCATTTATGAGTTAAAGGAGTGCATTGTTCATTAGTATACATAAACTATAAATACACCCTTCAGTTCTGCAGGCCATATTTTTTACCACCTAGAGAGAATAACTGGCAAAATACCTATAAGATGATTATTGTTGATTAAACAAAAAAATCTATAACAATAATACAATATAATCGGATACCAATACTTTTGCATAGCTTGACGTTTACCAAGCAAATATTTTTGAAATAAATATGTGTCTACTGTTACAGGCTACAATATTCCAGGAATTCTAGAACGTTCAAGTTGTCGTTATAGATATCAAACTCTTCATAAAACATTTTAAACAAAAATTCGAGTTTCCGCCGGCAAAAATTAAATTTTTAAGGAAAAATGAACCATTTCTTCTACAAATAACCTCAAAATTTACTTAAACTTCGAATTAAACGCCGAAAATTGGGCGTTTAATTTATGCGGCGTTTAGGGCGTCTTAAACGCCGTTTATATTTTGGTGCAAGCGAAAATGTCAAATTAAACTCGGTTTACCATTAAACTTAGTTTAAGAATATACGGTGCAAGAGCCTATTAGTGAACAAGTGTGTTACTGTGTATGTATTCTCATTGCTATTGAGGCCGTAGGTGATTATCATCATTTGTTTTGTAGCCAAATTGAGAGAAATCTTAGGTTAGATCATGAGATGAATATCTTGATTCTCTGATTGACTCGTTCAATATGTACTCTAGCAGCTACTATTTTGGCATTCAACAATGCTTCTTCTGTAGTCAACTGTTTTTTGTCTTTCAAAAATGGTGGCCTGATCAACTTTATTTTAAACTGTTGACAAATATCATCTATCAAGAAACCTTTGTCCACCATAATATCATCCTGTGAGCTTTCTAACTTTAAAATTAAGTCACTTTGTTGGAAAATCGTTTTATCACATGCTCTTCCCCCATATGGTTCACTGATATAAGTAATTAAACCTCCAGGATAAACACCTGTCATGAATTTCACTGTGTTATTAGATTTATACTGAGAGTAAAAGCTGATCCTGCAGCAAAGGCACTTTGGATTCTGTATAAAAATTTCTGTACAGTCTAAGATGATTCGAGTATTTTGAAAACTTTAAAAACATTTTGGCATGTTTTTCTGTATGTCAGAATATTCTGGGAATATTATGACACAACTAAGAACTCTACTCATAATGGGTAGCATTTCATAAATATATTTTTGGAATAATTCTTGTGAAATGCGAAATAAAAGAGATAATGTCACATATGTAAGGTCACATTTCAATTTTGTCAATACTAAAACAATACGCTGTTTGATTGTTAATCTATGTGACCGTTGATCACTGTAAAGAGATTGTACTGCTTTTACTATTGTATCTAATAGTTTTATATTATTGAGACCAGTGAAACTGTTTAGAGCACTATCTGTAGTTATCAAATCACACAAAGAAGAGACTTTAGGAGTATTCCTTTTTCCCTTCTACACAAACACGATATTTATCACCAGCTGGAGGAAAAGCACGGAAATTCACATTTGAACATTTCTTTTCCCAGGAAGAACACTGAGGAACTGAACAATAACGACACGAACGACTCATAGCTTTCAAAATGATTGCAAATAATAAATATTTGTAAAAAATCACACAAAAACAAACACAAAACAAAAGAGAACGTAAGAACTATGTCAAGATTTTTAGTTATTCTGATTGTCACCAGGCGGCGTAGCGCTTATTTTGATTCGCCTATACTTTTTATATTTTCTAGTAATGAATTTGGGGGACAAAAGTTACCAAATCTTATTGTTGATAGGGGTAAAAAGGGAAAATCTTGAGACAATTTAGTTGTTCGAAAAATATTTTGAGTTCAGTCAATTATCAAGGAAAACATAAAAGAAGTTGAACTATTACGAATAATGCAAGTGAAAAAATACAATAACGTTCAAAAAAATTTCGGCTAAGAAGCTAAAATTAGATTTCTAATAGAAAATTTTTCACCATTTATGATAAACAACTTTAGCATATATAATTTTGATAGTTACATACTTTGTGAAATCCTCCTTTGAGAACTATATAGTCTACATAAAATATACATTAAATATTTCTCAGAAAAAATGGATTTAGAAGAAGTTGCTCTTTCAGTATCTGCAAATCTGGTCAAGTACAACATTGGTGCATTGTTACTTTTTACAGTAGAATGAGAGCTCTTACATTATAAAAATACTGAATAATTCACCATGGGCCACTTTACACGAAAAGGATTACTTGGTCAGTTAGATATACACAAATTTATAGAAATCGAAATTACTTTCTCCTTCCAGAGACTACCGGGAAACGGGATTAGGTGTCAAGGGAATGAAATGTTTGATGACCTTATTCAATGAAGCAATGACATTTTAGCAATCTGAACCTCCCTATGTAAGTTAAGGGTATAAACATTACTTTCAATAAAAATATTTTGAAGTGCGAAGTTTTCACAAGAAAATCATTTAGATAGATAATACCATATAAAACAATTATTTCTAAATTAAAAACTTAAGTTTTAATAAAATCTTTATTCTTCCTATTAGAACGAATGATAATAAGTAAGATGCAGTGGTAATATTGAAATTTCTTATAATTCTGATAACTGGTCACTTTGAACTCTATAAACAGTAACTCTCAGAAACATCAAAATTTCTATGAAGCGATGATGTGCCAATAAACTTCCTTCGTGAATCTGAATCAATCTCTAATAAAATTAATTTTTCATAATCATCTCTAATTTATAAATGTTCAGCTTTGTATGGATTGCTGAAGTTTTTACTACTGCTTTGAATTTTTTTTCACTGCATTTACTCTTATATGAAATGTTGCATTTTTTCTTGGTGCAGAGTAACTCGTTTATCTATTTACAATGTCACTTGGTAATGTTAGTTTTTGTGAAGCAGAATAAACTACTTATTTATCTGTCATAGATTTCACTCTGGGCAATATTATAATGATAATTTGTTTCTTTTAATCTAAAAATATGTATTTGCTTGATTGCGATTGTCTGTTATATTGATCATTATTTTTCATAATCTAATAGTTTCTATTGTTTAATAGACCCCACTTTAGTGTTGGGTAAGACACGACATGAAAATGAGTTTGTAAGAGTAGCCTCTTTTTTGTACTGAGCCAGTACAATGTCCCACTTCAAATGACGCGAGGCGTACTGAAGCTCGGCGATACGTTTTAAGTTACGAGTACGAATATGACATTTGATTTTATTGCAGTACAATAGTTACAGTCTGAACTCTGATTGATGATATATTAATAACACTGATCGACAAAATTATAGCTTTGTTTTCCCACCTCCGTAGCCAAGTTATAAACGCACGATAAATAAAAAGTCGAAGTTAGCTCTTGTTGATTTTTAATAATTATATTCATGATTTTTAACAAAAACAATGAATTATAATATTTACAATGGTGTAAAAGATTCCGATCGCTTAGATCTTTTGGCTTTTCTGCTGTAGGACGACGGTGTTTCTCTAACGATGGACCAACAATAATCAGCAAGCATTTGCCTTGGTAGCGTTTTTCGAATGACGCGATGTCTTGATGGAATCGCTCTCCATGCTCGTCACTTACGGCCCCCATATTTTGTGGAAAAAAATTAATATGTGATTGCAAAAAGGGTATTTTTAAGGACATTTTGCATCCCATTTTTTGATAAGCTTGTAACATCGTTTTGACGATATTTACATATTGCGGAGATTTGTGATTGCCAAGAAAATTTTTGGTCACTTCTACAAAGGACAACCAGGCTTCTTTTTCAACGTCATTTAATGCTGCCAGAAACTCTGGATCCTTCATGAGTTTCCTTACGTCAGGTCCAACAAATATGCCTTCTTTTATCTTGGCATCGCTAAGAGAAGGAAATTTATTTTTCAAGTATTGAAACCCAGTACCATTTTTATCAATGGCCTTAACAAAGTTTTTTATTAATCCCAACTTTATATGTAAAGGTGGCAATATTATTTTTTTGGGATCGACTAATGGAACATTTTTTACATTTTTCTGGCCAGGGATATAAGCTGTTTTTTCAGGCCAGTGCTCTTGAGTGTAATGTTTTGATCGATCCCTACTATCTCATTCACACAAGAAACAGCAGAATTTGGTATAGCCAGTTTGGAGTCCTAAAATTAAAGCAACTACCTTTAAATCAGCACAGATGGTCCACTGGAAGTCTTTGTAGTTTATTTTGTCTAAAACAAGTCTCATCACTTCATACGTCTCTTTTAAATGTGTACTGTACGCTATAGGAATGGATGGACATTTGTTACCATTATTTAGAAGCACGGCTTTTAAACTAGTCTTAGAGGAGTCGATGAAAAGCCGCCATTCGGTAGGAACATGCTTATGACCTAATTTAACCAACAGACCGTTAATATCATTACAAAACACTAGGCTTTAATCTTTTGAAAAAAAATCAAGAACAAAACTGTGACGTGTGCGATATTTACATATGACGACTCCGGGTTCGAGCAAATTCCACTGTTTAAGTCGTGATCCTAAAAGTTCTGCTTTTTCTTTAGATAGATTCAGATCCCTGGATAGATCATCGAGTCGTTCTTGGCTCACTAGGATTGGAGCATTGCTAGTAGAAGGCCCATGAAACTCTGGATCAGAGGAAGAATCTTCCGGGCTGTCTGATGATGTCTTACTGTCTAGTGATAAATGCGCTATCAAATCCTCATAATGGTAAACAGGTTTGTCAACCGAACTCACGTCGAGATACTTTAGAGTATGTTTCTTTTTCCTATTTTGCCCTTTGAGATTAGTGAGACAAAAATAGCAGTCAGTAATGTGATATTTTGGTTCACGCCAAATGACTGGTTTCGTAAAAGGCGGCATATCAATTTTTTTATGAGACCAATCGGTTAGGTTTTTGTAGCAAGTTATACAGCAGACATGTGGCACCCACGATTTATCTAGATTAGCAACTCTAATTTTAAAATAGTTAAAATAACACTCTTTGATATACGCAGTGATAGACTTTTTTTTGGCCATCTGTTGTGAACTTTCCACACACGTAACAAAAGTGATCGGGAGAATTTATGCAACTGCGTGGCATTTTTGTAGCTTACTATCTTGCGTTTCGTACACGACTGAACTTGTTTCAATAGTTTGTTTATTTTATAAAGTATCGTAAGGAACAGAAGTGTGAACATGGAGAATTCACGCAAGTCTTTTATTTTGATAACGGGTGCTAAACAAACGTAAGTACTATTATTTCTGTAATAAGGTGAGGGATACCTAACAAAAAAAATATAAATCTCTTAGGTGGGAGAACCATTGTTGAATAGTGTAATCAGTATCGCAAAGTGATATGAAACGATTAGCATAGTGAATATTGTTTGTAAGTAGGTGAATAAAAATACAAGCAATTAATATATTTCGAAGGGTTAGGATATTCAAAAGCAAAACAGTCGCTTCAATACGTGCCTCATAGGATATTTCCTTATCGCTCGACGAGACTCGAAAAGCAATAATGCAATAAATTTGTAGCATGCGTCTCACTTCCTCTTTGTCTTCATCCTACAGTTTTACGGAGACGGAAAGTAAGTAGCGCCTAGCGCGACACCCGCGTCAGAAAATTTGAAGCAGTACAATATAAAATGTTGAGCCGCTCTTACATTTTGACGTCATGTACGGGACAAATGTACTACTCAACACTACCCCACTTTACCTGACTATTATTTATTATATTTATTTTATTTGTATATTTCTGATAATCAATTTGTATCTTTGAATGTCCTACTCAACACTACCCCACTTTACCTGACTATTATTTATTATATTTAGGGACGTTCCGATACTAGTAAATACGAGTAAGTATTCGATACTTTTGTTTCGATACCAACTACTTTTAGTATCGAATCAATCTTGCGATACTTACTCGGTATCGAAATGAAAGTACTCGGTATCGAATCGAAGAGACTCGGACTGAACGGAACGAATGTTACTTTTTTACAATTTCTGAACGCATTTTCTTTGTGATCAAAAGCTGTTCCGCTGGATCCTGTGCTGAAGTTATATTATAATCTCTTACTTTCTCTCACTCGCATGTAGGGCCCTCTGGGTTTTCTCTGTTTCCGTCGGAGTCACGCACCAGCGCTGCTAGAGAAATATTGGAAAAATCTCTATGTTCAGAATCTGGTCCGAGCTATCGATACTTACTCATATCGATACAATTTTGGTTTTTTTTTAGTAATTATTTCTAAAAATGACAAAATAGAATTCATATGATACATACATTTTATATTAAAAAAAAAAAAATTTCCAATTTAAAGCTCATGAATTCGATACTTTCTTGCACTCGGAAGTTAGGTTAGAATAAGACAGGTTTGTTTAAATTTTTGTAAAAAAAAGTGAGAAAGCGGCAAAATCTCAATTCATATTCGGCTTCAAAATTAGTAATTAACAAAAATTTTATGAATTTTTTCATTTTTCGAAATAATTACCAAAAAATATCTAAAATGTATCGATATGAGTAAGTATCGATACTTTGGAGGTACTCATATGAGTAGTATCGAAAAATGATTCGTGTACTACTTATATGAGTAGGTATCGATACCTTGTATGTATCGGAACGTCCCTAATTATATTTATTTTATTTGTATATTTGTGATAATCAGTTTGTATCTTTGAATTTTCATTATAAAATGTGTGTGAACGAAAAAAACATGTAATACAACTACTAATTTCAATAGAACAAATAAAGCAATATTTATCTACATAGTTTGATTTTGAAATAGCATTTGACCATTCACAGACAACTATTGAAGTCGGTTCAGTTCAAAATATGAAATAAAGCCATTGTGAACAAGGACACACCTACAATAAAGCCATCATGAATGATTGAAACTACTACTCACAGTTTTAACCTTGATTTGCTGCCTTTGAAAAGAGGCGTGTTGCTCGTAGTGAAACGTCTCTTCTTGCGACGTGATACCCAGGTTGCGATACTTCAACAGCTCCTGAAGCCTGACTCTGAGTTCGCGTTCTCTCTCGATGTTGGAAATAAGTCTTTCGTGTTCTGCAGCTGTTTGAAATTGGCTAAAGACGCGCACGTGATCCCTGAGTTCTCTGTAGAATAGGGTCACAATTATAAAATTGAAGGGAAATATCCAAAGCAGCTGCTGCTCTCACTCATTAATTTATGATAAAATAACTAAAACTTCGTCCTTTCGGTGAAGCACTCTCGTAGAATTAGAGGAAATCATCTGAAGCTGCAGCAGCTTTCAAATACAAATATTAAGTATAAAGTTAACTAATATACTAACTGAAAGAACTACATAGTATTATTTTGATAACAAATTTAAATGAGCGTACAGTTAACTAATGTACTAACTAAAAGAACCAAACATTCATTGTTTTTTTAACTGATACTGATTTATATTTTCAAATTTAAGTACCTGTATATTTAACTATCAAACCATGAGAAACATACTTGTCGATCATGGTCAATTTCATACATTACACAAAGTGAACAAGGAAAATTCTTTAATAATTTAAAAAATTATCAAACAACGTCCAAGGAAGCTGGTTATACGTATTCAGCAACGCAAAATCTGTATTCACAATCGAACGGTGAATTATAGAAATTGTCAAGTCACCCCGACTCAAAATCTGCATACAGCTGTTTCGATCTTATTAGATCTCATCAGTGCAGCTTATTTGACTCGGAGTGAATTAACAAATTTCTAATTGTTCCCCAATACAAATCGTGGTCAGTAACACTGTCTGGATAACAATCCAGAGTGCCATCCCAAGATGTTGGGAAACAACAATTCACCGCTTAGACTGAAAATGCAGAAATTCGTCGCTTAAACACATACCTCCTGATATGAAGATATCTACTCTACAACAGTGGTGTATATGATTCCAAGGCACACTAACATAGTGATTTAAATAAAATCACTATAATTTTTTGAATTATTAAAGAATTTTCCTTGTTCACTTTGTGTAATGTATATTTAACTAATATACTAAATGAAAGAATTCCTACAGTGTTCTTTCAAAGAATTGAAAGGAATAATTTGAAGTTGTAGCTGAATTATAAATACAAATTTATATAACTGTGCAGTTAACTAATATACTAACTGAAAAAATCATAGTGTACTTTTGGAAACAGACTTTTATAGAATTGAAGTTCTAGTTGATTTATAAATAAAAATTTAAATAACTAGTATAGTTAACTAATATTCAAACTGAAAGAACCATAGCGTTCGTTCGGAAGTTGCTTTTAGAATTGAAACAAATCATCTGAAGATGCAGCTACTGTACAAAAATTTTAATCTTTGTAAAGTTAACTTATATACTAACTGAAAGAACTGTTCTTTCGATAGGATACTTTCTTAGAATTGAAGAGATAATCTGAACAAACAGCTGTTCAGAAAAAAAAAATTTAATCAGTATATATTTAACTAATATACTAACTGAAAAACCATGAAGTAGTATTTTGGAAAGAGAATTCCAAAGAATTGAAGGGATATATATGAAGATACATCTGTTTAAGTCCAGAATTTTAATTAGTGTATTAACTAATATAACTGAAATAACTAGATACAGGATGCTACATTTATGAATTATTATAAATTCCATATTTAATTATTCCAAGATCATATGAAAATCAAAGATCAATTACTAAAATCAGTATGAAACAAATTAAAGAACAATTACGCAATGTAGAAATAAAATTTGTGCAATGCTTAGATATGAATTAAATTATTCTATTTTTTTAAGAATATATACATATATTTGTGTTTTCTCAAAAATATCAATTAAGTTTTAAATAATTCTTCAACAGTGAACAACCACTTGAAAGTTTTCATAAGATAAATATCAATATTTTATTATAAATTCCTTTCGATTGGATTTCATTAGTTGTGCACTTTTTCCATTTACTTATACTCATATACCAAACTCACTTTTGTTCTTTGGTTAGTGGTTTTTTATTGGGGTCTTTTCTGTCCTTTGAAAAAAATTTGGACACACAAGCTGATAATCTCGAACCACTCTTCTTTTCTCCTCGTTCTCTCCCTCAATTTTTCTGGAGTACATGTCTACATAGCCAATTTAATCAAGATTTCAACTTTCGAATCTTGTGTTGTGTCAAGTTGAAGCGACGACACAAGCTGCTCTGCAGGCATATCGAACTCCTGAAAATATAAGGTCAATTTCAAATCGACAGAGAAATAACATATTTATATATTATTTATTGTATACACAGGTACAAGTAAAAGAAAATTTAACAAAAACATCCATCATTATATTGTCAATTTAAAAGGAAAATGAGCATATTTGTCTCTAATTAAAGGTGTATTAATATGGTCTCTGAAAACTCAATGATAGATCTTCCACTATAAAAAATTTTCACCTACAATACTTTCAAATAGCCAGATGTTTTACCCTTTCATAGTCATCTCTGTGTGGCTTATAACCCAAACAGAATAGCTTCCTCAGGTGTTATATCTAACGGAGGTAATTTGGATATGGCAGCTGGTGCTAGGGGGCCCTTATCTTCAGGCACATGATCTTTTAATACTGGCCTTCGTCTTTCCACATCTTCCCCAAGTTTGCTTTTCCTATATTTCATCTAAATACCTGCTTAATATATTCTCTTTCACCTCTGAAATAGAAAATCATTAATTGGATCATATTTAACAACAGTTATTTCTCCCGAATAAATTTAAAACAAACTCAAAAGAATTATTTTAATAAAATTATAGTTATGGTTATTTGTTTTACATAAAAAGCATTATTGACAATGATTCATTTTGGTACAGGATATTATTGTTGATTTTTATTTACCTTCAGGTGTTCTTGTTTTTGACATATTGACAACAATATCCACAATTTCCAAATCCATACAGTTCCACTGCATCTAGTAGCTGCAATTCTTCTCGTCCTGTTCCAATATTTCCTCTACCTCCTATGACTATGGCGCAATGATCCTAAAAAGTAGGCAAATAATATTTGTGCAATTACATTAATAAAATCTTTAATAACATACCACGAACTTATATGAATGATCGTTTTCTATGTGGACCAATTTCTGCACCACTCACAAAAACACTGAAAAAGAGAGAGAGAATGATAAATAGGGCAATTAATATATTATTCTAGTTTATCGCGGTAAAATTCAAATTTTACATAGAAAATATATCCGGCCATTTTCTTTGACGTACGCAACAGTGTCAAGTATTTACCTGCAAACAAATATCGAAATCTGAGCATTCGCAGCATTGAACTCTCACTCCATTGATTTCCTCTTGGCAATAAGTACATGAAACTTTTGCAAAAACATCTAAAAAAAGTTTTATTTTTGAAATTTTCAATCATGAATTACGAAAATAAGAACCTTACCAGCAGTCGCCATTCTTTTTTCTGTTGTGTACAGAAAATTTCATTTTCTGTCAATTATAACAATGTTCTAGGCATGCGTTCAGAGTCATAATCATAGAAGAGACAAAATGAAGAACCTTCTCTACAGGCTCTTGCACCGTTTTTATTATAAAACGTCGTTTAACTAAACTTGGTTTATGCGGGGTTTAAAACCTCTTCATCGCCGTTTTATATTTTGGTGCAATGGCGAAAAAATGTCAAATTAAACTCAGTTTATAGTCATATTTCTAGATAATTTGAAGTGATAGCGTATTCAAACAGAATTTATTCAATTACTTTTTACATTACAATTAGATGATTAAAATCCCCTCATAATCAACTCGAAGGCAGTTTGACCGCACATAACCAAACGACAACCAGACCAATGAGTGTTAATTGGAACAGAAACTTATCCCTGAATCCACCCTTTAACCAGACCGGAAGACCGTCATCGACCTAAAAAAACAAATAAAATTAGTAGCTGCCATTAAAAAATAATATTTATTGAAAACGATATTACCTGAAATTTCTTCTGATTTTCCTTCAATTTTTTTAATGAGCGGTGTACAACTATTTCTCGCTGGAAATCCTCGCTACTCTTAGTTGGCGGACAAGGATTTCTAATGGCTTGAAGTTCCGGACAAAATAAAAAAATGCCTCCGTAGAAGTCTAGGGACGATAAACGATCTCTGAAAATAGGCAATTTTTTACTAAATGCGTTGAATATCACATGCATAATTACAATTCACCTTCAAAAGATTCATTTTTGTTAATAACGCTCTGAAGTAATATCTTTAATGTCAAAAATCTTCAGACGGCTTAATCGTTTCCATGGAAATATATGGAAAATATTCACGTATGTTGATTATTCTAAAGTTTAATAATTTAAGTAAGTACATATTATTAACTAGCGGACCTGACGGACCGTTATCCTTTATCGAACGTTGTAAATTAAATAATAGCAAACAAAGAGAGAATTCAATATAGGTAAGCGAAATTTTGGTGGCAATATGTTCAGATACGTGAAAACATTTTTCGTCGGTAGAACTCGATCGCAGAGCCACCTACCGGGTTCAATTGTGAATCTAAACCATCCAGGGGCTCCGTGAGGGGCTTCACTTCAAACACACACAAACATTTATCAAAATCGGTCCAGTCGTTTAGGACGAATTCAGTAGAATACACACACATACAGAAGTATTATATATTATATATGTAATACAGATAACTTTGTACCCTTTTTTATCCTTAATGCGCACACGAAGCGGTGTGAGATTTAGAATAATTTATTAAACTTGATATAAAGGAGTGTGAAAAGCTAAAATTTATATATAATGTGTGAGGGGGTACATTAAATTAAATTTCTAAAAAATCAGTTTCGTAGAAATACTACACCGCAATCTTCGCCATTTTATATAATCATTGTTTACATTTAAGCTGCCATTGTTAAACAACATTATTCAAACTTAAAATTTCAATTATGATGGTCTAATTTCGACCACTGGTATAACGATAAAAGAGACATAAAACAAGTAGGATCATCATTGTTAACTGAAACTCGGCCGTATGTGTGGGGGGGGGGCAATCATCAATCAACTAAACAAAGAAATATATATTTTCAAAGTTTGTGAATAATTTGTTCTAAGGTAACTTGTACCTCGGATATTATAGTCATGCAACTGCTCCACGTGTTTTACATTTAAATTAGTTTTTAGAAGTGTATTTTTTAGGCAATATACAAATTTTGTTTGTTCAAAAATCCTAATCCTTTTTATATTCCATATTTTTGTTGTTTTATACACCTGTTCCGTTGGATCAATACGGTTCAACATAAAGATGGTTTTCATTGTTTTATTTTGTGCCTTGTAGTTTGTTTAACACATAAGTAGGTAGGTTTCCTCAAAATGGAATTAGGTATCTAATATGAGGTAGGATATAGCTATTATAAAGCAAAAGTCTAGATTCTCTATTTAAACTATATATATATATATATATATATATATATATATATATATATATATATATATATATATATATAGTATATTATTATATATATATATTATATATATATATATATTATAATATATATATATATATATACATATATATATATATATATATATATTATATATATATACTATATAATATATATATATATATATATATATATATATATATAAGTATATATATATATATATATATATAAAACTGTTGAACTTTTGAAATATTGAAATTAATGTGGCGTTTATGAATGTTTTTTTTTTTAATTTAAAAGTCAAAAAATAGATAACTATGCTTCATAAAAATTTTTGCGGCTGTGGTAGTCTTTCAGTTATTAATTATACGTGTTATTCATTTCAATATCAGCAGTCAGGTCTGCTAATAATAATAATAATAATAACGTTTATTTTTGGTCCCAAAAGCAGTGAGATCTCTGGTGACAAAAACCTAATAAATAATTTACAACAATAAAAAATAAAAATCAAATACAAAAACAAAACAAATTCTTGCTTCGTTCCTTAACCTATTCCACATAAAACAAAATCTAATTTCTTTGTACAAGTTAAGTTAAAATAAACACATATGCATTCACCCCTTAAATTATTGTTGATATTAAATGTTTTTTAAGGTTATAGTTTTTTTTATTTATCACATGTACTGGAAGAGAGTTCAATGCTGCTACACTGCTGTATATGGGAGACTCTTTGTATTTATTGCTTCTCGGCAGTTTCTGTCGAATACCTGCACACTTTCTGGTACCATGGCAATGTATCTCATGACTATATGTTAATGTAACCCGTGTTTTCATTTGGTTTCTCTGTATATTGAATATAAGTTTAGATTGCTCCATTATCAATAATTTTTTCATGTCAAGTAACTCGGTGACTTTGTAGACCATTGTTGTAGGTGTAAAATAGTCCATGCAATAAGTTGTTTTGACTGCTCTATTTTGAATTCTCTGAATTTTCTCCATTATATATTTGGGGGAAGAACCTAATATTAGATGGTAAGGGAAACCACAGAAACCCTTACCAACTTAATGTACAAAATAGGTTCTTCATTAATTATTTGATTTAAAGAGGAATTTATGAAAAATCAAAATTCTACCAGTTAATAATTACGTACTGAAAAAGAGAAATCTTCATTCAAAGTTGGTCTATCACAGAAAAAGGGTGGTTAGTTTAGTGGATGTAAAAGAATTTCGGTTTTTTATGCTAGAGTTTGTTAGATTAATTGTTGTGTTTTGATTCATGTTGTTGGTTAAAAAAATTAAATCTGTATTTATTCTACTTGAATGTTTTATACCATATTGTAAATAAAACTTCAGTTTTCGATTTTCACTATATTTTGTTAACATGACAATTGTTTCGCCTAACACAGTGGCTTCTTCAGATGTATATTACTTACTAACTTTTACAACGTTATGTTTTTCCGAACTCATTAATTGTTGATTGTGCGATCTCTGAATATCAATAGCTCAAACCCTAGCAGCTGTTCACTGAGAAATACATCAAAACCAACAATGTTTATGAGACCAGTCACCACAAATGAAACATTTAAAATAATAAGTTCCCTGAAGACGAATGCAGCACCAGGATACGATATGATCAAACCTCAACTTGTGAAAAAACTCAAACATATACTAGCCCCAGTTCTAGCAGAAATGATAAACAAATGTATGAAAAACGGAGTATTTCCATCGAGTCTTAAAATTGCCAAAATAACCCCTATACATAAAAGTGGACCCATGAATATTAGTAATAATTATAGACCAATATCCATTCTGACAGTGTTTTCCAAAATTTTTGAATCAGTGATGAAAGCCAGGCTTCTCAACCACTTGGAGAACATAAACTTTTTCAGCAGACAACAAAATGGGTTCTTATCAAAAAGAAATACTCAAACAGCAATCACTAACATCATGGAATATATCTATAAAGAAGTTGATGAACGAAATAGAGTTATGGCAGTTTTCTTAGACCTTAGGAATGCCTTCGATGTTGTAGAACACAAACAATTACTAAACAAACTCAATATGATTGGCATTAAAAATAAAACACTCGACCTATTCACCAGCTACCTAAGCAATCGATGGCACTATACAACAATCAATGGAATATCAAGTGAAAAAACTGTAGTAACCAGTGGTGTACCCCAGGGGAGTGTAATTGGTCCAACACTATTTCTCATTTATATCAATGATTTGTGTAGCATTGTACTACACGGGAAAATAACTCTGTTTGCTGATGACACTGCACTCTTCTACTCAGGAACATCCGAACAAATTTTCCAGTTAGCTCAAGAGGATTTTAATTGCATAAGTGAATGGACAGCAAAAAACAATATTCTATTAAACCAAACTAAATGCAACTACATGATCTTCAATAGTGATGCAGAAAATAATAACTTCCAATTAAACATTATTAATGAAAAAATATATGAAATCGAATGTGCCAAATATCTGGGTTTGATTCTTGACAATAAATTAACATTTGAAAAACATATCTCTAAACTATGCACAAAACTGAATTATCTATGTTATCACCTAAAACACAGTGCCATGAAGTTCAACAAAAAAACTAAATTCCAAATTTACTATTCGAATGTGTATTCACATCTGATTTACTTAGCTGCTTCTTGGGGACAAGCAAGACAACAAGATATCAATAGATTACAAATAACCCAGAATAAAATAGTTGAAACTTTATTTAATTTTCCATATAGGACAAACACAACAATGCTTTACAAAGATCTAAAAATTTTGAAAGTCCCTGATATAGTTAAACTGGATAGTGTCAAAATTATTTACAAAATCAAAAACAACCAAACTGAAACAGAAGTCAGCCTAACTCAAAATTGTGACATACATCATTACAACACGAGAACAAATCAACATTTCCACATACTACCAAGTGCAACTAATGTTGGGAAAAAAAGGACTACATTTCAAGCTCTACAATGGTGCAACAAAATTCCCGAACATATTAAAAACAGTCCGTCCATTGACAGTTTCAATAGAAAGATAAAAAAACTCTTCCTAGAGAACCTATGATTTGTAAAAAGTGATCTCTTCCTCTGACTACAATAGTTATTTAAGTTAAAATTTTTTTGTATAAGTTACTAAAATGTTAGGACATGCATGTCACTCATACAATCTTAGTACTCGAATAAATTAAAAAAAAAAAGTTTGTACTTTCTACCTGCAAAGTGATTAAGTTTAGGTTTTTCCCATTCTTATTGAATATTCCCTTCCTAAATCTTTCAATATTCTCGTTGCGAAAGTTAGTATATAATATACATCTGAAGAAGCCACTGTGTTTGGCGAAACAATTGTCATGTTAACAAAATATAGTGAAAATCGAAAATTGTGAAGTTTTATCTACAATATCATAATGGATTTTCATCAAGTATTTATGACCTTTGTTGAATTTTTCGAATATGCAACATTTAAAATAAAATAATAATTTAATTAATACTAGTGTATTATAGGACTGCTGCAATTATTAACAAATCTCTTGATAAATTTTAATGACAATTGAAACAAAAAAAAACTTACCAACACTTCAATGTTGAAAAATTCACTATTTTTTTCCATTTGAAACTGCCTAATAGAATACCATAGACTAATATTAAAAAAGTATATTCTTAAAAACTTATTACATTTCCTATTCACATATTATAATTTTCATAAAAATTCAATGTCATTTTGAGTTGTTTGAATTTGTTCGTTTTCTTTTAAATTTACCAGGTTTATGTTGTTTTGTTCTTCTTATTTTATTCAAATCTTCTACTTCTTCTTTAATCACTGTCTTCTTCAGTTCCTCCAATGCCTTCTCATAACTCTTAGCTAGAGATTTTAAATCATCAGTAGGTACTTCAACCTGTGAAATAAAAAAAATGATTCATTATATGCTCCAGCAGGTTTACATTATCATAGCTTCAATGGCAAATATTATATACATAAAAGTAAGGCTATAAACTTAACTTATTAGAAGCCTAATAATTTATTGAACAATCAGCTAGATACTAATAATTCTACTCTGTTAAATTTATTTTAGTGAAATATTGAATATCTGTACCTGCTCTGTTTACCCACTTTTATAATTTTATCTACCTGCCAATAGATTACTTTTAGGTTTTCCCAACCCCCCTTTGGCGAAGCTAAAGGGGTAAAATAGTCTCACGACAAAAAGTTGGGATCTGGCCCGATTTTGAAAATTCCAACGGATATCGATGAAACACATATGATTTCATTAGGGAATTTGAATTCCCAATTTTTTCCAACGAAGAATAAAAAAATATAGCGTTTTTACCCCGAGGCGAAGCTAAAGTTTCACTAAAAAAAGTTGGGATCTGGTCTGATTTTAAAAATTCCAACGGATATCGATAAAATATATATGATTTCATAAGAGAAGTTTTGTTTCCCAATTTTTCCCAGCGAAGAATAAAAAATTATAGCGTTTTTTAGATAGGCATTACGACATGCGCATGCGCCAAGGTCGATATGTACGAGGTCCTACAAAACATGCGTCGAAGTGCTCTGTGTGCCACGGTAACCAAGCGACGTTGATAGCTTCAGCTTGATTCTGCGTCTGTGTCTGCTTCCCATCTTATCAATTTGATTCATAATTTGCAGCAAAATGAGCCGGAATAGGATATTCGAACTCGACAGTCAATGAATGAATTTTTTTGCTAATTTTTCACGGATTTTATTCGTAATATCGACTTATTAATACATTTATTGCAATTTTCCTTCATTTCATTCGTAAAATCGACTTTCATTGTTATTTAATTTATATAATAGGTACATTCAAAAAATATTGACGACATGTACATGCGCCGAGGGGTTTTATCATTCCTAGTGCCACGCAGTAGGGAGTCCTTCATTTTTAAAATTAGTTTGAATTACTCGTCTGATGAAGTCACTGGCTGAACAATTGTTATGTTTAACAAAATATAGTTAAAATCGAAAACCGTAGTTTTATTTAAATTATTGTGATGAATTTTCAGCAAGTATCGGCCCAATCAATTGGTTGTTACCATCAAAGGCTGCCATATATACATACCTCTAGCACGTTATTCTTTTCTGCTTGTTTTAGTAAACCCTTGAAATGACCAATCTGAGAAGTATGAAGCAATGTCACGGCAGTTCCCAAAGAACCTGCTCTAGCAGTTCTACCTGCTCGATGAATGTAAGTCTTCAGGTGTTTTGGCGCAGAGTAAGATATTACACACTGAATGTTTGGTAAATCTATTCCTCTGGCTAACGAATCTGTACAAATTATTCTGAAACACAATTCATAATCAGACAAGAATCTCTTCAAACATACAATTGCAATTTTCATGTATACAAGATGTATACATTATTGTCGAATAAAATGAAAGTTTTGAATGTTTCAATAGGTTGACGATCGCAGTCTGTGACTATGATGTAAAATAAAAGAATATTTGTGATATAATGTTAAAACATTACTTTAAGTGATAGGTACTATATGCCAGATTGGTTTTTTGTCCCGTATGCCAGGGTTTCATTTGATTTTTGGGGTTTTTGTATTGTTTTCACTGATTTTGCGTTGTTTTCATTTTTGTTTTTGAATAATAATAATAATAATAATAATATAAGCTTTATTCCCAAATACAATATCATGAACAACAAAAGTATACAGTTCTTGACTTGAATGGAAATTGTGTCACAAACAGGAAAAATTCAATAAAATATACAACATAAATATAAGAAAATAAACTACATTAAGTATTCTCTCGACGTATACGGTTCCAGCTCTATAAGATATTCTATTACATTTTGTTTAAATTTCCTAAATTGAACAGTAGCCCTGATGGTCAGAGGCAGTCTGTTGTAAAGTCTAATACTCATATACCTTGGGCTACTTTCATAAAAAGACGATGAATGTTTTGGATAAACATAACTCATACGTCTAGTTTGGTAACCATGTTTGAAAGCAGAGCCGTCATACAAATTGTACCTACAGAAATGAACTAACACATTGTAAATATATAAGGCAGGTAGAGTGAGAATATTGCATCTTCTAAAAACTCCCCTGCATGATTCTCTAAATGACATACCCGTTAAAATTCTTGAGACTCTTTTCTGTAAAATAAAAACCCTTTGACATTGATTACTTGTACCCCAAAAAACAATACCATAACTCAAAAGCGACTGAAAGCAAGAAAAATAAACTATTTTTAGTTGTTGAAAAGATAAATACCTTTTCATAACACATAAGGAATAACTAACTTGTTCTCATTATTGATTGTATTATTTTAAATTTTGATATTTATGAAATTATTTTCTTGCCAATCTGCGGGTAATTTTGACACCCTATAGGTAATTTCCTGGTAAAATTGGAATAAATATATATTTGTTACGCATATAGACGCAAGAATTAATCTTCGGATCAATTGTACTATTAAAAATAACACTTTGATCAAGTTTCTATCTCCACAAAGATTATGTTCATTTCATTTTTGAATAGGGATCAATGAATACACAAATATGCTCAGTTTAAATGATTAGTTTTAACATGACTACTAATATAACGAAATCCAATCATCAATACTTAATATCAATCTCTCATATCACAGAGAAGAGCATTAAATTGAATAAATTAGTTCCTAGTTCTGGTTAACTCCAAAAGATTTACATAAAAGTTACCAGTTCATCTCAACATAAATTATATCTACGTATAGCTATCCAATATCTATTCACACATCTCACTCGTATTTGTGGTTTAAGGACAAAGTGAAAAAGTTCTTAGTAGAAGAGGAAAGTGATATGTGCTCATCATTTTTTAATTAGGGTTTTTGATTGATTTGAGATAAAATATGGGGGTGTCTACACTATTTTGCAAAGAATGTTATATTATATAGTATATTATATCCACAGACAGCTTCGGCTTTGTGGAACAAAGAAGACTTATGTTGAATCTGTCAATGCTTATTTGCATCAGGGTTAGATATTGAAAATATTTTCTGTTTCTGTTTCTTTTTTTTTACATCTCTTTGGTTGAGATATATTTTGTATAACGCTGATTCTTGATCCAATAAACATTATTTATTTATTAATAGGTACAAACTCATCGATACTGTTTCACCACGCTTGATGACAAGTTTGATGTTTAATAACATAGCAGAATAATAAGCATTCTTCTATTTTGTAGTAAGGAGAGGTCATGGGGAGCAGTCTGTAACTATGATGTAAAATAAAATACTGTTTGTGATCTAATTCAATGTAACATTAGTTTAAGTGATGATTACTATATGCCAAGATTGTTTTTTTTATCCCATATGCAACTGTTTAATTTGATTTTTGATCAATCAATCAATCAATTTTATTCATTAAAAAGGACCAAAACTGGTATAAAACACGTCAAAAATAAAATTACAATTATAAATGATTTTTTATAATATGATGTTTTTGTATTATTTCCACTGATTTTGCTTTGTTTTAATTTTTGTTTTTTAATTGTTCACTCTATTGATTGTATTATTTTTATTTTAGAAATTTATCAATTTATTTTCTTGCCAACCTATATACGGGTAAATATATAACATTTGTTTTGCATATAGATCGAACAATTCATTTTCGAACTCAATCCTGAATACGCTACTTACACGGAGATGATTCCTTTCGAAAACTCTGCAATCAGCTGGTTGCGATTCTTCGCCTCCAAATGCGAACTCATCTCTTCGATTCTCAACTTATTTCCGAACAATTCCCTCAGCAAGATGCAGAGTCTGTGTGAATCGCTTATTGTATTTGTGAACACCAACGTCCTGGTTAAGTTTTCCGTTTCGATGTATTTGTACAACACCAACGGCTTGATGTCCAACGGACAGACGATGTACTTCTCGGTCAGTTCGTTAGGCGTGGTGTATTTTCCGACGAATGTGTCCGATATTTGATCGTTCGGGACGGAGTCGTTTTCCTCGACTATCGAGGTGAAGAGTTTCGGTTGAAACAGCGACAACTTTTGCAGTTTTTCCGGATCTTGAGACAGAGTGGCCGAGAAGAGAAGCTTCTGTGGGGGTCTTTTCTTCTGAAGACTGAATAAATTCAGTACTTTGGCTGTGTGTTGTCCAGGGTCTGAAAACGTAAAAAAAATCTATATATATATATATATATATATATATATATATATATATATCGTAGAATATATAGTGAAGAGGCAAAAATTGCATTTAAGAATGCGATGAGAGAGCAAGACTGGGAGTCAATTTTTTCCCAACAAAATAATAATGTGAATGCACAATGGGAATGTTTCATGATTATTTTCAATCTGATTTTTGAAAAGTATTTCCCTTTAAAATTGATGCATGTCAACTACAGAAATATAAATTATTATAACACGCCTGAAGTTGTTGACAGTAAGAAAAGATTAGATGTTTTGTTATTACTGAAAACTGAGGACAGAAGTTTCAAATTTTTATATGATCAAGAAAAGCGTAAATATGATAGGTCATTAGTGCAAGCTAGGGTTGATTACTATAATAATAAGATACAGTGTTCGGAAAATAAAAATAAAACTATGTGGTCCATATGTGGGGAAATAAAGGGAAAAAACAGTTGTAACAAAGGTTGTGAACTTGAGGGTGAACCACTCGAGGCTGCTGAAAAATTTAATAAATTTCTTTTGGAAAAGATACCTAAAATGTTGGATGATCTAGACGATGTACCTTTCTTGTATAGGGAACCATATAACCATCAATCGTTATCTTTGAAACCAACTGATCCGGAGGAAATAGTAAAAATAATTTCCAAAATTAAAAATAAATTTTTCAGCGGCGTCAGTGTAATAAAGTTATGCACTGATGAAATTAAACATGTGTTATCGCATATTATAAATAACTCCTTTAAATATGGAATTTTTCCCAATAGGTTAAAGTTTGCTTTAATCAAACCTTTATATAAGAAAGGCGATGTGACTTCAATGGATAGTTATAGGCCGATAAGTCTGTTATCGAGTTATTCAAAGATATTTGAACATGCTTTTTGTAATAGGTTACTCTTGTTTTTGAAGGAATGTAGTTTTTTCAATAGTTCTCAACATGGTTACTTGGAAGGTAGATCAACCCAGTCAGCACTACATCAATTTACTGAAGTAATTATCAAAATACTTGAGGAAGATAAATTAGGATTAGGAATATTTTTAGATTTAACAAGTGCTTATGATTGCCTTTTTAGACAATTTTTGTCAGTAAAATTAGAAGTGATAGGTTTGAGAGGTAGTACAAAAGGCTGGATTGATTCATATCTTTCAAGTCGTCAACAAAGTGTTTGCATCACTAATAATGGAAGAAATTATAAATCTAAATTTGCGGAATCAAAATTTGGTATACCACAGGGAAGTGTTCTAGGTCCCGTTTTATTCATTGTTTTCATTAATGATCTATCTACATTGGAAAGAGATTATTTCGATGCGATAACATGTTTTGCAGATGACACTAATATCATTCTGGGAGATAAGGAGTTTGAATTACTGGAGATTAAAGCGGATATGGCTTTCAGACAGTTGAAATCATGGTTTACTGCTAATAGATTAATCATTAATAATGAAAAGACTAAAGTGATTTTATTTAGTACTCAAAGATCTGTTAAAAATAAAGAAAATAATGTTGAAATTGATGGAATAAGTATAAAACTTGAAGAGTCAACAAAATTCTTAGGGGTTTACATAGACCAATACTTAAAGTGGACTAGTCATATTGATTATTTATCTCGTAAGCTCTGTCAGGTTGGATATGGTATTCGTTTATTGTCAAATTATTTAAATAATAAAAGTTTGAAGATGGTATATCATGCAAACTTTGAGTCGGTTTTAAGATATGGGATCATATTTTGGGGTTCTAGTTCAGAGGTGCAAAGATTGTTTGTTATACAAAAGAGAATTTTAAGATTAATATCAAAATTGAAAGTTCTTGATTCATGTAGAGGAGTATTTGAAAAAAATGGTATCTTGACAGTCTATGCAGTCTATGGTATTTACTTGTATGAATGCCTAATATTTTTCTTTAAAAACAAACCTAGCTTTGCTATACATATGACAGACCATAAGTATGAGACAAGAATTCTAAATTTTAATTATCCTAAGCATAGATTGACCTTAACTGAAAAACATCCTTCTTATATGTGTATAAAAGTATATAATAAGTTACCGGATGAAATCAAGAAAATTACCAACTTTAATTTATTCAAAAAGAAAATAAAAGATATGCTCATTAAATTAGAACCCTACTCCCTGCTAGAGTATTTGAATTGATGATTGTTTCATGCTCAGTAGGGGTGGGAAAGTTTCTTTGTTTGACACTGTTTAGTTGTATGTGTAGCATTAAATGTTGTAGATGTGCTTTACATGCTTCAAAATAAAGACTGTTATTAATATTATTATTATTATATATATATATATATATATATATATATATATATATATATATATATATATATATATATATTAAAATAAATCAAGGATAATTATCTGAAAAACATAAATCTAACATATAATTTTCATAGTAGAGCTAGCTAATGAAGTTTCAATTAACCTCTATATTATCTCCACTCAACCTCAGGTGGATAATACCAATGCAAAGGATTGAAGCGACAGATCTCATGTTTTGGTCTTATTAGACACTCCTCAGTATTACATATCAATCGATTGCAATGAGTAAATCAATGTCGTTTCTCAAGTTAAAAACGAAACAATAAAAAAGTCATCATCCAAAATACTCAATTTTCAAACTTTCACTAATATAAGATGATATTGCTTGACATTTATCTATAAATCAATTTGAAGAATTAATCAAAGCACCAGTCCTTGCCCACAATTATAAAAATATCCTACCTTCTTGGTAAAGATGATTTTCTAGATGGTACAACCAATCATGTTGTACGTTATCTAAAACTCGATCTGCCTCATCAATAACTAAGAATTCTAGGTCTCTCAAATCAAAACCCTTTGTATGTTTCAGATGATCAACAAGTCTTCCACCGGTGCACACTACAATATCTGCCTTAGTCAAGAAGCCAAAGGCCTCATCTAAAATTTAAAATACCTTCACTGATATAAATATAACAGAAAGAGACAAATTGTAATTTTGGATTGATTGGGCCGATACTTGGTGTAAATTAATAAACATATTAAAAAAATGGTTAATAATAACAATTTACACATTTATTAATGTGTAAATTGTTTTAATAAATTGTAATTATTTAAAATTATGCTCTCTTAGCAAATATTAGCTGCATATATAATCATATAGATCTTTTAATAAATGAGTTGAATAAGGACGAAATATTAGTTTCATACAGTTCACTTCACAGTTGAAGAGATTAAATGTATGTAATTAAATTATTATGTTAAGATTGCAGTATCATTCAAATTCTTACATTAAAATTATTGCGAAGGTAGTACCAATAACACCTAAATAGTAAAAAGTTTGGATTAAAGTTTAAAATACTTACTTTCGGATATTAATGACTTCTGTTCAGCAGAGAATGAATTTTTTCCAGTGATGAAGCAGACATCTATATTAGTGTTATCACAATATATCTTGAAAGTTTTGAACACTTGTAAAGCCAAATCTTGCGTTGGCAGTAAAACTAAGGCCCTTATTTTTTTGACTAAATGCTTCTTTAAAGCTTGAATTAATGGTAAAGCAAATGCTAAGGTCTTTCCACTGCCAGTTGGGGCAGAGACACAAATATCTCTTGGAAAGAGTACAGAAGAGTGATGAGTTGCTTCAAGAAGCCAAGGTATCACTTCTGCTTGTACAGGAAACAGATATTTCACACCATTAGCTTTAAGTTTTTTTCTTAGATCCTTATCAAGAATTTTCATGGAAGAAACTTTTGTTTGAAGATTTCTTAAGTTGGTAGAAATTATTGTTGGTTCAGAGAGCCATCTAGGAAGTACCAGTTTAGCCTAAAAATGTATCAAAACTAATTAATATTCTACTGATTATTTATGACTTTACCTTTTCTTTTTTGACATTATTTTCAGCTCCCAACACAGTGAATCCTTCTACATTTTCTGGATAATCATTTTTTTTCTTTTTCCTTTTACGTTTTGGCTGCTTCACATTTTCATCATTTTCTATTTGTTTTATATCTGATTCTGCCTCAACTGCCTTATCATTGAGCTCATCTACATCCTTGTTTTGAACTGGTACTATTTGATCTTCTGGTTCACTTTCCAGCTGTCTTTTCACCGTGGGCTTGGTTATAATCTCGTTTTCTGCTTTACATTCAGTATTTTTTCTTTGTCGTTTCTTATTTTTTTCAATTTTTTGTAATAACTGATCAAGTTTTGATTGTTCTTCCTCTTGGGTAACTTCATGGTCACCTTCATACCTAAAATGCGAAATATTTTGGAGTCTATTCTCATCACATAGATATTCTATGCTATGTTTTGTCTATTACTACATAACAATGTAAGTTTGATTTACCTTTTTACAACAAAAAGATCCATATTATACAAACTTTATAATCCTTTCAGTATAAATTATATGATTTTCACACCTTTAGATAATTTTAAGGTTAGATATTTAGTGTACATTACACTAATTTGCGAAAGTAGATTAAAATGGTAACTAGTGTATTTTACATACCATTTGATTTTATGATAGCTACTTCAACATTATTTTTTCAAAAGTAGCTAGAACTTACTTTACAATGTTTCAATAATAAAGTTGTAGTCGGATATAACTTATATAAGAGAAACAAATTACTAAAGATCAACTAAATTTATCAATGGCATTTATTTCAGAAAATATTTAAAAATTAATATCTTCCTTTGTTTCAATAGTTTGTCCAATAACTATAATTCATCGCCATTAGTCAAATAAGTTAACATTTGAATTGTTGAGGCTGTTACTCGATGAAAAACAATTGTTATGTTTGAGAAATGAAAGTCTGAGTTTAACGATTTTCACATATAATAAAACAACAACAGTTTCACAAGGCGTTTCACTGACACTACAGCTTCTTCAGTTCATCTTCAGAAGTTTGAAATTTGCATCTGAAGTAGCTTAGTGTCAGCGAAACGCGTTGTGCAACTGTTGTTGTTTTATTATATATGAAAATCGTTAAACTCAGAGTTTAATTTCTCAAACATGTTAAATATTAACATTCGATTTCGATACGCAATATGTAGGAAGATATTATTTCCACATTAATTAGCAGCAGATTTTCTATATAAATATCCATTCAAAATATTCTTTTCGATGTAGCTAAAATTAATTATAACAAATAACGAGATAAGAATATACTCGTAAATTAACGTAATGTATTGAACTCAAAGTTACGCGTTTGAATAAAGGTTGACTGCCATTTTTATTAGCTGCTATAAGATTACGAGAATAAATTACAACAAAACTTGCAAATTTATAAAAAAAAAGCAACTGATGAACAATTAGGAGGGGAAGTGTAGAATGAAAATATTATTTGAAGTTATAAAATATATAAAAATAGCTACTAAAAATGTCGGGAGTGAGACGAAAGTAAGAACATATAAAAAACACAATGAATTGGAAAGGGGACAAAGAAATAGTGTTTAAGATAAGTGTTTTAGATTTAATAAAATTTGGCAGTAAGTTGAATTTGTGTTGTTAAAAAATTTGAGTTATTGCAATTTATGTTGATTTAGTCATAGATAGTCATTATTTTGTTAACTAGCAAACACTAATACAGAATAATATTATATCAATAAAAAATATAGCTACTAAGAAAAACTCGCCCTAAGTAAATAAGAAGTTAGTGTAGATAGTGCAACTCCAATTTTAAAGTATAGACCTACGAAGTAGATATCCATTCTATATTTTTCTGTCGTACATAGAATTAAACTCTTTTCTGTGGATTAGTAGATCTGCCAATTGTCATTTAAACATATATCTGCCACTAGTACTGTGGTCCATCTTTCTTTTTGTGGAAGTGCGCCATCGTTGGCGTATTGTGTTTTTGAGGATAGTGGTATAATCTTAAAACATCCAAGATGGTAAGTGGAAAATGTACTTGAAAATTGCATAGAATTCAATTTAAAGGCAGTAGCTCGGTTTTCGTATCAATATATTTCATACATTATTTGATTTTTTTCCGTAAAAAATTTCTGGCGAAACATTGCACAACATTTTGGAATATCAAAGCTGGTCGGTGTCACGTTAATTATCCCTGGAAAACATTTATATTGACATAAACACTTGCATTTATATAAACGAGCACTATTTTTCGAATATTGTTACTAGATAAAATATTTTACAAAAAATGGTAGGTCTTATAAGAAATTTTTTTATATTGACACGTCAAAATTTTGCATCTTTATCTTGATCTCAAACTCTCAATGCATTTACATTAGTATTATTACAATTAGTCAGTTAAATACACCATTCCATATGTTTTCAATTTACATTAATGTATGCACTAATTTAATTTTTTGTTTTCAGGTGAACTTTACTGTAGATGAAATTAGGGCTATGATGGACAAAAAACGAAATATTCGTAATATGTCCGTCATTGCCCATGTAGATCATGGAAAATCAACACTCACTGATTCTCTAGTTTCAAAAGCTGGAATTATTGCAGGTGCAAAAGCTGGAGAAACTAGATTTACTGACACAAGAAAAGATGAACAAGATCGTTGTATCACAATCAAGTCAACGTAAGTTAACAGAAATCACATTTGTGTTACAATATCTTTTAGTTTAAAAAGTTAATTTGACTATCTTGAGAAATTGCTCTAGATGGATTATTATGAATAGTAAAATTATGTTTCACATAATTGGATGATTTTATGTAATTAAGTGCAAACCTATTATATATTACATGGTAGCAGTATGTATTTGTGAGTTTTAAAAGATTTATTTGATTGAGTTAGGTATAACTGCTTGATTCAACATTTTTGTATTTGTTTGATCTAACTTGATTACTTTATTTTCGTTTTTTTTTTCAGTGCCATATCTATGTTTTTTGAACTTGAAGAAAAAGATATGGTCTTCATTACCAGCCCTGACCAACGTGAGAAAGACGAGAAAGGTTTCTTAATTAATCTTATTGATTCCCCTGGACACGTAGACTTTTCTTCTGAAGTAACTGCTGCTTTACGTGTAACTGATGGTGCTCTAGTTGTAGTAGATTGTGTATCTGGTAAGTTTGAAAATATTAATTGAAAATTTTTTTAAAAAAAACTATAAAAATGTCGAGGTGTTTGGTTACATTGAATTTTATTCTTCCTGCATAATCGAGTCACTCTTTAGTTTTGTGAAATTGGTCTTTAGGGATCAGTTGCATGGGACAAAGACAGTGTTGGCATTGCTATGGAAGGAGATCATTTGCAGTATGTGCTGAAAAGCTACCACAGGTCCTCTATTCTCATGTCCATTTGTGGAATGCTAAGGTTCAAACTGTACACACTAAATTCACATTGCAATTTGAGTAATGCTTTAATATTGGTTACATTCAAATTTTGTATATTCTATTGTAAGGTTTAAATGTTTCTTTAAATTGAATGGTTTAATTTCGCATTTTCCATATAATAGAAATTTGTATTTGACGTGACTGAATTTTTGAAATTTGTTGGTCAATAGATTTTCAGAAACTTAGATTTATATAAATTTAAATGGTATCATGTCTACAAAATTTTGATTTATCGATTTTTAAGTGACATCTTCTTTTTGTAGGTGTGTGTGTGCAAACTGAAACTGTGCTGCGTCAGGCTATCGCCGAACGTATCAAGCCCATTCTCATGATGAACAAGATGGACCGTGCCTTGCTCGAGTTGCAACTAGAGGCGGAAGAGTTGTACCAAACTTTCCAGCGTATAGTCGAAAACGTTAACGTAATCATCGCCACCTACAACGACGATGGAGGTCCCATGGGAGAAGTCCGTGTAAGTATTTACTAAAATTTAGATGAAAAACTATTGTCTATTACTCTTTGGTCATGTTTTGTAAATTGCTATTGCTGTGCTTCAACGAAGTTTTGGAAAAATAATAATATTATTAAGTTATTTAGTTCCCCTTTATCAGAGATTTCAAATCTCAAATTTTGAATCAGCTATGGATAGAGCTGATGTGATCTTTGGGTATAAAATTTTGGTCAATTTAATTGATGTACCTGAAATATTGGGTCAATTTAATTTTTATGTACCCCCACGCAACCTTCGTCATAATGTTTATGATTTTCAACCTAACAATTGTCGTCAGGGAGATAAAGAGAGAATTATTGATAGAATATTTATGTTATGTAATAAAATCGTAGACTGGTTTGATCCAAACAAACTTTCGTTGTACAAAATAAAAAATTTATCAAAATCATTGTTAAAATTTGAATGAATTGAATAACTTAACACCTTAACCGTATCATGAATTTTCGATCACTAACAGTATCATCCGGTCTCTGAGACCTGCAGTATTTTTCATGATTTATTTCAAATTATGGTTTAATATATGCAAGTATTATATACAATTTGGAACTACAGTGCTTAAATTTGATTGTCTTTGTATAGTTTTGTAAACAATTTGTATACATGGGAATAGAAA
Organism: Cynegetis impunctata; assembly: GCA_030704885.1. Taxonomy (NCBI): domain Eukaryota; kingdom Metazoa; phylum Arthropoda; class Insecta; order Coleoptera; family Coccinellidae; genus Cynegetis; species Cynegetis impunctata. Next base: position 365,280 of record JARQZK010000760.1, read on the forward strand.
ACAAATCTTTTGTAAATAACTTGTTTATTTTATTTATTTTTTTTTTTTTCAAAACAATTTTTATTACAGAATAAGGGACAGTCAAATGTGTTTCAAAATTGGTATCAACTGAACAATGATTTTGTTAGTCCAAAAGTCAAATCTTTGTAGCACAAGAAGTACACACTTTCCGACTGCATTCCAGGCATATTGGCTGGTCACATTTTATGCATTTATAATTTGTCTTCCTCTCCTTTGATGCTGGACACTTGGAGCAGGTTTTCCTTTTTTCTAGCTTGTCACTTGGGATGCAGCCACCTGGGTTTTGAGGATCTTCGTTCCCAACATATGCTTGTATGGTAGCCCTGATGTCACGTGGTAGGTTTGGTATTTCCAACCGTCTGGTCATATGTGGCTTTATGAGTTCCAGTGCCAGGTCTTGTACGAATAGGTATCTAGTCACAAGAGGATTACCTCGAAATGAGAGGTACAAGATGAAGGAGTTGATGCAACTAATATCCAACATTTGATAGAATATTGCGAGGGGCCATCTTCTGGTTCTTCGACTGGACGAATATATCGCACATTTCATGTCTAGCAAGTCCACCCCTGCTTTTGTTTTATTGTAGTAACAAACCATTTCAGGTTTGTTTTTTCTGTTCCCTGTTTCAATACTGTGGTGCATTGATGACACCAATATTACCGAATTATTCTTTTTAGGTACAACAGAAAGCAAAGTTGTATTGCCTGCAAATCCATATAGGGTCGACCCAACTTTTCTGTTTTTAGATGGTAAGAATTCAGGAGGTATTTCCCTTTTATTTTTTTTCATAGTTCCCACATACGTTAGTGATTGATCTCCAAGGGCATCGACACACTCAATAGAGGTAAAATAGTTATCCCCTGTAACATTCCTGTTTGTATTTTCAATCCCCTTGCACAGTCGAATAACAGATTGTGTTGGTTTGCTAAGTTGTTGTTCTTCAGCGCTTAGTCCGATGCTATCACTATTTTTTCCTTTGTATATGTAGGCATTTACTAAATATGATGATGAAGAATCTGTCAAACACATGATTTTTATTCCATACTTTTTGGGCTTTTTGGGCATGTAAACCCGAAACGGACATCGGCCACGAAAAGGAACCAACATTTCGTCTACGGTGACATTGGGTACAGGTAGAAACAAACTTTTACAATTGTTTATGAATTGCTGAAATATGTCACTTATGGGGGCAGCAGGATCAGTTCTTTTTCTCATTTCCCTAGTTTGCGCATCATCAAACCGTAAGCAAACCAACAACACTTCAAACCTTTTAGATGGCATCATTGCCCTAAAAACTGGCCTGCTGGTGATGTCCTTGTTGAAAATAGATTTTACATTCTCATTGGAAGATCTCGTTACAGAATTTAGTAAAATTAGCTCTAAAAGTGCCCGCAATTCCAAAATGTCAGTGTCCTTGTATTGACTTTTGTTGGTATCTTCAGACAGATTTGCTCGATAGGACTCTTATTTTTTATTAGTATTTACTAAAATTTCACTCAATATTTCAGCAGTAAAATAACTTTCCCATACTTGTATTTTACCTGGGGCCTGGCCTACGTTTCGAGCTGTTCGTGTCGGGCCGGGAAGTGGTCCTCTCAAAATGTTGTGTTCGGGCGTTCGTCTTTGTTTGTTTTCTTCTTTCTTGCGCCACATACTCTCATCTTTACCCCAAAAGTATTCTGACTCCCCCTCTGGAAGAATAAAATTTTCCACTATATAGTGCATTTCATCTTCATCCTCTATTTGGAGTTCGTCATCCAGACTACTCCCGGCTCTAGTGTCACTGCCAGCAGAAAAAACATAATCCGGATCTTGATCTGAATCGTCCTCATCTACGTCACTTTCTTCCTCGACATTGTTGTGAATAAGTTGGAAAATACGATCACCAAAGTCATCGTCATTCACTCTTAGATCCCGCGAGTCAGCCATGTCAAACAAAATTTATGTAGAACAAAAAATAAAATCTATTTACAAAAATATTTACAATGATAGTATGTAAAACTTCGAACGTAATCCGTATCATCCGGTACCACAGGCCGGGATTCACCAAACGCTAACCGTATCGTCCGGTACGAAAGACCTTAAACAAAAACAAAAATATGGTATCACGGCACGACGGCACACAACTAACTGAAGGTCACAAATAACAATTGGCGGGAAACTAATGAACAGCTACTGAGTGGGAGAAAGCGGACAAACCATCAGGGATGCCAATTTCGAAGAGCCAAATTTCCCGTCCGGTCTCAGAGACCGGTGATACGGTTAAAGTGTTAATATTTTTTTATGTAATCAAGTTGTATTTTTGTAGGCTTCTAGCCATAAACACATTGAATGTAACAATTTGGTTTTGTTGAAATCCAGGAAGTGATTGAATTTTATACAATGTTCAGAGAAGCCAGTGGTATTTTTGTTTTTTAAAATTGACTTTTTATGTTCTTCAACACGAATATTTTCTCCGATGTTTTCTCCGATGTCAAATTTTTCTTTATTATTGACCAAGAATAACTTCAAGTTTCTTTTATTTGTACAAATTGTTTTAACGTTATTTTTCGATAGTCTGTTACAAATTTTGCTACTTAAATTCGGCACATAATTTATTGGGAAGTATTTTTGTTCTTCATTAATAGTTTGCGTGGGGTATATTGAATGCAACAGATTCTTTTTTCGTTTTTTCCCAATGAGCTTATGGATAAGACTCTCATTGTAACCGTTCTTGGTGGCTAATAATTAAATTGTATTAACTTCGGTTTGAAAATTTGTGTCCGATAATGGAATAGTGAACAACCTATGCATGAACGAATGAAAAGTACAAAAAAATCCAAATAAGCGAACTTGGGTGAACTGGAGGGGTTTCACGAAAGTTTCTCAATTCAGTATATCTCTGAGAATTCAAAAGAAGTATTAGAGTAATAAGGGGTAAGCATCTATAATTAAATATACATTTTATCAACAATTTTTCAAGGTACTTAAAGTTCTAGTTAATTAATATTATAATACTAAATAAATAATTGGTTTGCCAAATTCGACTTCCCAAAATGTAGGCGGCCGAAGGTCGCATTTTGGCAAACTTATGAAGCCGAGATAAGGAGATCGGCCGCGAATCGCGGGGCCCGAAGGGCCCCGTCGATCGCCCACGTCCTTTCCGTAGTGCTTAGGCTACGTCTCGCCTCGATCCGAGACGCCGATTTTCGATATCGAACGTTTAAAGTTTGACGTTTCTCCGAAATTCGCTAAAACGGCAGCATTCCCGACACTTAAGAACTATTTTCGCGTCACATGGACTCGAACTCACGTGATCGCCTTTGGAGCCGATAGTTGGACGGGTTGAATTCTATCGAGAAGTTTCGGCACGGCGAGGCCCAATGAGGTAGTAGCATCTACCCGATTTCGCACGAACTCGAGATGGACAGCGAGTAGATTGTGTGTCCGTTCGACAGAGGCAGGGACGGGATTAGCACTCCTCGGCGTTCGAGAAACTATATTCTTATCGATCTATATTTTTCACGGATCTATTTAATGGGCGATGGAGCCTCTCACTAGTCCTACCTAAAACTTCAACAAATAAACATTATATAAACGCAATGAAAACATTCATAAAAAAAAAAAACAACCAGAATTGATACCACAATAAAACGAAAGAAAAGAAATGAATATATTCTTCATCAAAAATAGAATATTGAATAAATATAAAAACTAGGTAATGAGTTACCAACATTGACGATCCTAAAGTAACTCTGTCATTTTTTCTTTGAAGAAACATAACTAATAAATTCCTCTCCGTATACCATTCAGAGTGATACCGAATTATATGAGAATGAGTACCCTTCAAGTTTTCATTAAACTATTGGGCGGTTTTGTTATATCTTGTCATCTTAGCATTTGGTATGTGGGATTTTATTGGGTGTACTTTGGCCAATGCGACGGAAATGTGTAACGGGAAGTAGATAGAAGTTCGGTCTATTATAATTCAATTTATATTGTACATTTGTTCCTTTTTTATCATTACTACTTAATCACTTCACGATGTATCTGTCCCTTTAGGTTGACCCAAGTAAGGGAAGTGTAGGTTTCGGTTCAGGTCTCCACGGCTGGGCGTTCACCCTGAAACAATTCTCCGAAATGTACGCCGACAAGTTCAAGATTGACGTGAACAAGCTGATGAAACGTCTCTGGGGTGAGAGTTTCTTCAATGGCAAGACCAAGAAGTGGTCCAAACAGAAGGAGCCCGACAACAAACGTTCCTTCTGCATGTACATCCTGGACCCGATCTACAAGATTTTCGACAGCATTATGAACTACAAGTGAGCTATAATTTTACTAATTCAAATGGATTTAACGCGTTAGAAATTGTCCCAAATTTGAGTATTTTTTTCTTGATACCAAGACGCGTTTGCATTCGTTTATAATTATTGGTTTCGTCTGTAATCTCGACTAAGCGCATTTAAATTTAAAGCTAAAAACAGATAAATACATGAGTTAATTCTTATAATAATAATAGCTTATTGAATGGGCACTAATCGTGTACAACAATTTAATGTTTTATGGTTAGTCCGATGATTTATTGTTTGAACTGACGAACCACTCATTTCAGTCCAGTTCATCATATTGGATTGACCCATTAGGTTCGTAGAACAAAGTCGCCTTTTGCCCCGTTTTGAATTTTCCATATTCAGAACTGGTTTCCCTTACCAGCGAGACAATCTTGTTTTCAAAAATGTTGCCATACTTTTTCTTAGTTACGAAACGATAATTATAACAAACAACGGAACAAGGAAAATTCTTAAATCGTTTAAAATTATCGTACAATCCTCCAAGGAAGTTGATTATGTGTATTCCGCAACTCTAAATCTGCATTCATTATATTATTGCGAATATCGCTATATTTACGCAGCGCGCCCTCGTGAGTATGTCCGGAGTGTGCTCTGGAATCCTATATGTCACTGTCATAGAGTAGATATCTTCATGTCATGAAGTTTTTGTTCTCTCAACGGGATTTGCATTTTAGGTATATTCAGTGAATTGTTGGTTCTCAATATATTTGGCAGAGGGCGCTTTGGGCTGTTATGCATATAGTAGTTCGGTCCCGATTTGTATTGGGGAACAATGAGTGATACGTTAATTCACTCCAAGTCGCGTATGCTGCTCTGAAGAGATATAATAAGATCGAAACAGCTGAATGCTTATCTCGAGTCGGGGACGACTTGACATTTTCTATAATTCACCCTCACATTATGAATGCAGATTTCGCGTCGCGAAATACACATAACCAGCTCCCTTGGAAAATTGTTTGATAATTTTAAATTATTGAAATTGAATTGTCTATAGTCAACAAGTATATTTTGCATGAATTTGATTATTATAAATATAACATTGATAAAATAATTTTGGAATGAGAGTCAGTTGTATTTTGCCTATATCGAAACAGATAATTTGTTGACGAATCTTCACTAGATTAGTCAGTTAATTTTCAACTTTTTGAAATAATTGAATAAATGAGTAGCAATGCTTAAATGTTCAAAGACTATTGAAAATTATATTATACAGTCTGTCCAGCGAGAGTTGGCGTGCACGTCACAGACATGCGCAAATAACGACGCAAGGATGCCTACCCAAATTAATAAATTGCGAAATTGTCAAAATTTATATTTGTCGTAAGTAATTTTCTGAAAAAGTAGTTATATGGTGATAGCGACCGGATGATCTATTTCGGCAAATATTCCGTCCATAACATATCAAATCGTATGTATCTCTCAAGAAATATTAACATTCCGAGTTATGAAAATAAGTTGAATGGTTGTTAAGTTGTCATTCTATTCCAAAATTTGCAATGTTGTCCGACCCTCTCGACCAACGCGACGGCATTTCACGTTTGACAGTCGCCGCGCCGCCGAGATAACCTAGTTCTTCGAAGATTTTGTAAGTAAAAAGTTCGATTTAAGATTATTCATTACGTCTGGCAACAGTGTTCGCGATCGACGCCATATTTGATTAATGACGTGCACGCCAACTCTCGCTGGACAGACTATATCGTTAGTATAAAAAGACATCGATACTGGTGTTCCGCAAGGAAGTGTATTGGGACCACTGTTGTTCATTTTATACTTGAATGATATTAATTATATTCAGGAATGTGAGTTCATCAACCTTTTTGCGGATGACACCTTACTAACAGCAAGTGATGTTGATCTACCAAATGCTATTCAAAGAATGAATCGTACTCTTGGCAAAATATCAGAATTTCTCACAATTAATAAACTAAAACTCAACATAAAGAAAACAAAATCAATGATTATAACCACTCAATATAGAAACAATTTGTTGAATAAAAACTTGATAAACATAGAAATCTATGGTGAAACAATTGAATTGGTCGAAGAGTTTAAATATCTTGGATTTATGATAGACAACTCACTGAACCTAAAAAAACACTTTCAATATATAAACAAAAAAATTACAAAAAAAATATTTTTTTTCACACGCATCAGCAGATATCTGTCGTTTCAAACCTCTCTAACGGTTTATAATACGATAATCAAACCTCATTTTGATTACTGCCCTTCCTTATTATTTCTTCTCAGTTCAAACTGTATCTCATCATTACAGAAACTGCAAAATAGGGGAATGAGAATACTGTTGAAATGTAACAGGTACACTCTCATAATAAGTATGCTGCAGGTTCTTGATTGGCTATCAGTTAAGGACAGATTTTTTTATTGTTCTATGATTTTTATTTTCAAAATAATAGCAGGAAAACTTCCTACCTACTTCGACCAATTCATCATTTATCAAAATGAAATTCATGATTATCCTACAAGGGGAAACATGAATTTTTATGTGACAAGACCAAACTACACGAGATCAATGAATTCACTATTCCACCGAGGACTTATTGAATACAACAAGCTTCCAAAAGACATTATAATTTGCAGTTCTATCATACATTTCAAAAAATTACTTATAGATTACCTAAAATCAAAATATATCTAAATCAGTTTGTTTATGTTCTTTCTCAGCAGATTTTCTACTAAAATGTTATTATTGTTAAGATGTAACATTTATTTATATATTGTATATTAGGATACCTATATTAATAAACTTACTTTACTTTACTTTAAAATGCCGATTCAACTCTTCATATACAAACTGAAAGATACCGATATCGTCTACTATTTCCGATTGGAAGATTATTTGAATATTTTTCGCCTCTCCCATAGGAAAGAGGAATACGAAGCCCTTCTTCCCAAGCTTGGAATACAACTGAAACACGAGGACAAAGACAAGGACGGCAAACAGCTACTCAAGGTCGTCATGCGCACATGGTTGCCCGCCGGAGAGGCTCTCCTGCAGATGATTGCAATCCATTTGCCGTCGCCGGTGACCGCCCAAAAATACCGTATGGAAATGTTGTACGAGGGACCCCACGATGACGAGGCAGCTTTAGGTAAGTCACGTTAATGTTAAATTTAAAAATTTAAATGAGAAAAATCGTTGTTTACTGGTTTGACCTCTCCCACACCGCCATTATTGAATTTATTGAAAAAATTATATTTTTTAACAATCTCTAAGTAAGGTTAACTTACTACGTTCTACCATTGGTTCTCTACAAAATAAATTGTAAATATTTGTTAATTTTAATATTTGAAGAGACTATTCGTAATAATTGTACGCCCAATTTTTTCAAATTGTTTTAGAGGTATAACAATTGTGCCCAAACAGTTTTTACGAAATAGAGTGGAAACTCATAATTTTACCCCTTATGGAAAAAAGGGGGCTTCACCCATTCTGCCATTGGGCCTCTACTAAATGAATTATAAATGTTTGAAAAAAAAAACCTTTTTTTTAAATTTTTATATATGAAGAAACTATATTGTATATATTTTATATTTTTGGAGTCAATTTTTTCAAATTGAAATTTATGGCTTCATGTAAAATGATAATCATCATGCACTCTTATGACGAATCTTTCATGTCAATCCGATTTTCAATATTGGATCGATTTGCATAAGATTCGAAGAACGAATTCGCCTTTTGCCCCATTTAGAATTTTTCGTATTCTAAACTGGTTTCCCTTACAGCGAAACAAATTGATATTGTTCAAAAAACGAAAAGAAATTATTGAACGAGTTTTTTCATTTTTATTTATACTTTTCATCGAAAATTTCTGCAATGTATAAATAATAAACTTAAGTTATCCAACCCTAGAAATATTTCCATAACAAATAACACTATGAAAAAATAGTATATCTATTTGAGTGCGTGCAGATCTCATGGTCTTCACTAGAATGAAACTTATATATTTATTTGTTTGATAATATACTCCAAATTCGCATCCCACTATTCTTGTGTTGCTCTCAAACGAACTAGTTTGGAAGATCTCTCTGACCGGTATGTCTACATCCTTGAGAAACCTGGAATATTTAAAGTTTTAAACATTTTATATTAACCCTAACAACCCTCGAATTCACACTTACCACTTGGGCATTATTTAATTTTTACTTTCGTTACAGGTATCAAGACATGCGACCCCAACGCACCCCTCATGATGTACATCTCGAAGATGGTGCCCACCTCCGACAAGGGACGTTTCTACGCTTTCGGTCGTGTGTTCTCCGGTAAGGTAGCCACCGGCATGAAGGCCAGGATCATGGGGCCGAACTACACGCCCGGCAAGAAAGAGGACCTCTACGAGAAGGCCATCCAGCGTACCATCCTCATGATGGGCAGATACGTAGAGGCTATCGAGGACGTGCCCTCCGGTAACATCTGCGGTCTGGTAGGAGTCGATCAGTTTCTGGTGAAGACCGGTACGATCACCACGTTCAAGGACGCCCACAATCTCAAGGTGATGAAGTTCTCCGTGTCGCCCGTCGTCAGAGTGGCCGTAGAACCCAAGAACGCCGCCGATTTGCCAAAATTGGTAGAAGGTGAGCGAAAATTTACTTTCGAGTAAAATCTCGTGAATTTGATGGTGTAAATTCGCGCGAATTTATTAAATTCCTGAATTTGTCGATGAATATTATATTTCGAAAAATAAATTCACAGAGTAATTTCCCACAAAATTTAATTGAAGGAATTTAATTTGCAGGTCTCAAAAGTTGAATTTATTCTGTAAATTCACACTTGTTTGGGGTTTTCCTAGAATTTGCATTCGTGTAAATTCGCGAGAGTTTATTGAATTCCTGAATTTTTGACGAGTGTATATTTCGAAAAGTAAATTCACTAGAAAATTTCTCAGGAGTTTATCTGAAGGAATTTAATTTGCAACTTTCAAGAGTTAATTTATTCTCTAAATTCACACTTGTTTAGTTTTTTTCTAGAATTTACATTCGCGAGAATTTATTAAATTACTGAATTTTCGACGAGTTTATATTTCGAAAAGTAAATTCACTAGGAAATTTCTCAAGAATTTATCTGAAGGAATTTAATTTGCAACTTTCAAGAGTTAATTTATTCTCTAAATTCACACTTGTTTAGTTTTTTTTTCTAGAATTTGCATTCATGTGAATTCGCGAGTATTTATTGAATTCCTGAATTGTTGGGATTATTTACTGAGGAAATTTCTTCAGAATTTCATAAATTCACAATATGTGAAGTATTTTTCATGTTATAGGCGAGTGTAAAATTAAAATAGTTAATTCACACTTGTGTAAATTCATAAAAACATTTTGGTTACACTAAAAATGATTTTTATGTTTAGTAGAGTAATTTTTTTTTCAATTTGCTTATTCGAGTCTGTTAGGTAATTTAGGTTTTTACGTTTTTATAATTTTACGAAATTCAGTTGATTAATTTTTTTTTATACATGAGTAAAAAAACTGGCTGTTGTTGCATTCATCGACTTCAATTTGTGATGTTTTGAATAAAAATATTAAAAAGTAATTTTTTTGCATGATATTCCTTCTTAAATATTTATCATCGTGTATTCTTCAACTTTATGTTACACATAGTTGTTGAAATTTGAGTAACTCGCAATTAATAATAATTATCACTTTCCTTGAAATCGAATCTCTCATTTCAATCAAATCCTCCATATTGGATTGATCCATAAGATTCGAAGAACAAATTTCACTATTTGCCCCATTTAGAATTTGCCATATTCTAATTTGGTTTCCCTTACATTGATACAATTTGAATTTAACTGAGCCTGTGCTCATAATATAAGCTTAAAAAAAAAATTATTTTTCTTAGTTAATTTTAAAGTAGCACTGATTTATATTGAAATACATAACACTTTTCTGCGAGTTACGTATATAGTACCCATTTCATTTATTGTCTGAACGACGTTATTGTTATATAATATTCCGGTTGCTTAAAATTTTGTTACCAAGAAAAAATTTAGCACTTGATGTAATTTCACTGTTTTTTATTTTTCTTTTGTATTATTTTTTTCCCTTTCTTTTTCTTTTTTCATTTTTTCTATTCCTAGTTTGTTTTCTTTTCAAATATTTCTTTTTTGTACTTCTTTTTTTCTATCTTTTTTTCTTTTACTTTTTTCTATTATCCATTTTTTTAAATTAAATTATGATTTATTAAAGATTCAATGTTTAGGAGGCGTATTTTCTCTGAATAATTTGAATTACATTCTCGAAAATTATTAAAATTTTTTTTTCTTTTCTTAAACTAAGGTCTCAAACGTCTGGCCAAATCCGACCCTATGGTGCAGTGCATCATCGAAGAATCCGGCGAGCACATCATCGCCGGCGCGGGCGAGCTCCATCTCGAGATCTGTCTGAAGGATCTCGAGGACGACCACGCGTGCATCCCGATCAAGAAGTCCGACCCGGTCGTATCCTATCGTGAGACCGTCACCGAGGAGTCCGACCAGATGTGTCTGTCCAAGTCGCCGAACAAGCACAACCGTCTGTTCATGAAGGCGTGTCCGATGCCCGACGGTCTGGCCGAGGACATCGACAACGGCGAGGTTAACCCGCGTGACGACTTCAAGGTGCGCGCTCGCTATCTGAGCGACAAGTACGACTACGACCTGACCGAGGCGAGGAAGATCTGGTGCTTCGGTCCCGACGGAACCGGTAAGGCTTCATTCCCTTATAGTAGTTTCAGTTTATAATACCGGTGAAATGTGGCCTATCTAGATTATATATAGTCTGTCCTGTGAGAGTTGGCGTGCACGTCATCAATCAAATATGGCGTCGATCTTGAACAGTGTTGCCTGACGTAATAAATAATCTTAAATCGGACTTTTATTTACAAAATCTTCGAAGAACTAGGTTGTCGCGGCGACTGTCAAACGTGAAATGCCGGCGCGTTGGTAGAGGGTCCGACAACATTGCAAATTTTGAAATAGAATGACAACTTAACAATCATTCAACTTATTTTCATTACTCGGAATATTGATATTACTCGAGAGATACATACGATTTTATATGTTATGGACGGAATATTTGTCGAAATGTATCATCCGGTCACTATCACCGTATAACCACTTTTTCAGAAAATTACTTTCGAAAAATATGAATTTTGACAATTTCGAATTTCATTTATTTGGGTAGGCAGCCTTGCGTCGTTATTTGCGCATGTCTGTGACGTGCACGTCAACTCTCGTTGGACAGACTATAGTTTGAAGCATTATCACGTAACGAATTTTTTTTTGGCAGTAGTTTGTAAACTGTTATGATATACTTTCCGGCTTGATATTTGTATCGTGTTAGATTATATAGCGTGATTCACGGTCGATACGAAAAACGGGACATAGTAAAATCTGTCCAATCAAAATATCTTCAGCGCTGCTGCGTTGCCGCTTGTAACGAAAAGTGGCAATAACTTTGATATTTCAAATGGGGGGACATCCCATATATTATTGCTTCTTTCGCTGCACAATTGCTTTCCGAATATCCTTGTATGAAACTTTCCTACTCCTATATTTAACGGTCTGCGATAATTAATTGAATTTCTTATATTTTTATTCGAATCATTCAATGTTTATCAATGCGGTTTTATTTGTATTCGCGGAAAGATGAAATTTTGGAAGTGGTGACCCAATGTTATGTGTATAAAACCCTTGTTTGAAGGAATTCGTTCTGCGTTGTACAGGGTCGTTCAAAAATTTTGATTTTACCGGTGATTACAAAAATGTTGTAACGTGAATTTTTTCGAATTGAACACCCTATATACTATTCAATATCCTGAAAGATATTTGAAATCCCTTTTAAATGATATGTGTATCTATACCTAACTATTTTCCGAAATAAAGCAAGTTTCTATAAATATTTGATTATTTTGGCGTATTTGTATTAGATAGTCATGAAACATTACATTATAAAAATTTGACAATGCTTTAATAATAAAATATTAATTAACCGGTTTATCTTGAAAGGAATTTAGTGTATTTGAAGTTTTGATGAAATCGTTTATTGTTCATGGACAATGTGATATATGATAGAACACACAATCCAATGAACAATAGAAAGTTTTGACGATTAAAAAAAAATTTCATGGTCTTAAGGCAGGGCTTGTAGGGTATTATCAAAGGCCTTTGATAATACCCTACATGTTTCCATATGTAATGCAGCTGAACGAAAAGGGATAGAACCCTCCACTGTGAAGTGGATATCAGCTATGTTGAAAGGGCGAACCGTCACAGCATATCTGGGGGAAGCTGAAGTGACAGTGCTGACGTGCAGGGGATGCCCTCAAGGAGGGGTACTATCATCCTTGCTGTGGAGCCTGGTCATGGATGGTCTTCTGGAGAAGCTTACGGCAGATGGTTTTAACGCCCAGGCATACGCCGACGACATAGTGGTAACTGTAAGAGGCAAGCATGAGGGCTCTATAAGTAGCCGAATGCAACTTGCCCTCAGTATTATCGAAAAGTGGTGCGAGGAAGAGGGGCTCACTGTCAATCCCTCGAAGACAACACTAATTCCTTTCACTAGAAGAAGGAACCTCCGCCTAAGAGCTCCGGTCCTAAATGGCCAGACTCTAAACTTCTCTAGTGAATGCAAATATCTAGGTGTTATCCTGGACAGTAAACTCAACTGGAGGAAACATATAGATAGGACTCTTTCCAGAGCCACAGCGGCTATGTGGGCCTGCAAAAGACTCTTTGGAAAGACCTGGGGCATGAAACCGAAAATGGTACTGTGGTTATACACTGCGGTAGTACGCCCGATTGTCACCTATGCGTCTTTAGCATGGTGGACAAAAACCGAATAGGTCACCACACGCAACCGGCTGCAAAAACTGCAAAGGCTGGCCTGCATCGGTGTTACGGGAGCTATGCGTACAGCTCCCACAGCAGCGCTTGAGGTTATACTCGATATGCCTCCCTTACATATACATGTGAGGAAATGCAGCCTGCTGGAAGCAATGAGAATATCCCTCAACGGGAAGCTCCTACCTGGAAACTGGGTTGGACATATGAGGATACTGAGTCAACTGGATTCAAAACTCCTGGCAAAACCATCGGATGTTATGCCAACTATCTTCGATTTCGAAACGCCCTTTGAAACGGTCATAGCTGACCGTCCTAGTGCAATAAGTTTCGTTAATCGTTTGGACAAAAAGTCTTCCATATGGTTTACCGATGGATAAAAAACAGAGAGAGGCACTGGCATTGGGGTATATGGACCTAAACTGAGGATCTCTAAATCCCTGGGAAGTGAACCCTCTATTCTACAGACCGAAATAATGGCTGTTTGCGTATGCGCTCAGGAGTGCCTCAAAATGAACCTCAAAGGGGCGCATATCTACATCACCACGGACAGCCAGGCCAAGCTGAGGTCCCTGGAATCACAAAGCCAGGGATCTCTACTGACATGGGAGTGCCGTAATACCATAAAGCAACTGGCCAGAGGCAATAAAGTGACTCTACTGTGGGTGCCAGGGCACTGTGGTGTTGAAGGAAATGAAAAAGCTGATGAACTTGCAAAAAGTGCATCAAGGTTAACACCTGCTGGACCTGAGCCTTTCTGTGGTCTTGGAAAAGACCAATATAAGGCAGCGGTTCAACAATATGAGTTGGATAATAGAGTAACCCTCTGGAGAAACACTCCTGGACTCACGCAGTCAAAGAAGTTCGTAAAGATTTCACAGACCTACGCCAGAAAGCTCCTGAGGCTGTCACGAGCTGAGCTTCGGGTGATGGTTGGACTGCTGACAGGGCACTGTCGGTACAAGTACCATTTATACCGTATGGGAAAGTCGGCAGATGATATTTGTAGGCTCTGTGGATCAGAAGCAGAAACAGCTGAACACATGGTATGCAAGTGTCCAGAGTTGGCGGGACTAAGAACCACTCATATGGGGAAACCTGTTCTGGATACCCATGAGGTAATGGCCAAGGCCCCCAAGGATGTTGTCGGGTTTACCAACACCATTGACGACCTCCTTGGGTTTCAATGAATGGGTAGGGTAGAGAACAAAAGATCTACATGGTCGCAGTTCCCGGAAGGCTAACCGAGCCAAAACGACCCCGGTCCAAAATGAATAAATAAGGCAGGGCTTGGCAAGTAATTTTAAGTGCAGTCTAGATACTTTAGATATTTGTTCTTCAAATTATTCATTTTTGAGATTGATGAATCACATACATATGTGGAACCAAGCATAGTTGCCAGAGTAGGGTAATAGCTAGATATTTGCAATTTTCGTACTTTTCTGAAACATGTTCACCTCAAAGTTCTCCAGTGGATTCACTTATTCCGAGTTCTGTTTATATTCAAGAAATATAGGGAAATGATTAAATTATTGATTTTCAAAATTTGGCACACGATAGACCAAGATCTGGACTAGGACATCGGATACCTATGATCTCGGGAAAATCCCGTTGGACACTTAATACAGGCCCACGTAGGCGAAAGTTAGTTAAATAAAATTTTCATTTTAAATGATTATTTTTTTCGTATAATTTTCAACCAATCAGAACGATCAATTAAGTTAAGGTACCTTGTATAATTTCGATAGTACCTGATTGATTATACATAGAGTAGCTCTAACAATCGAAAACTAACATGACCGTCAAAGTTTGACGTTTATCAATAACTGTTCAAAAATTAGTCGATTCGTAGATTTTTACTTAATATACTCAACAAATAATCGTATCAAATACAATACGTACTTCAAAATAAATACGGTTGTACATCTCAAACTTCCTGCATAGTTACAAATCGTGTCAGTTTGACAGACTGTCAAACTGTCAAACTCACACTCTTTGTAATTATGCAACAAGTTATCTATGTATAACCTGATTATTTTGAAGTACTTATAGTATTACTACTGAATATAACATATATTTGCCTGTCCAAGTTTCGATCTTCTTCGGTCCGCCTGTGGCCATTCGTAGGTCTAATAATGTAAGGTACTATCGACCATGAATCACTCTGTATAGGTCACATTTAGGGGACCCATACTTCTATATAATACTTTCCAACAGTATATATCAATACTTTTCATTAAACTAACCTCTGATAGATAATGAATATATATGAATGATTAAATTCTATTGAACATAATTATAATAAATAATTTGCGTTTTTTTCTTCAAGGTCCCAACATTTTGGTAGATTGTACCAAGGGAGTGCAGTATCTTAACGAAATCAAGGATTCAGTGGTGGCCGGATTCCAGTGGGCAACCAAGGAGGGTGTCCTGTCCGAGGAGAATTTGAGAGGTGTCCGTTTCAACATCTACGACGTGACGCTTCACGCCGACGCCATCCATCGCGGAGGCGGTCAGATCATTCCTACCACCAGACGTTGTCTCTACGCCTGTCTATTGACTGCCAGTCCTAGGCTTATGGAACCCGTGTACCTCTGCGAAATTCAGGTTAGTACGGCTATGATTCAGGCTGGTTTTTTTTTCTAACTTTTCGTGCCACGCCTGGTGGTGATCTACACTACCTGATGCGCGTTTAGGAGGTGCAGGATTATTTTAACTATGATATTTTCGCTACTAAAATGAATAGAAAACGGTTTAACCCCTTAATGCATGATTTTTTTTCAATTGATAAAAAAGGTTGGAAAAAGACATATATTTCATCATGAAAAATATTAAAAAAAAATAAAACGATATTCTTTGTCAAAGAAGAAAAACTGGTTTGTGCCAAATAAGGGACATCATGCAAAATGAACTAAAAATATTTTATCCCTCTCGCTCACCTTGTCCTCAATTGAGGACAACCTACTTTGGATATTTTCCTATGAAGTGCCGCTTGCTCTTACTTCTCTGTCACATTGTTCTCAGTTGTGGACATCATATACTTCCAAATGAATATATGTGCTGCCATATACAAGCTGATGGAAAAAAAATTCATTCATTTGAAATATAGGTTTCCGTAGGGTAGCTGTGACAGCAGTGTAGCGCTCTACTGTTTATTTTTTTTTGGTTATATTCGTTAGACCACGTGTTTGAAAACTGTTTGTTCACGTTCACAATAAGTGTAGACTTGTTCCAAAGTAATTGTGTTTGGTGATTTTTGTGCATATTGTAATCAGCGATTTTTGAAAGTGTGGTGTCCTAATTTGAGGACATTGTGAGCTAGCGGTAAACGCAACATCTATGTAAATATAACAGCACTTTTATTTTATTTCTGCAAAAGTTAAATTTTATACATTTTAGTACTTCGAAAATGGACCATTCATGAAATACCATACCCTGTAATGTTATTTTAATAAAACATTAATATTTTATCCTCTGAACATATTTCTGAAATTTTTTTGTCTTCCATCAGCTCATGATGTCCTCAATTGGGGACATGTCATAGTGCCCATCAGCTCATGATGTCCTCAATTGGGGACATGTCATAGTGCCCAAACGGAGCATTTTGAAAATCTGAATTTAACATCAAAAATTTTCAAAAAATCATAAGTTGCATCACAGTAAATTTCAGATTTTTCGCTCCAATAGTTTTTATTCGTGACCGAGAGGGTTATACAGCCAATATTTCATCTTCATATGATTTGTTGTCTCCACTTTCATTTGGATTAAAATTATGTATAACTACATTTTTTTTATGCATAAAATTACTTGGGATCCGTAATATATCAGAAAAAGATTTCTTTCACATCTTCTAAATTCATAATCTGCAGATATGGTCAAGTCAGATATACTTTTGAACTGCATAATGTTCCATATATGACAGAATGATTTTTAGATGAAAAATGTCAATTATTCAAAAATACGAGTACCTGCCACTATGAGGCAGTTACTAGAAGTATATTTTTTACAAAAACAATTTTTATTAGGGAGAAAGTTACGGGATGAACTCAAAATTATTACTCAATCTACAATAATACTGAAAAGCAGCTGATTCATCGTCACCATTTTGAAAAACACATCTAACTGCGAAATAATTACAGAGAGGGAGCTAACTCTTTGGAAATATGTTTGTATGTGCCTGAAATGGTACTTCATGCATATAAAGTTATATTTCTCTGACGTATGTATTAAAGAGGTGTAAAACATTGGTTTGTGCCATATTTGGCACATGATGCAACAAGGGGTTAAAATCTTCGTAAAGATTATACCTTCTAACAGTTTAATTTGTATATATTTATCGACTTTTTTAAATCTTTATTTGAAATAGGAAATATCATAATTTACATACATTTCTAATATTTGTAATCAGTAATAAAAATACCTAAGGCTAAACGAAAGAGAATACCAGAATACAAAGAAAAAATACAAAAATATACCTATGGTGTCACAATCATCAGAGATAATATAGTCTGTCCAGCGAGCGGTGGCGTGCACTTCATCAATCAAATATGGCGTCGATCGTGATATATATATATATATATATATATATATATATATATATATATAATATATATATATATATCATTATATATATATATATATATATATATATATTTTTAAAATATATATATATATATATATATATATATATATATATATATATATATATATATATATATATATATATATATATATATATATATATATATATATATATATATATATATATATATATATATATATATATATATATATATTAGATTTTGTAAGCAAAAGTATATATATAATCAAGGTAAAAGCAGTATATTCATTTTATTTTGACATTCAGACAGACACTTGGAAAAACTGAGATCAACAAAAACAACTAAAATATCGCCAAAATGTATTTGTGGAGGGAGTTCTAATATAAAATGTTTAAAAATCAATCAATTTGCTATTCAGTTCACCAAAAGTTGATAACATGTTTTAGAATTGTGAAAAATCTAACAAGAAAGCCATGAAACCATGTCTATTACGCAGTTATGTTCGGATGTGTCTGCTCCGATATTAACCATTATCAACCTCTTTCTTTCAACACTATCATCTTCCTGCACAACCGAGTCACTCTACAGTTGTGCGAAACTGATCTTTCTCAGATTGTTTTCCCACGACAAAGACAGTGTTGACAGTGCAAAGGAAGGAAACCATTTTACAGTTTACACTTAAACGCTACTACAGGTCCTCTGTCCTCATGACCATTTGTGAAATGCTAAGGTGTAGATTGTACATTTTAAACTTGTGTACTAACTATAAGAGATCTGTTGAATAGTAATTTACTTTACACAAAGAAGTCAAAACTATTCGTTGGATTTTCTTATTCATTGTAAAATCAAAACATTGCATTAATATGTAACATATATATCTAATGATTCTCTCTCTCTCTCTCCAATTCAGTGTCCCGAAGTTGCAGTGGGAGGTATCTACGGTGTGTTGAACAGAAGGCGTGGCCACGTATTTGAGGAGTTACAGGTAACCGGCACGCCCATGTTCGTCGTCAAGGCCTACTTGCCCGTAAACGAGTCGTTCGGTTTCACGGCCGATCTTCGTTCCAATACCGGCGGACAGGCTTTCCCGCAGTGCGTGTTCGACCATTGGCAAGTTCTACCCGGTGACCCGCTTGACGTTGACAGCAAACCATACACTATCGTACAGGTGAGTACCTTTTATTGAACGCAATTTACGGTACCGGCATTTCTAGAAATCTACCAACGTCGTGATCAGTAATTTTGAAAATATATATATGCGGTGTTGCCGCAATTGTTTAAAAATCTTGATTTGTGAGAGAATATAAAACCATAATGGAATTGAGAACTTAGTGTTATGAATCTATAAAAATCACTGAATGAGGAATAAAAAAGTCGATATCATTGTAACCTATATCTGTACAGCTTTCGTAAAAATTGAATTTTCAAAACAGTTTGCTGTCACTCAAGAAGTTACTAAAGAAGGGATCTAAATATAAATAATTGTTTGGATAACAATGGTTTTTTTGTTTTCTCACTAACATCTGTCGTGTTCGTTCTTGCCACCTTCAGACAGCATCCAACTGACATTTTACCTGAGTTGAGTGTTTGTATCTGGTGGAACATCAATTGAGCATTTCGATTTTGAATTTGGCATTTATTGGGCGCCTTCTGAAAAATTGAAATATTCGACATTATCGGAATATTGATTGATATTGCTTTATTCATTTCAAAACTTCCTAGTAAAAATCTGGAATGTGTCAATTATAAATAAATGAAAAAAATTATAATGATGAAAGTGAAGAATGAAAAAATATATATTTATGCATAAGAGCTGCTTAAATTCACAACCCTATACAAACATGGTTTTTTCCTTTATAGTTGAGGTTAGACAAAGAATAATGAAAACGGTGGTTTATTGTTTGGAGCTTGCAATTTTTTTTAGCAGGCTTGTTGTGTTTAAAATAAGTTTTGAACCATTGTTCTTGAACAGATGTTTTCAACTGTGTTTATTTTGAATCGGTTTAATTTATCTAAATAAGCAATGAGTTCATATTATTGAAGATTTTTTTCAAATGTTGAAATATTTACAATTTCAAAATACATATTTTTAAACTAACCATAAATTGGTACCATAAAACAACATCAACAATTCTTATACTAAAAATAATGAAGTTTAAAAGAAATAAAAACATTATATAAAACTATTTGCTCGTTGCCACAATAATAAAAAATATTTCATCAAAAACATAACATGTGGTAAATATGCTTTATCTACAACCGTGCGTAAATTATGTTTTTACACACCCATATTAGTGCGGTAACTATTACTTCAACGCAATAGTGCGGTAAAAATCAGTTTAACGCACTAGTACGGTAAAAATCATTTTAACGCCCTAGTGCGGTAAAAAATTATTAAACAAATTTTTGTTGAATTTTTATTGAAATGATAATTATTGGCAATTTTAAATTAACACACAAACAAGGTGGACTTCAGCATTGAATAATAGAACCAAAGCGACTTCTTTTCCTTGAAATTATCTTCAAAATAGGCAATTAATACATCTTCATTAATGTTATCCACTTTTTTTATGGGAGCACCATTCGATTAACATATCATAGGCCTTTTCGTAGCGAATTCCGGATTTCTGTCCTAGCAAGTTCGCCGTAGCAGCTTCAACTAGCCGTGAAATCTCCATATTTTCGACTGACATTTTGACTGACAACTTCAAAGTGGCGTTGCTCTTTTTTGTCGCTATGACATCCTAATTTTCAGAACAATAAAAAAAGTTAAAACATTGCAGGTGACCAAGTTGGGAAATTTTAGACTATAATTAATTTGTATTCAATCAAAACGAACGGTTGTAGATAAAATAGTATACATAACTCGCGTGGTAAAGGTTTTTAGCACACTTAAGTGAATGAAAAGACTCGCCTGCGGCTCGTTTTTCAAACTTCACTTAGCGTGTGCTAAAAACCTAGTTACCACACTTATTATGTAATATACTATTAAATGATACTGGATCATTATTTCGGCAAGTATTGACATTTATATTTGTGTTCCATAGTTAGATACTTAACCATAACGCAATATATAGGTACGACAACGTATCGCATAAAAAACTTTTACGAAAACTTTACCTCAATGGCTTTCGGGGTAAAACATACAAACTGATGAAAAACTACTTATCAGATAGGACCCAATTTGTGAAAATAGAGGAGCATTCAAGTGAAGAAAGAACTGTTGAATATAAGGTACCACAGGGTACAGTATTGGGACCTGTTCTATTCAATATATATGTGAACAGCCTGTTGTTAATGGAAAAAAAGGGTACGATTATCAGTTTTGCAGATGACACTGTAATAATGTACGAGAGTAGTACTTGGGGAATGCTGAAACTAGAAGCAGAGAGAGATCTTTATAGTATAAAGCAGTGGTTCGGAGAGAATAAACTCACAATAAATTTGCTGAAAACCAAATATTTACCGTTTGCCGCTTACGAATCAGGACTTCCACATATGGGCAACCTAGAAGTTGATAACGGAACATCAATCCCTGAAGCCGAGCACATAAAATATCTAGGCATTACAATTCATCGACACCTGAAGTGGGATAAACATATAGGTATTTTAGTGACCAAACAGGTTTTTACTCACCAAGTTCAAAATCCTCAGGGAGTACTTAGATCCCACAAGCTTGAATATGATTTACTCAGCACTATGTCAGTCCCAAATAAGATATGGTATAATAGGTTGGGGCGGAGCATATAGTTTTCATATGAGGCGGGTTGAAGTAATCCAGAAATGGTTGATCCGTGTGATCTACGGAAAACCTCTCCTGTTTCCGTCAGATGATTTATTTGCTGTTTCCAAAGTTATGAATCCCCAACAACTATTTGTGCTGCAGATATTACTTGGCGTAAGCACACGGAAAATTCAACTCAGAAAAGCTGAATATGAATATGAAACGCGTAACAAGATGAGTAAATACCTCACATCTAGAGCAGAAAAACGCATTGGCCAGAGAAGCTTCATCTATCTGGCCCCAAGTATATATGCCGCAGTGCCTAAAGACCTGAGGAATATAGTAAATCTAAATATGAAGAAGAAAAAACTGAAAAGTTGGGTGATTGAAAAGGGAAGGAGATATTTTAATTCAATAATAAATCCCTAATGATACCATCCTCAAAAGATTTTGAACTTTTTTGTGTTTTCATGTTATATTGCTTTGTGTCCCAAGAATTTATAAATTAATTTGAATACCCGCTACTGTATTATATTTTGTTTAGTTTAAAATCACGTACAGGCTCACGTCTCTGTGACTACTGTTTATACCTGTAACTTCACAGAATAAACCATATTATTATTATTATTATTATTAATAAATGTTAGAAGTACTTCAATATTCATGTGAGTTGATAATTTAAAAAGGTTTTTCATCAAGTATTTTAAACAGTTTAAAACTTATAAAACCTTTTTAGAACATATTTAAACAGAAATAATAGTGTTATGGTAAATTATATGTTCAGGTCGTTTTTATAATCCGTTCTGTATAATATATATAGTAAAAACACTGACATATTTTTGCTTTGAAAGAATAGTAATAGTTTCTTCATACATTTTTCCTTTCTCTTACAGACCACACGTAAACGAAAAGGTCTCAAGGATGGACTTCCAGACCTGACACAATATCTGGATAAATTGTAAACTTCAGGTTTTTAGGTTCTGTACAGATTATTTAAGAAATATTAAAATCCAAAACAAATTTTTTTTCTTATTTAATTTTTCATTGTATCATTTTATCATTATTGGCAATGTGGACTACTTGCCACTGTTCAGTGTAGCGCGGAATAAATACAGAACTGATCCTGCTTGGTGTTTTATGACAGCACGAAACAGTGTTGGGTTATTAATTTTTTTATCGTATCAATTTTTTTTATAGGACAGTGATGGTAATATATTATTAGGCGTAATATTTTCAATTTTAATTTAGTTTATTATACTGAGAAACTGACTTATTGTGAGCAGTTTTTTTTTGTTTGAATTAAATCTTTTAATAAAATAATTTTTATTAATTGAATCTTTCATTGAAGTGCAGATATATGTAGCAAGATTTAGGATTTAACGATACTGTAATTGATATTTTATTGAATAATGTCTAAAATTCTTCATGGGATCGTTCAATGATGGAAATGGTTACTTTTATGTTGGAAAAAATTCTGGAGTTTTTTGAGAAGGCATGTTGAATCTAGGTAAGTTAATGCACTTGATATAACTTTTAAAAAAAAATTGTTTTCCTTTTTTTTTTTGGTTTTGAATACTTTAATTATTTTTTGTTAGAAAAATTGATTAAATAGTAATATTTTATCATTAAGTAACTTAGTTTCTCATAACTCTAAGAAAAACAAAAATCTCTTAAGAATACTTCCCTTAGCATATCCTATATTTCTTTATTAAATTTTTAAGTTTAATATGTATTTTCATATATACAATTTCTGAAATCGAAAATTCTACTTTTTAAATTCACAATGGTATGCTGTACAATACAATAGAAAAATTTAGTCCCAAAAGTTTGTTATTTTTTCTTTTTGGTCACACTTATCGGAAGGTTACTACCTCAGCCACCAGATGGCGATAAAAATCTAAGTTATTGATCAATTCCTCAATGAAGCTTTCTACGACACGTGATTTAAATACACGCATTTTTTTCATACTTGGTTTGTTCTCGACCGTTTCGATATATATATCTGGCGGGAAAAATACAATACGTACTAAATTTTATTATTGATAGTTATGTTTTTTCAAATTTTTGTTTATATCATATTAACTTCGAAAAAAGAAATAGACATTCTCGGATGATGATTGTTCTTCACAGACCTGTTCTGAAAAAAAATTGTCGACAAAAGAACGGCCAACTGATATTTTTGTTTCAATATTATTCATTTTATAGAATTTTATTATGTATTTTCAATTTAAATTTGATCTTTCAGGGTGTCTTCTGTTAGTCCAAGGCTAAATCAGGAATTCTGAATTTTTGGTGAGTTGTGTTTTCACATTATTAAGTTCAGATTTTTTTTTTAATCCCTGTAATTAACAGGGCTGGGCAAAATTTAATTTTTATTAAAAAATTATTTTAAATAATCCTGATTTTTTTGAATTTATAAATCCTGCTTCATTCAATTTGATACAAATTATATTAATGTATTCAATGTAAGTTAAGTAATTCTACTAAAGTTTACAGTAATATATGCAATGATTATAGTGGCAAACTCTTCGACAAAAGAACTTACAAGACATTCAAATTTGAAATGAACTTCTGTCGACTATTCACAATTTTTTTTATTCCCTGAAAATGCAAACACTTTCAGATATTTTCAACTTTTTGAGGTAGAATATTATTGAATTGAACTAGACTTACCTATTGTCTTTAATTGGTTTTATCACAAGCTATTGACAATAAATTTTGAAAAGACGTACTATCTACCTATGTCTAGCTATGTCAATCACCTTCCTAATTATGATACAATAAACATTAATAACCAAGGAAACAATATAAAACTCAAACAGACACACAAAGTCAAGTATTTGGGTATAACTGTGGATTGTCACCTTAGATGGGATCACCATATCACGTCCCTTGTAGGAACTCTGCGTTCTATTCTGGGAAGATGTAGATGTCTCAGTTCAGTTCTGGAATTACCCCAGTTGCGTATGTTTTACTTCGGTCTAATAGAATCGAGATTATCATACGGTATACTGGGATGGGGTGGAGCATCGGACTGTTATATAAAACAGTTATTAATTCTACAAAAGACAGTTCTAAAAATATTACTGAAGAGAGAACGCACTTATCCTTCGGAGCTTTTGTTCAGGGAAGCTCACGTATTAGATCTGAGGAAATTATACTTCAAGAGAGCAGTTTCATATTATTATAGGGATAGGGAATTCATTAAAAATCAAGTGCTTTGCCACGGATATTACACGAGAGGCGTTGGGGCCTCTAAAATAAAGACTATTTCATCAAAAAAGAGTATCGGTCTCAAGTGCCTAGCATATTTAGGGCCGAGATTTTTGAATCTTCTGCCGGCAACAATATTGAATTCTCCTTCATTTTGTTGCTTTAAACGGAGAATTAATATATTCCTTTTGGGCGAAGGTGCTAGTCCAGTGGAAGAGCTCTTTTCCTCTTAAAGTATTGTAGTGATATTGTTTTTTTGCTGTGATTTGCGCTAGTTCGCGGATACCTTTATTTTTGTGAATTATATAATATAGGCGGTAGTATTAAGTATAGAGTAAATATTTTCCCATAGACAGCCAAAGGCTTTATGGGTGTACATTGTACATTTGAGGTTTTTATTTGGACTCGAAAGTGTAAATTTATTTTGAATGAAAATTGTATGAAAATTCTTATGTTATATATTATACACTGAGGGCAAATAAACTTATTATTATTATTATTATTATTATTATTATTATTAAAGGCTTTCTCGAATGGAACCTTTCAATTGAAATTTAATTTTATCAAATTGAGTTCGATAAGTATATTATTTATATATTTATCTTTATTCACGGGGCAACCCCCATACATTAAAAATTACAATGTGTTTATGGCTAGAAGCCTACAAAAATACAAACTTGATTACATAAAAAAATATTAAGTTATTCAATTCATTCAAATTTTAACAATGATTTTGATAAATTTTTTATTTTGTACAACGAAAGTTTGTTTGGATCAAACCAGTCTACGATTTTATTACATAACATAAATATTCTATCAATAATTCTCTCTTTATCTCCTCGACGACAATTGTTAGGTTGAAAATCATAAACATTATGACGAAGGTTGCGAGGGGGTACAAAAAAATCAAATTGACTCAATATTTCAGGTACATCAATTAAATTGACCAAAATTTTATACCCAAAGATCACATCAGCTCTAACCATAGCTGATTTAAAATTTGAGATTTGAAATCTCTGATAAAGGGGAACTAAATTGTGATCTGTAAACGGAATTCCCATTCCAGTTCTATACCCTGCATACCAAATAAATACTCTATTGACAGATTCTAACTTTTTTATCTCTCCCTTATCTTTGGGTCTCCAAATAGGAGAAGCATACATAACTGTTGAATACACAAAGGAGAAATGAAGTTTTCTAAATGTTTCAATGTTGTTAAACTTATTCGTAAACCTCTTAAGAAAATAGATTTTCTTTTGACCTTTTAGAAAAGTAAATTCGTAGTGCTGCTTAAAAGATAATTTGTCATCAAAAATTACACCTAAATCTTTCGTAAAATTCACTTGATTTATAAGTTCATTACTAAGAGAATATGGAAGAAGCCAAATAGATCGTGATCTACCAAACCTAATGTGGAAGCATTTATTTACGTTGATATTCAATCCATTAGCTACACACCAATTATTAAAGCTATTTATGTCATATTGCAATTTATCCATATCCTCGTAGGAGGTGATTTCTCTAAAAATCTTTGCATCATCAGCGAACAACAAAATTTTACTATACAGGATTTGATCTATCACATCATTAATAAAAATGAGGAATAATAAAGGGGCCAAATGAGTCCCCTGTCCTACTCCCGAAAGAACAATGATTGAAAAAGAGTAGACATTCCCGATTTTTACTATTTGTTTTCTATCATGAAGATAAGATGAAACCCATCGAAGGAGACTACCACTCATGCCATAGGCATATAGTTTTCGGAGTAAAAGTTCCAGATTTACTAGATCAAATGCTCTCGAAAGATCTGTATAAATAGAATCTACCACATAGCCAGAGTTTAGTTGCTTTACTAAGAATTCATGATAAACTGTTAAATTTGTAACAGTTGATCTGCCATCAATGAAACCATGTTGTTGCGGAACTATGAATCTCCGAAAATATCCGAAAATTTTGTGATAGACAACAAAATCAAGCAGTTTAGCAAATACGATTAATATTGAAGTAACATTTTTCAAATGATGATTGTTTTTCACAGACCTGTTCTGAAAAATATATTGTTGACAAAATAAACAACCTACTGACATTATTACGTACTAGGTTTTCTAGTTTAAATACAAGTTTGGCGTTCATTTTTCAATTTTATTTCTATTTTCACAGGTTATCGATTGTAGGAAAATTATTCATTGGAGTCAGATAAAGTGGAGCGATCTCGTGAAAATTCAAGAAAGAACCACTAACAAACTATTCAAGGTGGGTTGGAATTTATTCTGTTGACTTTTTGAGGTGTCCCTGTGATTATTGGAATTTTCATGTATTTTTCATTGGCTTTGCATTAATTTTTTTTAAATTGAGATTCTCTTTTGTTTCATGTACTATAACTCTAATTTTCCATTAAACATTTATTTTTGATTTTGATAAACTAATTATTATTTCTGAAATACTATTGAAATTTGCTTAGTTAATAAATTCTCATTTAGATTAAACCTTATTAAAGCAGAATTTTAAATGATGCTATTAATTTTTTTTAATAGATGTTTCAATGTTTCTCATCAATCGTGACTAACATAACAGTGTTTGTCTAATTTTTTAAGTAATATTAAGTCATTAACTCATTTTGAATGATGATTGTTCTTCACAGACCTGTTCTGAAAATAAAATTGTCGACAAAAGAACGGCCAACTGACTAAAATATTAATATCACTTCTAGTGAATATTTTTAAATAAATTCTTATTATATAAATTATATTATTTTTACAGGTTACCCTCGAGCGACAACTAGCGCGGAAGAAGATTAATACCTACTAAAAGAAGGTATGTTTATTTTTTTGTTGAATAATTTTCTGAAGTTCTTCAATGATGACATTTTTTTTTGACCATATTTTCTGTGATGGTTATTATGCTCAACAGGTCTGATAGTACAAATTAATAGTTATAAAGTTTAGGTTGTATAAATTTTTTTTTAAATGTTTTTTTTTGTTGATAGGTTGCGAAATAACTTTGGAGTTCGGCCACAGCACTAAGTTACTCTATTCAAAATCATAGTTGATGAAATGAAAGGTTTGTGTTATTTAATTCTTTCTTAAAGTTTTCTTCAGATGCATGTAATTTCC
Organism: Cynegetis impunctata; assembly: GCA_030704885.1. Lineage (NCBI taxonomy): Eukaryota > Metazoa > Arthropoda > Insecta > Coleoptera > Coccinellidae > Cynegetis > Cynegetis impunctata. Next base: position 393,085 of record JARQZK010000760.1, read on the forward strand.
TTATTTTTGAAAATTTGTCTTGTACTCAAATCATTTTTGTAGTAACTAATGTTCCCGCATTATTTTACAATTAAAGTTTTTTTTTAGAGGTTTCATAACTAATCCAGTCAATGACGGTAAAAAAAGTATAAACTGTGTATTTATCCCATACAGCACCGACTTGTATGAAAATTTGGATTAAGGTTCTACTTACCATCTATTTCAAAGTCTACCCTGTACCGACGGTTGCCTTTTCTCTGGGGGTGGATGCCACCCCTTATTGGGTATGAAAAAATTTCCATTAAAAATAAGTACGGAAGTCGATGAATTGACTAATTCTAAGCAACTTTTGTTCTATGAAGTTTTTTCTGAAAGTCAATACTTTGCGAGTTATTCGCGACTTTCAGGCAAAAAAAAACACGTTTTCAGATTATTTTTCGCGAATAACTGGAAAAATATGCATTCTGTCGAAAAATCTGTTGAGAGCAAAATTATAGCTTATAAAAAAACAAAGAAAATCGTGTATTTATGATGTATTCTGACCCAATACAAACGGAATTATTGATTGTCAAAAGTTGATTGGTATTTACCACTATGTGTACTCATCAATATACTAATACATATCCTAACTTCTACAAAAATGTGCTTTTGGTTTTTCCCCATAACTCGCTTAGTTTTCAAGCAATCAGGTCCTTCAAAAAAGCATTTTGTTTTTTAAGAGCTATAAGCTCATCTAAATAAAAATTTTTTCAGATCTTATTTTCAAAAAGGATCATGCTAAAAGGGCTAAAAAAAGGTACTTTGCGCGAACACACGCAAGCTTTAAATGGCCATATCTTACTTAATTTTTATTCTATATAAAAAATGAAACGCCAACATTTTCAAATAAGGAAAACATACAATTTCGTACTCTACAAAATTTTGCATATCATTAATAGTTTTTGAGTTATTTTGAAGAAAAGGCGATTTTTCGCTAAATTACGAAAATGATTTTCTCTCTTCAAACTCAATTTTTTTCAAAAAGAAGTACTTTAAACTGGTCAAACACTCAGAACGTATTATAAAAACATAAATGAAGTGAATTGAAAGTGGCAACGATTTTTTTCAAATAGGGTGGAAGAGAGGGTGAGATATTCACTATTTTTTTCCAACGAAAAAATAGAAATCGACATTCTCTTCATAGCACGCTTAGTGTTGATGCTAGGAACTTTTACAAAAAAAAAATAAAGGTTTTTTAAAGGACTTTGAATAAAGTTTTATGGGTTTTCGAAAAATGCGTTTGTTTTTGGTTATTGTACGTAGAAACTTCCTATTTTGGCAATTGAAAATACCAGTCAACTTGCAACAAGCAATAATTCCGTTTGTATTGGATCTGTATACATCACAAATACACAATTTTCTTTGTTTCTTTATAAGCTATAAATTTGCTTTCCACATTTTTTTCGATAGAATGCATATTTTTCCAGTTATTCGCGAAAAAGAATCTGAAAACGTGTTTTTTTTTTGCCTGAAAACCGACAATTTCACCCGCGAATATGTGGAAAAGTATTGACTTTCAGAAAAAACTTCATGGAACAAAAGTTGCTTGAAATTAGTCAATTTATCGATTTCCGTGGTTATTTTCAATGAAAAATTTTTCATCCCCAAGAAGGGGTGGCATCCACCCCCAAGGAAAAAGCAACCCCTGCCACAGGGTAGACTTTGAGATAGATGGTAAGTAGAACCTAAATCCAATTTTTTATGAAAATCGGTGCTGTATGGGACAAATACACGGGAAAATGGTCATTGACTGGACTAAACTAGATGATTATATTATTGTAAATCATATATAATCAATTTAGTTTTAAAAGTTTCTTATAGTTCATGTTTCTTTTTAGATATTTGAATTTTCTGAATAAATGATCTGACGGTTTTTGCTTGTTGGTACTTTTAATTTTCCATAATAATTCTAGATATTCATTTTATTCTCTATAAATAAAATTCGCAGACAACAAGCTTTCAACTTTTGCCGATTGTTCTCCAAAAGATGAATTATTTTTTTTTCATTAAAAAAAAGCGAATGCTTAAATAATTTCTTTATTTCAAATGATGATTGTTCTTCACAGACCTGTTCTGAAAAATATACTGTAGACAAAAGAACGGCCAACTGACTTAAATCCTAAAATATTGCTATAGTCAACATTTCATATTTAATTCTAAACATGAGTTTCATTGTTGCAGGTTACACAGAAGTCAACTTGCGTGGAAGAAAACTTTCTCTCTTCCATGATGTGTAGAAAAGGTGGGTTATTTTTTTACTTGTCAGATTCTTTGTTTTTGGATGACACTTTTTTTCACCATATTTTCTATGTTGGTTATCATCAAGTTCAGACTTCTGATAGTACAAATTAATACTTATATAGTTTAGGTTGTATAAATTTTTTTCTAAATTTATTGTTTTTGTTAATGGTTGTGAGTATAGTTCCAGCACATGGTTACTCCATTTAAAATCAGGGTGATGTACCATGATAAAATATTTGTGATTAAATTTTTTTTGTTATTGTAAGTAAATCTTTGCAAATGTATTTAATTAAGTTTTATTTCTTCATGTTCTTGTTGTTTTTCAATATTTCAAGTTGCCAAATGATTCGTCCTTTTGATTGTGCTTGTTGATACTTTTTATTTCAATTAGTTTAAGATATTCATTTTATTCCATTCAAAAAAAGTTAGCACATTGAACTTTTTGCCGAAGATTTTAAAAACAGAAATGTTTTCTTAAAAAAAAAATTTTTATGCGTTATTTAATTTTTTCAAATGATGATTGTTCTTCACAGACCTGTTCTGAAAAATATACTGTAGACAAAAGAACGGCCAACTGACTTAAATACTAAAAGATTGCTATAGTCAACATTTCATATTTAATTCTAAACATGAGTTTCATTGTTGCAGGTTACACAGAAGTGTGTGGAAGAAAACTTTCTCTCTTTCATGATGTGTAGAAAAAGGTGGGTTGATGGTACAAATTAATACTTATATAGTTTAGGTAGTATAAATCTTTTTTGAATTTATTGTTTTTGTTAATGGTTGTGAGTATGGTAGTTTCAGCATCTATAGTTACTCCATTTAAAATCGGGGTTGGTGTACCTTGATAAAAGATTTGTGATTTGATTTTTTTTAGTTTTCTTACGAATGCATGCAATAATTTTTTCAAATTTGTGGTGTTTTCAAATCATTGTAGTAGTAAATATTTCTGGAATATTTGCTGATGTTCTTGTTAGAGATTTTATAATAAGATAATTATGTTTTTGAAAATGTATTAATTTTTGTTTCTTCATGTTCTTGCCGTTTTTCAATATTTCAAGTTGTCAAATGATTGGTCCTTGTGATTTTGATTGTCGATACTTTTTATTTCAATTAGTTTGAGATATTCATTTTATTCCATTCAAATAAAGTTAGCACATTGTACTTTCAATTTTTTGCCGAAAATTTTCCAAAATAGGCATGTTTTAATGAAATGAAATCTAATGCTTTAATAGTTCATTTTTTCAAATGATGATTGTTCTTCACAGACCTGTTCTGAAAAATATACTGTAGACGAAAGAACGGCCAACTGACTTAAATACTAAAATATTGCTAGATAACGTTCAATATTAAATTTTTAACATAAGTTTCATTGTTGCAGGTTATCAACAGAAGTCAAAATGTGTAAAAGAAATCTTAATCCCTTTCATGAGGTGTAGAAAAAGGTGAGTTAATTATTTTTTCGTTTTGTCTTTTTCTAAGTTTTTCAATGATGACTCTTTTTTTCACCATATTTTCTATGTTGGTTATCATTATGCTCAACAGGTCTGACAGCCCAAATTTAAATGTAGTTTAGTTTGTATTAAATTTTGTTTTAATGTATTGTTTTTTTTTGATAGGTTGAAAGCTATAACTTCTAGTTTCGTCCCAGCACCTAGTTACTCCATTCAAAATCAGAGTTGATGGATGTACCATAATAAAAGGTTTGTGATAAAAAAAATTTACATAAAGTTTTCTTACAACTGCATGCAATTATTTCCATCGTTTTTCAAATTTGTGGTGTTTTCAATTCAATGTTTTTAAGACTTTACCGATGTTCTTTTAAGAGATTTTATAATTAGATGTTTATGTTGTTGTAAATCATATTCTACTTTACAATGCTTTAATATTTCATTATTTTGAATGATGATTGTTCTTCACAGACCAGTTCTGAAAAATATACTGTTGACAAAAGAACGGCCAACTGACTTGAATATTAAAATATTGCTTATTAACATTTCATATTGTATTCTTAACTTTAGTTTAATTCTTGCAGATTATCAACAGAATTCTAATTTTTTGGAAGTTGGTAGGTTTATCATTTTTGCCTCTCGTCAGTTCCCTTAGTTTTTTAATGATGATACTTTTTTTACCATATTGTTTGTGTTGGTTATCATTATGCTCAACAGGTCTGACAGTCCTTGAAAAAATTGATATATTCCATTTGTTATGAAATTTTTTTAATGTCTTGTTTTTGTTAACAGGTTGTGAAATAACTGTTGAGCGTGGTCCAGCATCAATGTACTCTATTCATCAAAGGATGATTTATCTTAATGATTGAGAGGTTTGTATTTTTTTTCGTATTCAAATTTTTTTCCTGTTTTCTCATGTTTTATTTTTTAGCGATAATTATAAATAATTTATGAGTAAATTTCAAAATTTACTTTTTGTTTCAATATTCTGAAGTACTATGATTAACATTCAATATTAATCATATTTAATTTGGGAAAATTCCCAAAATAATCCTGTAACGAAAGTAATTTCTTGACTATGATGATAAAGACATGTTTTGAAAAAAAATTTGACGATAATTTGGGGCTCTGATATTTTGTTGAAGAACATTTTATTTTCACCTAGATAAATTGTTTATTTCAATTATTCGTTCTCTCTCTTAGATCCCTCAAGCATCTACAGCATAGGTTCCCAAATTTTTTTCTCATAGACCACTTTAAACTCACCACTTTTCTCATAGACCACTTTACACTGGTTCCGGTGGACTACCTGCAGCTATATTTCTATCATATTCCCAAAACTCGACAAAAAATGTGAAGATTAGATCTAACTATGGAGTGCCAAACACGAATCAACAGTTTTTGAAAAAAAGTGAGAATTGATTGGTTAATTAATTAATTGATTGTGCTGTGAGTCTGTCGTCTGTAGTGGTGAAGTCGAGCCAATATTTTAGTTCTTCACTATCGAAACCAGATAAATTTTCATGGACCCCCGCATACGAATTGTGAACCCCCATTTTTGTGTCACGCCAACGTAGACCCCCGTCGAGTCTCCCGTGGACCCCTGGGGGGTCCACCTGGACCACTTTAGGAATCAATGATGTACAGCAAAGGGGATGATTTATTTTATCACTTTTATTATGGGGATATTTTATACTCAAATGAGAAATATCGGTTCACTATTTCACTAAAAGCTACAATGTTAATTAATCTTTTAGAAAACATTTAACTTATCTGTTGGGGCAGATGCGAAATTTGCTATAAACATATTCTATTTGTCTACTGTACTCAAAAAAATGTTACATTATTTTATGAGTTGCAAGAGTGTTATTCATTCTGATAGCTATTTATATGAAATTGATATCCTTTTAGTTTTATTACTAGTGAGAGGCTCCCCCGCCTATTAAATAGATCCGTGAAAACTATAGATCGATGAAAATATAGTTTCCCGAACCACGATGAGTGCATAGCCTGTCCTTGCCTCTGTCGAACGGTACGCGATTGAACCGAACGCATCCTTTATCTATGGTACGCGACGCGTCAAGAGCTGGGCTGGTCCCTGCCTCTGTCGAACAGGCGCGCCATCTGCTGCCCACTGTCAGTAGTGTCAATCTGTGGTTTGTGCGGAATCGGTAGGATACTACTATCTCGTTGGGCCTCGCCGTGCCGATGCTTCTCGATAGAATTCGACCCGTCCAACTGTCGGCTCGAAAGGCGGTCACGTGAATTCTAGTCGGATTGAAGCGAAAATGGTTCTTAAGCGTCGGAAATGCTGCCGTTTTCAGGAATTCCGGAGAAACGTCAAACTTTAAACGTTCGATATCGAAAATCGGCGTCTCGGATCGAGGCGAGACGTAGCCTAAGCACTACGGAAAGGACGCGGGAGATCGACGGGGACCTTCGGGCCCCGCGATTCGGTGCCGATCTCCTTATCTCAGCTTCGTAAGTTTGGCAGAATGCGGCCTTCGGCCGCCTGCATTTTGGGAAGTCGAATTTGGCGAAGCAATTATTTATTTAGTATTATATATTATTATTATAACCTGAGTAATAATATTGAAGCCACCCAAAATAAAGTCGTTTTGTGTGGTACAACACAAATATTCAAGAATAAAGTATAAACTTTAAAATAAAAACACTTGGCTTATGTTTCACAATATAAAAAATCTTTAGATACTGTACTTAGCAGTAATAAAAAGTCGACATGTTTCGAGCTATGAACTCATTATCAAGACTGACAACAGGAGAGTATTGCATCGTAATTTATAAAACAGACAAAAGCAAAGGTGATACCTGAAAATCAATTTGTTCGTTTACAAGGGGTAATTGACTATTATGGGCGGAACTTATTTCGATAATTTCAGATTGCTAGGAATTTGAATTCTCTTACTTTCAACATTTATAGAAAACCAACCTTCACAGATACTTTAATTCACAGCGACAGTAACCAACACATTAAAATAAAACTCAGTGCTTTTAATTCGTTCATACATAGGTTGTTCACGATTCCATTATCGGAAACAAATTTTCAAACTGAAGTTAATACAATTAAATTATTAGCCATCAATAACGGTTACAATGAAAGTCTTATCGACAAGCTCATTGGGAAAAAACGAAGAAAGTATCTGTTGCATTCAATATACCCCACGCAAACTATTAATGAAGAACAAAAATACTTCCCAATAAATTATGTGCCTAATTTGAGTAGCAAAATAGTAACAGACTATCGAAAAATAACGTTAAAACAATTTGTATAAATAAAAGAAACTTGAGGTCACTCTTGGTCAATTAATAAAGAAAAATCTAACATCGAGAGAAAAATAGTGGTAATTACAAAAATATTTGCGACGAATGTCCTGCTATCTATATTGGACAGACAGGAATGAATATAAATATTCGTGTTGAAGAACATAAAAAGTCAATTTTACAAAACAAAAATACCACTGGCTTCTCTGAACATTGTATAAATTCAATCACTTCCTGGATTTCAAACAAACCAAATTGTTTACATTCAGGTAACAAGGGTAAACGTCTTGACCTTCTCGAAATTATCGAAATAAGTTCCGCCCATAATAGTCAATTACCCCTTGTAAACGAACAAATTGATTTTCAGGTATCACCTTTGCTTTTGTCTGTTTTATAAATTACGATGCAATACTCTCCTGTTGTCAGTCTTGATAATGAGTTCATAGCTCGAAACATGTCGACTTTTTATTACTGCTAAGTACAGTATCTAAAGATTTTTTATATTGTGAAACATAAGCCAAGTGTTTTTATTTTAAAGTTTATACTTTATTCTTTATGATGTTTCACCAAGTGATGTGCGAGAATTCAATCTCAGTTAACAAATATTCAAATTAAAAGCTATACCATTAGAACACTTCGACATTTTACAAAGGCATCTTTTTTTATTTCAAACCTAATTTAGCCGATTTGTTTTAAGTGGGGAACGAGTGATGAGCTTCGTGGCGTCATATTGAAAAATCTAGTTTTTAAACTGTTAACTTGAATAGTAACGAAAAATTGCAAAATATCTGACATACACAAAGAGTCGGAAGGTGACACAACTGTGACCACCTGGGACAGTTGTCCTAAAACAGGAGGCTCTAAAATACATTCAGTTCGTGTGATGTAATTTGTGGTGGCCCTTATGTTACAATCATAAGTACAAACTTAAATAACAATATAAAGAAGGACACCCTACTGCGTGGCACTAGGAATGATAAAACCCCTCGGCGCATGTGCATGTCGTCAATATTTTTTGAATGTATTATATAAATTAAATAACAATGAAAGTCGATTTTACGAATGAAATGAAGGAAAATTGCAATAAATGTATTAATAGGTCGATATTACGAATAAAATCCGTGAAAATTTAGCAAACAAATTCATTGATTGACTGTCGAATTTGAATATCCTATTCCGGCTCATTTTACTGCAAATTATGAATCAAATTGATAAGATATCTCTATGGATGGGAAGCAGACACAGACGCAGAATCAAGCTGAAGCCATAGATAAAGGATGCGTTCGTTCGCTGAAGCTATCAACGTGGCTTGGTTACCGTGGCACACAGAGCACTTCGACGTATGTTTTGTAGGACTTCGTACATATCGACCTTGGCGCATGCGCATGTCGTAATGCCTATCTAAAAAACGCTATATTTTTTTATTCTTCGTTGGGACAAATTGGGAGTTCAAATTACCTAATGAAATCATATGTGTTTTATCGATATCCTTTGGAATTTTTAAAATCGGGCCAGATACCAACTTTTTGTCGAGACTAACCCCTTTAGCTTCGCCTCGGCGTAAAAAACATACCTGTTAAATTAGGGTTAAAATACAGAGGTGCTTGTTTACAATTTCGAACTGATTTTCTAGTGTGGTGTTTTCACGGTAGAAGTTTTAATTGGAATATAAATTTGTTACACAACATAAAAGTAATCAATCTTAATTTTTCCAATGAGAATGTTAATGATGAAATTTGACGACGGTCTTCTGATACAAACGTGTAGATAGCATATAGTCAATCTGATTTGAATCAAATGTAACATTGATATTGGTTATAATTATCACTGTTGAAACAGTTCATTTTTAATTTTATAGGTAGACTCTCGAATTTCTTGAACTTGGTCTACTATTGGAAAACAATGTAAGAGAAAAATGTGTTTTGATGACCTCTGCAGAGAATTTACTTCCTTCTGAGCAACATGGATTTAATCTATTTAAGGAGTATGGTGAGTAAATGATTAATATACGTTTCAGTTATGTCAATTAATTTATTGTGATCTGTGATTTTGTCTTATCAACCTTTTTTTATTTGAATCGTGTGAAGTTAACAGAATTATGTTTTCATTAGCAATAATATTAATAAATTAAAACTAGCATTATAGTAAAGAATGATGTGAAAAATATTTTCATACTGCAACTTTCTCTATTGGGCAAACGGAAATATTTCCATACATAATTTATAGCTTTAAATATTTAACTGATGTGTAATTTATGCTTAAAGTTCAACAATTTCATGATGATATTTGACGACGGTCTTCTGACACACATTTGAAGATAATTTATAGTCCGGCTGAAAATAATGTCTTATAATAACCATTGTCCTAACTTTTCAGAGTGAATTTCTAAATTTGTGATTTCTTTTACAGGTCGTTCCTCATTGTTCAGCTGTACCTGGGAGAAAATCAAGATATATTTTAACTTAAATATTTTATTTCATTATTTTATATTACATCGTATAATCCACTAAATTAAAAATTTATACATGTTATTATAACATTCAAGTATTTTGAATAAATATAACAATACAGATTCAAGTCTCATGATTCCTTTCTGGTACTCAAATTTGTATACAAAGTAGATTTTTGAAGACTCAAAAAAGACATATGGTTCTACTTAATCCTTATATTACAGAGTATTAATCTAACTTGTTTGAAATAATTGCACATTGATTGTCTTTTAAGAGCTTGAAAAATCATTCCGCTGATTTTTATTCACTTCAACAGTCTCTTTATTGTCAAATTCGGTATTGAGGCACAGGTTGCAGTTTATTTTCGGAATTACGATTGATATGAAATTAAAATGATAGAAAACTGACCTTGTAATTTCGTAATACATTATTCAAATCAACTCTTATATCCAATTAGCGTTGATTTGATGAAAATGTTCATTTAATATACTACTTTCAAGAAATTTCTTTGAAGCTATGCCAAGTATTGTATTCTAATGATAAAAAGGTGGCATATTTGATTTAATAATAAACAAATTATATTTTGCTTTAATTTTTAAATTTGAGTTTCATTGTGCAAGTGTAGCAAACACAATTTACTTTTTGTGGTAGGTAATTATAATGGCAAACTGCCAACAAAATATTAGAAAAGTATCATTAAAACATGAATTTTCGTGCGTGAAACAATTCAATTTTCTTTCCTGTAGGGCAGCAATTGCACTCCTGAATAAGTGGTAGATTCTCATGACAATGACCGACACTATTAAAATATATTGAAATCTGATCTATTTATCCCACGTCGCATGTAGTTGCGAGGATGCCAAACCTTACTTTTGTATATCGTTTCAATCTTTGATTTGAATTTTGTCCTAACAAATGGAAATTTAAGTTCTTGTAACTTTCAAAAGTTACTATACAGATATCTTCTATAATTATGTTTAGCAGAGAATATTTCTAACATGATTCACTATTTATAAAACGAAATTTTTCTGCTCATTAAATTTTAAAATAGTTTTTAATGAGCAATGAATGCATACCATTTTTTCTTCAGATTCAAGTCTATCTCCAGATAGTTTAATCTGTAGATTTATGGAACCTTACAATTTACCTGTTGTTTATGGGATATTTCATTTGCACTAAACCGGATCTTTCGTTGTTATACTGAGAGTTTTAAGGCAGTTTATTTGAAGCAAAAACGAGAAATATTTATAACTGACACCTACTTATGGAAGTTGTTTTACATCAGAATTAAACTGACTTGAGGAAGTGAGTTGGCTATTCACAAAAAGAACACACCCATCCGAAAGACGCCGAAATTTACAACTATAGGCATAAGTTAAAAATTATAATTCTGAACAGTTTGATCTTGAAGACGGTTATGATAGCAACAAGAAAATATATATTTCCTGATTTTGTAAATTGTCACCGAATATGTATTAAGACATATGAAACGTCAATTTCGACCAATTCAACTATTATTCTAGTTATTAATCTGTTATTGCGCTTTTCCACTCTGTCATATCCCTATCATTATAATTCCCTTACAGTCGTGCCAATCTTAATGAAATGCACCGCCTCGTTTCCCGTTAAAGTCACTAGTTCACTTCGGTTGATTATTATAGTCAACGTAAACCCTTACTACCTCCCCCGAATACTTTCTCTGACTCGGCATGAAGTAGAAGTCTGGCTGCATGTCGTTCGGCGTAGGCCGATGCCTGTCGTAAGCAGTTCTGGGCAGCGAGAAGGTACTCCTATCCATCTGGCTGTTCGGGGGATAAGAGCCTCTCGTAGGCCTCTGCAACGACCTGGAATGGTCCACGTTGGAGTTTTGAGCGACAGGTGGAGGCACGCTTGGGGGCCTTCCTTGCGGGCGTTGGATCCTGTGCCCTGATTTTTGAGTGTTCGAGCTGTCCGGTCGAGTCTTGCCGTTGGTATGCTGCTGCTGTTGTTGAATCTGCTGTTTCTTTTCCTCGGCCTCGTAGGCGTCGAACGCGTAGTTGGTGTTAGCGGAATAATCTTTCCAAGCTGAATTTGGAATCAAGTGATCCTGAAAAATTCGAGCGAGGTTAGGCTCGAGGTGAAATGTCACCATTATTTTGAGGTTATGTGGTGATTCGCTCTAATTGGTGACCACCCCCAATTTATTGATCAAGAAAGTCATCACTTATGGTTCATTTGAATATAGCAATTTTAAGAGGAAGTCTGAAATTTTGTTATAGAATTATCACCACTTTTTGAAGAGACAAATAATTCTCATTTTCATTACATTTCGATAATGTCGTCTGTGGAGGGAGACCACAATTTCATTTTATTGCGTGATGCTTTAGTTGAGAATTGATATAACAATGTGCAACTTTTAAGATTTTTTTTAAAATTCTGTGCTTGATTTAACAATTATGTCACTACCTTACTTTTTTGCGTCCATGATTAGGACATTCAATCCGGCAGAAAAACATCTATAAATGAAGTTTGAGTTTAATGGTATTATATTCAAATATATCGAAAATTTTCTCACATCTACAAAGTAAACACTCGCAACTAAATTCTATGAAAACAATTTGAAAACCCAAATTCGTGTTCTACGGTGTGCGTAGGTGCTGCTATGTTTAGTATCTAAACTTAAAAACTAAAATATATTAGTACATACCTATAGGTTAAAACGATTTTTAATAACTTATTCGTTTGATAATAAAACCGGCTATGCCATTTTAGATATTCACAAAATAATTTCATTGTTCACATAAATATAACAATAAGTTTCTTACTACATTAACCACATATGGCAATGCATCAAAAAATTATATGTTACATTCTCCATTTCTCATCGAAAATTATTGGAATCCAAAATTTTCCTAAAAAATTCGAAAGTATATGTTCTATAATAAAGAACTTCTTATGCGAATTTTATGCGAATTTCCATTAATAATAGAGTCAGTTGTACTTTGTGACGTTACATTATTGACCAATGTATATAAATAAATTATCCTTTTAACTATTCCCAAGCAGCATTTTCAGTCGTTGGTACGACCCGGCGAATGTTGTTGGGAACTGTAAAGTTATAGTTAATAGTGAAGGGAACGTTGTTGCTACGACCCCATTACGCGCCTTCGTCCAAAATGAGGAACATTTTGAAGGTGATAGTTACGTAAAAAATACAACCCCCGAACTTAAGAAGAAGAAGAAGAAGAAAATATTTATTTAACATCGTTACATTGTACATGTTTGATGCAGGTCAATAAAAATTGTATGTATCATAACATAAATTCCCTAAAAGGGAAAAACGAATATTAAACGCTAATAAAATATAATATATTATAATATGGCCGAATGGCCATTCACTCACATTAATAAAACCTTATACGTAAAAACACTAAAGAACACTTAAAATAAATAAAAAGAAAATACTCCTACATTAAGGATGGTGCCTCCATATATTCTTTAAGCGAGTAAAAACAATTATCCAACAAAAGCCGATTTAATCTTTTTTTAAACAATATTACAGGTAAACGTTTTATATTTGCACCAAGTTTATTATACAATTTAAAATCTAATGAGTTAAGTTGAGATCTGACCAATCTATGCCTTTGAAGTAAAAGAATCCCCGAAGATCTGGTATTATAATCATGATTATAATCCAGTGGCGGAAGAGTGCTGGATACACGTCGAATCTCCATCAGCATATGGTAGATGAAAACACAAGGTAGAGGCATTATACGATGTTTAATAAAAAGTGGTCTACAAGAAGTCGTAGGTCCAAAACCTTCAATTATTCTAAGTGCCTGCTTTTGGATCTTAAATACTCTTTCAGCCATTGAAGACCTACCCCATAAAATTGCTCCATAACTAAGGATAGAATGAATATTTGCAAAGTAAACTGTCCTCAATATATCAACTGCAAAAGTTTTTTTAAGTTGTCTTAAAAGAAAAATCTGTTTACTTAGTCTTAGACATATCTCCACAATATGAGAATGCCACTTTAAACCACTGTCAATAGTTAAACCAAGCATTTTAACATCAGCAATTGGTTCACAGTTTTGGGCAAAGCTAAATTTTATTATCTGCGTTTTATTGCAATTTAATTTGAGAAAATTTGATGTAAACCCTCTTTCAGCAGCTGCCATAGTCACAGCAATATTCGAGTTGATCTCATCATCCGATTTGCCTGGAATAAGTATAGTAGTGTCATCTGCGTACAAGACACTTCTGCAAGGAAGCATGCTCAAGTGCAGGTCATTAATGTAGACGACAAATAGTAGTGGCCCAAGGACAGAACCCTGTGGCACACCATGCGAAATCAGTCTAATATCGGACCGCTTATCATTCAAACATACTGCCTGTCTTCTGTTGGTAAGATAACCTTTGAACAAGGACAAAGGCAGGCCATTTACACCAAGATATTCCAGTTTGTCAAGAAGGATATCATGAGCAACGCAATCAAAGGCCTTGGTAAGATCGCACAAGACTGCTGAGTAGCGCTCGCCACTATCAAGGCCCTCGACAACACTGCTCACGAGCTCCATCAAGGCCTGGATGGTCGAGCGGCCAGGAATAAAACCATATTGACATGATGTCAAAACTTTAAACTCCAATAAATAACAAAGCAGTCTATCTTTCAAAATAATCTCAATGATTTTACCAAAAAGCGGTACAATAGTTATGGGTCTATAGTTGTTTAAGTCATGCCTATTTCCCTTCTTAAATATCGGCAGTACCTTGCAAATTTTAAGTGAATCTGGAAATTTACCAGTAGTGAAACATTTATTTATTATGATAACCAGTAATGGACTAACAACCTGCACCGAACGTTTTACCATGGCTGTATTAATATTATACAGCTATGTCGCTCTCACGGTCCAAATACGTGGCGGGAACGTAGCGGCGAAGTAACCGCTACTTTATAATATTTGATCCCGCCTACTTTACTTTGGCGTCTGCTTAGCCTGAATGAGTGGAAAGTAAAAATAACTGTGAAGTAGTTTTCGTGAGTAGTGAGATATTTCATTTGACTTCAGATATTACTACATAGTTCCATAACTATGAAGGAATTTCAAAAGTTGTAACTACGTCATAGTTACTTTTAACGCCACCATAAAGTAATAAAAACTCTGAAGTGAAATACGAGTAACAAGACAAAGTTACTGGGACTAGCGAATATAACTTCAAAGTCTTTGCGACTTCAAAGTTATTTTACATAGTAACAGTCACGTTCCAGAAACTTGAAAAACTACCTAGTACTGCAACTTTCAAGTTCCAAATTATAGTGATAATAACTACAGAATTACTAAAAATGTCTAAATAAAAGTAGGAACTACAAAGTTGTTTTTTTAGTGATAATTACGTAACAACGGCCTATTCAAAGTTCCGAACTCAGTTTTCGCTACTTTGATGCTGCCTGGGTTATACGTGAGATCAATTTTTTGACGAAAAAAGGATATATTTTATCATACGCCGCATTTAGGATGAGAATGTACACATTTTTCCAATACACTTGCGAATTTTTGTTCCCATTTCCGCGTTGGTTATTTTCCAAGCCCCCACTACTCCACACAAAAGCACGATTAATCCTTTTACTCAAGGCACATACTTGGATTTTCTTTATCGGCCGAGAAAGTGACGACTAATGAACGTGGATGATGTTTTTCAATCACAGTGAAGTTACCTTGTGACTGGCGGGGGATGTACCGCTCGTTCTGTAGATCGTGCAAGTGGCTTGCACTATAGCTACCAGAAGAAGGGCCGCTATACATCCTAGCACGATGTACAGCTTGGCCTCTGTAAGGTTGAAGAAGGAATCCTTAGTCTCCGACGAGCCCTGAATGACGTTCGAAGTTACTGCAACAAAGAAAATTGAGATTATAAAGGGTTAAACTAAGACCTAAGTATTTGGCGTAACTACACCGTTCGAGCTGCACCGCTGTGTTTAGATGTGACAAGGATTTTATTACCTACTGGATACGTTCTTAAACTGACTGTGTCAATTCCATTCATTCCGATATGAAAGTTTTGTATAAACTTACCACTGACTGGTTCGAAGACTAGGTACTGCGGATCTACTTTCAAATTACCAATTTTCCCCGTCTGAACGCTTTCCTGCAAAATTTTGTACACATTTCCGTCATTTCCCTGAGTGTCGTCAGTGAGGGCTCTTCCTTTCTCTACGGCAGATTTCTCGAGCTGTACATTTATAGAAGCTACCAGTTGTTTGTTCTCTCTAAGAATTATTAAAAATAAGTTTCAAAATAATAATACAAATTGCGGGAAAATTTCTTTAGTATTCTTCTTTCGGCATTTTCTCAAGGACTTTACAGAATTTAACAACTGTTTCACACCGCTATAACTAATTAATTTTCCTATCACTACATGCACAACTTTTTCGCTTAGACAGTTAACTTCATTATAAATCTACTAGCAACGAAAAAAATAGAATCAGCACTTAGCTTGTTAAGGATCTATTGACCATAAATGAGAATTGACTGATAAAAAAGCAATGAACGTCGGCTTATATACCTTCAACTAACGAAATTTCTAGTTTTACAACACTCTAGATCTAGAACATACAACATCATGAATGTTGCAAAAATGTCACCTTTCGAAATATATTGTGTATCAAGTGCATGAAGTAGAATTTTTTTACACAAGCGTGTAGTTTGCAAAACGAGTGGAGCAGTCACGCGAGTGTAAAAAAGTCTTCACGCAAATGTTGCATACTATACTTTTTCTATGACAGTATAATTATTAGCGTGCACAACAATAAAGAAAAACGCGAATGAGTTTGACGTTTTTAAACGTCATAAAAATGTCTAAACCATAGCTATCTGTGAATTTTTCATCTGTGCGTAAAAGTGTATTAGCTCTATGGCAGCGAAGCGTTAAATAAATCCCATAAGAATAGCATTGCACTTTACGCACCGGTATTAAAACATGAACTTTACGCATTTTTATCGATGTGTAAAGTTGTATTTTAGAAATAGGAGTAGAAAAATCTCATTACACGCTTTATATAAGCTTATATAGCTTTAACAGATACGTAACCAAGAAATTAAGTATGTACACAAATCTGGGAAGTCGATCTTGAACGTGTAATTTAGAACACAAATCATGATTTTGATGTTATTATAATCGGCGTTGAAAAAAAGTTACGTTAAAAATTCTTCCTGGTCCTGTACGCCATAGAGAAGGAGGAAGTTTAAGGAAGAAAGAATTGAAAAGAATTAGATTGAATAATTTCTTAACCTAAACGAACTGATCAAACCATTAGTACCAATTATTCCTTCTCATTAGTTGAAATTACGCTCTCGCACAGAATACACCCGGTAAGTTAATATACTCACTCTCTCAGTCCCATGATTGAGGCCCTTCGGTAGCCAGGAAGTTTTTTGAAGATCGGCATGAAATTCTCCTCAACGGAACTGGACAGGTCGTCGAACTGTATCGTTCCGGATTTCGGCACCTGGAAATTGTCGCCAAGATCCAAAATTTTGAACTCTACGTTGTACCCAAGACCGGGAGATTCCGTTGTACTCATGACGTCATATATTTCATCTGAAAATGGTACATATTATAAGAGAAATCTTAGAAAGAACATACAAGGGTACCTACGAAATAATACGACCCCATTTGATACTTCAATCTTCGAGGGAAATGCATTTATTAATGAAATCTGTATCATAAGCACTGTTCAGTTTCACACCTATATAGTGAATTTCCAAAGGGAATGGGGGAAAAGTTCGTATTGGTGTTTGTAAAATTGACCGATTCTCTAACTAAATGTCATTTTTGTAGCTGTGTCCGTTTGGTCCCCATAGCCCCGAAAATAGATGGTTTCAAGGTTTTGCTCACCTCCACAACCCCTCTAAATTGGCTTAGGGAGTTCACAATTTTTACGCAAAATGGAGAAAATTTAGAGAAAAATACTCACCATTTCCGCAAGATCTAATGCAAATCCTCTCTGAAGAAACGACTGGTATAGCTTCGTGCTTTTTCGTCTTCTTGTTCACGGAGTGAAATTCACCTCCCTGGACCGGGAACATCATGAAGAGACAGTGGTCATCAGTGAAAGCTAAATCCTGCTGGAAAAAAAATTACGAGGGTAACTACAACTGTACTTTTATATTTATATCTACTGAACCATTGCAATTTCCTAGATAGCTAATTTTGTATTAACTGTTTGGACAGTGTCCCAAGTTTGGATTATATGTTTCTATCATTCAAAAAATATGTATATATCAAAAGAATATTTCTTCAAGCAAAAATCTGTGGTAATGCCTTCATTATAACACCTTAAGTACCCGAAATGAAGTACAAGTGTAGGAGATAACTTGTACAGACAAAGTTGTGAATGTTGAACATTTTTTTATTATTTTCAGCAAAAATAGATTCTACAATAACTTACTTCGAGAAACGGAGGTTATAAACACAATAAATAAACTGTGTCTACATTCAATCTGCAGCTGGTTAGAATGTCACATACATGTGTGACAACCGTCAATATAAAAAGTAACGAAATGTCCTAAGTTTAGACGTTGTCCCAAGATTGGACATTTGATTGTACCCAGTTTTACCCAGGTTATTTGGAAAAATGTATTGTTTGAGTAAACTAGGTTAAGTAACAATTCGGTATTAATTAAAACTTACTTGTTGATCGCCTGTATTTCTTTTCCTAGTAAAGGAAATTATGGTTGCACCATCCTTTATCTTTCCCTCTTTAATCATGACATTTTGAGAATCGTCCACTGCAGGCATGGAATAACCCACAATCCATGTGTCCATCAAAAACGTCCTACCTGTTTTTTCTACCCATCCTAGTATAGCATCAGTTTGAGACTGGAAGTGTGAGGTAAATAAATTATTTACTCAAAATTTATTATGATATTATATGATTTTAAGTATGTTTATAATAAGTTTCGTTTCTGATATGATTTTTCTTATGAACTGAATATTGAAATTCACAGAAATCTCTAGTCTGCTGGATATGAAATCCTCTATGAATATCAAAAGTATCCTAGTATCACAGATAGAAAGTAACTTTACTCTATGTACAATAAATTCTAGTTTCTCTGTTTCTACATAACCTAAATCTTATAAAAGTTGATTATCGTAAATGTGACTTGCCAGACCACTCAAAAATTTTAGGAATTTGGGTAAATTCTGTAAAAATTTTGGATTTTTCAAACTATGGAAAACGCATACGTACCATCCTTTCGTTATTGGAGAAACCGATGCCTGTCCATTTTTCAGTGTGCGTGGTTGTGATGGTGAATAGAATCTCGTCGCTTCTTGGCAAGAATTCCCATTTGGCTGAGTATTCGCAGGTGAAGTTGTCCGGGTTGCAATTGCGAGGTACCTTCCATTGACCTCCGCAATTTGTGTTCTCTGCTGTTTCGCTAGTTGCGGCTATGCCCGCGGGATCGATCTGCTTCCTTTCATCTTCTGAAAAGCGAAATAAATGAAAAATTCGGCTTGTACAACTTCCGCAATATGGAAGTCAAAGTTCTAAAATAACGATTCAAATCTAAGGTTATTAGCCTCACAAATCGTTCAGTTACTTGGACGGCAATGTGAAGTTACGTCGATATTTCTCCAATATTACATTATAACGGGGACATATTCCAGCACACTTAGTATAATGTTACATATAAAATGTGCGTTAGATTGTATGATAATTTTTGATAACAATAATATTCACAATTATTAACCAATATAAATACTTTTTAATAGTTCATCTATAGATGAACTAATTCAAAGGTTAAGGACTTTTGTGATCACTTTCTTCAACAGATTATGGGCATGTTTAAATTAATGTACAGTGAACTTATTATTTATGTTGAAATGGTGCACATATGGTTCAAAAACCACGACAGTAGCTGGTGCTGGAGTATATGAGGCAGGCACTAAGTGTGCACTGTCGTTAGGCGCCTGTTCGAGCGTCTTCCAGGCAGAAATACAATCGAAAGATGTGTAGATATGAACCTAGAAAGAAACATCAGAAATGTAACATAGCGACCCATTCTGATAGTCAAGCTGAGATCAAAGCACTGAGCTCACATTTCATCTATTCAAAGTTGATATGAGAGTACAAGAGGCAACACAATGAAATAGGCAAGAATAACAAGGTCTTTTTAATTTGGGCTCCCGGTCACTCAGGAATCATAGGAAACGAAAAGGCCAATCTACTTGCCAGAAAGGGAGCACGATGGCCATTTACTGGCCCAGAAAGTTTATGTGGTATAGGAAAATGCTCCTATAAGAAAGAGTTTCGGGAGAAGCGGGAAACAGAAAGAGAAACATTCTGGCGGAATCTTTCAAGGTTGGATCACTCCAAAAAGTTCCTTTCGAACTTTGAAATTTCAAGATTCAAAGGATATCTGGATCTCAGTAAGAACAAATTACACCCCCTTACTGGCTTCCTCACCGGACACTGTCGCCTCAGGAAGCATCTGATGAGAATTAGTTTATCAGAAACTGACGAGTGTAGATTATGTTGGGAGGTGGAGGAAACCTCGTTCACCTGGTTACATAATGCCTCGCCATTGCAAGCCTACGGAAATAATGCTGTGGATAAGAAACTTGTAGGAGCAAGGACGTAACCTCTTCGAAACCTTCCCATATATTGGAGTTTATTATTACTCTAGAACAAGAAGGCCAGCTGCAGATGGCGCAATAGTGAGAGCAGCTTTGATGGGGACACAAAAGACCTTAAGTTGGCAGTGTAGTGTGACCCCATATTAAGTAATAATAATAATGTTAATTATATTATTGCAATGTGTTCAATAAACCTCAAGTAGGCCTCTCTTTTACTCACCTCTTGAACCAAAGTTTTGTTTAATCTAATTTTATAACCTTTTTCAGGTACCTATGTAATATTCAACGAAAAAAACAATTCTTCTATTATTATACTCACCTAAGAAATTAATATTAGCAACTCCTCTCTGACTTCCGTGTCCATGATACTTAAGCTCATCCGGCTTGTAGAAATCCTTGACGGACGCTCCCGCAGTCTCGATACCCGACTTCGGTTTATGCACGTACTTCCCCTTCTCCTGTCCCTGCGCCCAGATCACGTGCATCAGGTCGTTCTCTATCGAGTGATCGGTCGGTTCCTTGGCTTCCAATTTCTTCCTGAACAATATTGTGGTCACGCCGTCCTTCTCGAAGCCAAGGGCGCCGGTCAGGTCGTTTTTGCCACCCCAAAATGTGTCGGTTCTCGGCGTTGATCTGTCGCGCGTATAGTAGTCGAATATGCGACTGTTCGTGCCTCTGGCCATGCCGATCACCATGTCGGTACAGTCCATCGGGCTGAAGTCGTGTCGGGGAGTGTACGCGTTCAGAGGTTCGTGCGATGATTTTTCTAAGAAATTGAGTTTGATATGAGTGCAAGTTGGGCTTCCCACGAGTATTTATTGACCTTATCTTACTGTGATATGATTATAATTAAACGGAAAGATTCAAAATCATCCTAAGGGTTAAAGGTGCATTCACAATGTGACTACTATTATGATCACCTCAATACAAGACAATCCAAAAGCTGTTAGACTCACCAGTGCTGTTTACTCAAATTGAATTGATATAAACTCACCACATGGATTACAAATTAAAAAATCTTAATTAAAGTTAAAACGTATGTATGTATTCAACATCATCACCATCAATCAACCTCAATCAACATCAATCACAGTCAGTCACCATCACCCACAATCAGTCACCATCAATCAGAATTAATAATCACCATCGATAATCATCACAATCACTCCATATAAACGATAATATCCATACTTAAATGAAGCTTATTTAATACCGATATATGGATAACATTGAAATATATATGAATCGTGATTCATTGCTTTCTTGTATTAATTTTCAAGCTAATTTCACAAACAAATTATAGGCTAAAATTAGGCAAACAAATTTAAACTTCATCAAGCGACCATCCCTTGAGTTAAATTGTGTTACTGTACCTTTTCCTTCTCGTGGTGCAACTAAACTAGCATGTGTTTTGGTGAAATGTTCTGAATTGGGTTCCGGTTCGGAGTTGGGTTCCGGTTCGGATTTTGGTTCAGATGTAGGTTCGGGTATGGATTTTGGTTCAGCGGTAGGTTCGGGTTCGGATTTAGGTTCAGCGGTAGGTTCGGATTTGGGTTCAGCGGTGGGTTCGGGCTCTGATTTAGGTTCCGCGGTGGGCTCGGGTTCTGACTTCGGTTCCGCCGTAGGTTCGGGCACCGTTCTCGGTTCGGCAGTTGGTTCGGGTTCCGATTTAGGTTCGGGAGTGGGTTCTGGTTCGGATTTGGGTTCGGGTGAAGGTTCTAATATTGGATTTGGTTTATATTTGTGTTCGGGCACTGTGCTCGGTTCAGGAACTGAACTGGGTTCCGAAGTTGGTTCCGGTGTTGATTCGGCCTCTTGTTTTGGTTCTGGCGTGGGTTCGGCGATAGATTCTACAAATTAGAAACCAACCACCATTAGTAAATTGCAACTAATTGAACAGGACGCTGTCCTTGCAGCGTTTCTATAGAATTTCTGTGACGTTTTTTGTTAAATAATGCATAACATTTTAAGCCGACTAAGTGATTGAAAATATGTACATTGTATTCTGAAGATTAATAGTGCGAAACTAATGCCTTCAATTATCTAGTTTGTTACTTACCCTCGGGGGACCTTCTCGACCGACCTGCAAGAAATACAATCATGAATAGGGTGATGAATAACGAACTAATGTATTTCAAAGAAATGCATGAATTTAATGATGAAACCATTCCATACAGTTAGGCAGATCTTATCCTAACGTGTCTGCAAATACCAATTTGAATTATACCGAAATATATACAAAATTTTAACAATAAAAAGTAGGAATTAAGTTAAAACTTCCCGAAGTATCGTCTCAAGATAATTCGGTCAAGGTAGGCCACGAATATGGCCAAAAAGTGTCTAATAACTAAGATAGTTTCAATAAACAAATTACAGAAAGCACCAATGAAAGTAACTCGTCAATATTTAATTCTTAGATCAATTTACAGTCTGGAAAAGCAAGATGACAGGTAGCTGAAGCGAAAAAAAATTCGAAATATTTAATTCTTGAATTAATCAAGAGTTTTTACAATTGTGAGATTAAATGAGAAATGTTTTTTCAAGTTTTGATTTCACTTAAGGCTCAGACTCATTACAAAAACTTTATAAACAACTAGTTCAATGAACAGAATATAAAAATCAAATAAATAAGCCTATGAAAATTACAATAAGTGAAAATTTACCTGTTTTTCGGCTAACTTGAAACGAAACGCTCGTTTTGATAACATCAGCTTCAGGGTCTAACGCAGGGATCAAAGACGCCGATCTTCTAGAATTCGAGCTCTTCTTGTACTTCGATTTTTGAGTAGTCGTGACGGGTTCGGGCTCCGAAGTCGGTTCTGGTTCGCTTTGTGGTTCTGCATCATGCAGTGACGTCGGTTCACCTTTGGGTTCCGGTTCAGAATGGGGTTCCGAAGTGGGTTCGGGTTCCGCGTTAGGTTCGGGTTCAGATTTGGGTTCCGCGTTAGGATCCGGTTCTGCCTCATTTGTTTCCGAGTCGGATATAGCCGGTGGTCCGATCAACGGGAAATTTTTGCAGCTCTTGGTTAGGGAGCGCGGTCTCCATCCTAGTCCGGCGTATCCGGTACCGTTCACTACCATTACGGCTTCGATTTCTTTCTTTTCTTTCAAAATTCTCCAGTATAGTTCGAAGTTTTCGCTGAGTTTTTTCATGGTGTAAAGTTCGAAGTCGATTTCGGTGTTTTTGATAGGGGATCCTGAAAGATGAGAAATGAGAAAAATGAATAAATACATTTCTACTGATAAAGTTCACATAATATATGGTTCATCATATAGTAAAAACATTTATCGATAAAAACATGAATTAAAAACTACAAAAAAATATCGATGCAGTTTTATTTAAAATTGAATTGCAAATATGTGCTCTACTTTAGTTACTACGAATAGGGCCGGATTAACCCTGTCCGGGCCCCTAGGCAACAACCCTGTCCGGGTCCCAGGTCTTTTCAAGTTAATAAAGGGAAGAAAGTAACTTCCAGATGATCAACTCCAGGTATCCTGTTACTTCAAAGTGTTATGTGATATTGCAACAACATGGTTACTTTGACTTGATGCTGCAGCATCACCTTATCTGACTTGTTAACTTTATTGAAATGGTCTTAATGAATAGGTTATAGATAAGTGATGAATGATGATCCAGGTTGCAGAAGAAAGAGAAATGAAACGGGACGCGGTTATTTTCAATTTAATCTTGTTAAACGCAATAAAATACAATAAACGCAAGAAAACATTTTTGTAAAGTACAAATTAGAAAAAGTCAACTTCCAAGATATTTATTAGTTTTGTACAGTACAGTAAGTTTAAATATTATTGTTTAAAACATCTTGGAAGTTGACCCTTTCTAATACATCATTTTCAATAGCCATTATCGACAATGAATTCAAACGATTCTGAGACATTGTTGAACGAAGACAGTTTATTAGTTCTACTACTCGATACCAGATGGTTCTGTATGTATGAAGTATTTAATTAATTGACAACATGCGTTGAAAGAAAGCAATAATATTGTTGAGGAATTTCATAGAAATTCTCAAATAAAATTTTTATTCGATGAAATTTTTTCATCGTGTACGGGCCCCCAGTCGATGCGGGACCCCTTGGCAGTTGCCTACTCTGCCTAATGGTTAATCCAGCCCTGACTACAAACCAATCATTACTAAGATTGAATGTACTAATAAAGTTCAACTTTTCATTAAAATTACTAATGAAATGTTTTAAAATAAAAAACACTTGGCTCAATTTCACCATATAAAAATAATTAGGTACTGTATTTAACAGAACAGGCTAGTCGACGTTCTGTTAAATACAGTACCTAATTATTTTTATATAGTGAAACTTAAGCCAAGTGTTGTTTTATTTTATAGTTTAATCTTTATTCTTTATGATGTTTCACCAAGTGATGTGCCAGAATTCAATCTCAATTATTAATAAAGTGTTTATTTTCTTAACTTCACAAATTCGCTCGTGCGCGTGCAGAAGGAGACATCTCAAAAATACATGTTTTGAGAAAACAGCGATTGAAAATTTAGCCAATATTATGATGATAACATTTTATAGAAATACTTTTTTAATCAAACCAAGTTTTTGCAGAATGTTCTTTATTTTTCTACAATGTTTACAGAAAAAATGAAAATCTGAGATCTATAAACTTATGAAATAAAGTAAGATGTCTCTGTTAACACAAATAAAAAAACGGAAAATAATATGAGATAACTCATAACACACTAAATTTCTTCGAGAAACTCTTCCTCTATATCGGATAGGACGCCCTTAACATTTTTTTCTGTCTGTAAATTTTTATAAAAATTGTGGAAAGCCTCGTCAATAAAAGGGAGTAGTTCAATAAGATTTTTTTTCTTCTCCTCTGATATCAAATTTGGGTATCTACATTTCGGGATAACTTCAGGAGTGGAATTATTACTTGTCCTTAAGAAACTCAAGACTTTGAAGGGCTCGTCTTTATCATTACTGTTTTAATAAAATAATTTTCCATAAGTTTTATCGTACCTTACCCATTTTACACCTTTCCATAGAAATAGTGCTCCACTGTCGTTTACTTTTTTAACTTGAAAAGATGTTTTTAGAAGACTTAGAAGTTAAAAAAAATCGTCTTTCTTCATTTCCACCACTTTAAACGGAGGTTCTTTCCACAATTACCAGTCTCGAGGGTGGTCATTGTGCGATGATCATACGTTTTCTTCTGTTTTTCTATTATAGAATGGTCCGTATCACATTCCATCCTAACTAAAAATTTATGATCTACCACCGAAAGTGTAGAATACTGCATCAGAATCATGAACATAATAGCAACATGAGAATTCTTATTCTGACCTCCGCAGGTGTCGGAATATAGTATGACATGTTTAATATCTTCACCCAATGACGAAAGCTCCTTATATAAACATGGGGCAATTGGGTTGGCACCTCTTCCAGACATAGCCTCATGCCACATGTTGCATATAGTTTCCTTTCTGGAATACTCATGCATGGTCAGATTGTATGTCCAAAGTTGTCGCTTATAAAATGCTACTGACGTAATTATATTGGGAGTAGGAACACACTGCTGTAAATCGAATGTATACACTGCCTTGGTCTTGTCTACGCTAGCTTCATCTTTATCTATTTTTTGTTATTATAAGCAGATTTGGCTTCTTCTTGATGTTTTTTCTGTTCTTGTTTTAGTTCAAAATTTGTGGTTTAATTTTTTTCGTGTCCTATCATCATTGCTAATTTGTCACATTGTTGGCAGGTATCCCTGGTGTAGGGTTTTATTGACATAATTCATGGAATGGAAAACGCTTACATACTTTTTTCTACTCACTGGATTCTCTGGTGTAATCCATGATTTGTATTCTTCATACATTCTGGATAGAGTATAAAAAGATGGCAGAAAGCGTCTATCTTCTTACTTTTCTCGGCAGTAATGACTTTCGTAGGACGGTATAGAAAGGATATGTCTTTTTATATAAATGTGTGTTTTTGTATAAAAACCAACTGCTCACGTTAATGCACTATATTTTAACTCGAAAACTATAGTATAAAACTATTGTCTGTGTCTAACCGCAAAAAAAACCTTTAAAATGCGAAATAGAGTAAACCGCGCGATAGACAAGTTTCAACTGTTATACACTTTTTTGGACTTGTCTCTTTCTGCACGCGCACAAGCGAATTATCAATTACAATTTTAGTACCATTCCTTCATTTTTGTTTGTTTCATCTAATAACTCTCAAATATTGTTAATTTATTTAACTGTGCCTGTTATTCAATTCATACTATGAAAGGATTTTCGTGTCCCCCTACACCTCCCATCCTTTTTTTTTAACAAGTTTAAACTAGGGCATATATAAGATATATCTAATGAATAATAAGTTAATTCATATCTTATTCTTCATTACAATGATAATGTATCAAATTCAAATTTATGAAATAATGTGAAACTAACGAATATAAACGATTCTTACTCTTGTTGCATCCAGGTCCGTACCAGCCCAATTGACAAAAGCATTGTTGCCTTGGGGCGGTTGTAGCCTCTACGTCTATACATTTTCCGTGGCCCCCACAGTCTCCATCTTCTATACACTCATCTTTGTATTGACAGTGATTGCCGTAGTAGAGCCTGTCGCACTTGCATCGTCCCAAGATGTTCCTACCATGATTACTACAAGTTTCCCTGTACTCCTTTCCTGTGGAAGATTATACATCGATTAGAGAAATATTAATCCTATTTATTTATTCAATTCTTCTCGATAAATTCTAATTAATCTGTTATATAACTACAAATTATATCGAAATAACTTTGTTATGTGACAATGCAATGCAAATTTTAAATAGGAATCTCTGTTTTTTATTGCAGTCTGAATGACCTTAACTTATCCGTTCCATGAATCATTCAAATGAAATTCTGATGTTATATACAATTATTATGTTCGAAATTAGCAAAGAAATTTTTAATATCCTTGAATTTACATAAAACCTAGAGGCTTTTGTTCGATGCAAATAGAAAATATCGCTACATAGTTTGCACTCATGCTCGTGAATTGTATATAAATATTATTATTGTCCAACCGACAGCACTCCTCGAGCGAATACGGATACAATGTTGCCATAATTTCTCCTATTGGCACGAAGAAATCCTAACATTTTATGGAAAGAATATCTTTAGAATATTTAGTGATAATTTCCTCAGAAATATGGTATAATATATATTAATTATTAAGGCTCATCTAGTTTAAACCATTGTGGTTAAGCGTAATTTGCCTGAACTTCAAAGTCACATAATTATTAATTTGCAGTGCCAGTTCAGTTTCAAACTTTGATCATAGGCCAAGCTACAGAGATTTAGAGTGAGCATTTTGTGCAAAAAGTGTTAGAAGAAAACCAGCTCCGCCATAGTTTGTCAAAAAGTTCCATATGATATAGTGATATGTTTTTCACTCGACTTTATTATTTATATCTTTGTTATTAACAATTTTATTGCAAAAAATCGTTTTTTTTAGTTTTTTGCTTATAAAATTGAAACTATCAGAGTAATCGTGATGGTGTCAATAGACCTATTGTAGAAAATGGAAAGACGAAAAAAATGAGAGGTCGGACGACTTAATCAGACCTCAGTCTAAGGGAAAATTGGAAAAAACCGGCCAAAATGCAGTTTGTTCAAAAGTTCATAACTCGGTTATTTTTTGAGTTGTAGCGTAGATCCCCCGGCCAGTCTTAGCTATTGATATGAACTTCATTTGTGCGAAGATCAGGAACTGTCCGATGCATAGTTTTTGATCTGTGGCCATTTGATTATGTTACTATGCAATTTTCCAGCAGACCTGAATGCGACAGGTATGGTCCGATTTCAATTTACTAAAAAGATTTTGAAAGTAGAATTCTCATAGTTCAAAACGTTCATCTTGGTTTTTCATAAAAACGCTGAGAAATATGTTAAAAATAAAGCTGAACATGACAAAAAAGTGCCGAGCGCGTGAGAGTAGTTGAAGAGTGGGGGTTTACAATAATTATCTGACAACGTTTAGAAATTACTGTCACGTTTAAAATACCGACGCTTTCGAACGTCATACTTCTCCTTGCCTGCTGCTCTACCCCCAACTCTTCAACTACTCTTTCGCGCTCGGCCGTTTTTCGTCATGTTCTGCTTTTTTTTTAAACATATTTCTCAGCGTTTTTATGGAAAACCAAGATGAACGTTTTGAACTATGAGAATACTACTTTCAAAATCTTCTTAGTAAATTGAAATCAGACCATACCTGTCGCATTCAGGTCTGCTGGAAAATTGCATAGTAACATAATCAAATGGCCACAGATCAAAAACTATGCATCGGACAGTTCCTGCTCTTCGCACAAATGAAGCTTATATTGATAAATAATACTAACCGGAGGATCTACGCCCCAACTCAAAAAATAACCGAGTTATGAAATTTTGAAAAAACTGCATTTTGGACGGTTTTTTCCAATTTTCCCTTATACTAAGGGTTTGATCGAGTCGTCCGACCTCTCATTTTTTTTCGTCTTTTCATTTTCTACAATAAGTCTATTGACATCATCGCGATTCTTTGCATAAAATTGTTAATAACAAAGACATAAATTATAAAGTCGAGTGAAAAACATATCACTATATCATGTGGAACTATTTTACACACAATGGCGGAGCTGGTTTTCTTCTAACACTTTTTACATGAAAAAATCTCTGTAGCTTGGCCTATCAATCGACAAACCTGTCGTAAGTACATGTTGAGTTAAATTATTAAATTTTTTTTCACCTTTTGGAAGTTTTGATGTTTAACTCAAATCTAAGTTCAAATGAGATTCAATTACATCATACTTTAATTTAATTCATTTCTTTATAAATAAATAAAAAACTAAACTTTCCACAGGTTGAAAAGGGTTTACTTCAATCTGGTCGTTAACTAGGTTTCCAGAATTTTTATATTTATTGATGTATAGGGATTCCCAACAGTTAGTTTTGTGGAGACTATTTTCTAACTGTAATATATCATAATTGTGATTAAAAGTATGGTTTTCTTGAATAAGATGACACTCATAATTAGAGTCAGTTTTCTGCTTAATATAGCTACGTTGGTGTTCGTGTATACGAGTTTTGAAATTTCTAATTGTACGTCCTATATAGAATTTTTCACCAGCGTTACAGTCGAGTCTATAAACACCAGTACGTTCATATCTATTTTTGATTTATTGTTTTTAATCAACTTACAATGCTATAGTTGGTATAACATGAAATTTTGAAATTTTGTTTATGAAAAAACAATTTCAGGTTTTCGGAAGTTTTGCCCAGGTATGTTAAACTGTTAAATACTCTACTTTTTTCGGATATAAGTGGGTAAACTTCTGAAATTGCCATTTTGTATTTTTTCCTCTGAATGAGGCTGTCAATCATATTGGGTGAATAACCATTATTTACTGCCATTTGTTTAATTCTATTCTTTTCTAAAATAAGTTTCGGACAACGGTATTTTGAAAAGCCTATGAATCATACTATGATAAGCGGCTAATTTATGAGAAATTGGGTGTAGTGATGTGTTATGAATTATTGTAATATCTGTATGAGGTGGTTTATGAAAAATTGAAAATTCGTGTTTGTTGCTTTTTCTGGTAATAGTTAAATCTAAGTAATTAATAGAATCATTCATTTCAGTTTCTAGAGAAAATTTAATACGGCGGTGTATGGAATTAATATGAGTAATGAAATTATCCAATTGTCTATCTGTTCCAGTATAGCAAACAATGACGACATCAACGTATCTATACAAATAAAGAAAGTATTTAATGCTGAAGTGGTTCTTAATAGTTTTCTCTAAATTATCAATAAAGAATTCTGATTACAAAGGGCTTAAGGGATTTCCCATGATCAAACCTTCCTTATTACTATAACACACGTGGTTGAAAGTAAAATAATTTTGTTCCAAACAAATTTCCAGTAAATAAGTAATATCTGATAGTGGATAAAGATTATTAGAAATAAGAAAATTTTTGATTGAATTTACAGTTTCATTCGGCAGAGTGCTAGGAAACAGATTGTTCACATCTAAAGAAAATAATTTTGAATTGTGAGGTAATACAATATTTTGAATGTTTAGTGTATAAATATAAAAATTCCGGAAACCTAGTTAACGACCAGATTGAAGTAAACCCTTCTCCTCTCCTTAATCTGTTAAATGTACCTACCAATAACTCTGAATTAATTGCTTATTTTCATTTAGTTTCTCTAGGAACCCCTCTGTTATTTTCAATTTTTCGTATAAACTTTTTTTTTTCAACCTGTGAAAAGTTAGATTTTTATTTCTTTATAAAGTTATGAATATGAACTTTCACAAAGTAAATGCCAATTCCATTCAATATTTGAATTTAATATTCTACGACTGAGTATATTTTGATATTGAATTGAAAAATAATGAATTCTGTGGTGATGTAATGCCTAAGCAAATTATTATCTAAGACTACTTCTGTTTAAAATGCAATTAATTTGAATCTATAGTATTACAAAAAAATTAATAAGGACGATTATTACTACAATTTCTATGTATATACGATTATGTTTTTGACTTTGACATATTGCTTCTAGATTTGATTCCCGAAAATTACACACATTAGTATATAATAAATCTTTCCTGTTGCGTGGTCTATGACTAAGACCATAATCGATCAGCCGAATGAATCGATATGATTCGCACTTCTGTGCTGCCATCGATCATGATGGATGATGAATACGAAATACAAAACACAAGGCAAAGCAATCGAAACCTCATCACGATCATTACTCGCCCTGAATTTTCATTACAAATTACCGACACTTCGTCATTACGTCATCGCGCCTCGAACGGCTCGTTTGCGGTTCATCACGGCCGCCCGCGATGCAAAAATTCCACGTTCGGTATTCCGAACGGGGCGATCGAGCTGTCACTCACTTGTCTTGATGTCCACGTCTGCGCACGACCAAAAACGGTAATTCGATCCCCATTCCAGCGCCTGCCTGATTAATCTGATCGTGCATCCTTTGCATTCTAAATCGCTGGGTAACTGTACTTGAAACGACTGAGCTCTGAAAGGAAGAAAAAGAATGATAATCTATGAAATTCCGCACATGAACGGCGTACATTATAGGCAGTGTTGCCGCGTCATGTTAACTATCTGGATTCAAGTTTAGCATCGGATAGATGGAACGTGGATGTGATTTTTTCAGCCCATTTGGTCCGATGGGGGCCCCTGAATATGCAAAAATATACCAGACATCAAGAAAACCTCAAAAAGGATCAGGAAGTATGAAACGGATTTAAAAACCACTATTATTCCTTTTTAGTAGGGGAGCCCAAGTGGGGATTTTGGGATTAACTCAAGATTGGCAGAATAACATATTGGCGGAAACCTTGCACCCTGTTAAGTATCCCCACCATACATGAACCCTTAATATGGGGGCGTTCATCTAGGGCAGCCGATCAGATTAGTAAAAAAAAGTCGGTCGTTCGAAAAACTCGAGCGCGTCAGATTAAGGCAAGGTGAGTTAATTACATGCAGAAGAGTATGCATTTCACTAATCTGACGATTTGCACGTGGCATAAGGAAATAGGAGACTAAAAAAGTTGCAAAAAGAAAACGACACCTTGACATTCTCGAGCACGGTTAAATTTTAATTTTAATTTTGAAGGAAATGTCACAATTCTTTTTGCATTTTTGAATATCGGCGATGAGTTTTGGTCTCGTACGGTCACCCCCACCATGCAAACCGGCAGATTAACTTACCTTCGTTACCAGAGACGATGTGGGGTGTATAACCTAATAATATCTGACGCGCTCGAGTATTTCTATATAACGATTTTTTTTTACATTTTTGAAGATCTGCACACGTTTTCACCCCCCCAGTAAAATGGCATACATCATATAACCTTTTTTTCGTTTTAGCATCTAATCTTCACAATCTAAAAGGTCCCCACGACGCTCGAGTAAATCCCCATTCAGCATCTCGGGCTCCCCTACTATTTCGTTTTCTTTCGATACAGTGCAATAGTCTATTATTTTAGGGGAAAATACGATTAAAAACACAATTGTTGTGTTTTTCGTCACAAAAATTACACACTAAATTCCTCAATTTTCCCCTTTGCTTTGTAATGAATGTTAACGAGCTAATATAATTCAAAAATTTCACTCATTCAATTACCAAATGGTAGAATGCATGTTTTTCACCAGTGTTTATCGTATTTCATTCCATATAAATTAGTTTATGCAGATAAGAAAATAAGTGCAAAATTTTTCACAACAATAACCGCAGCCATTTAAGTAAAGAATATCAATGAAATTTCTGTAGTATAAGCAGTATGAAACATTCGAAATTAGAGTTTACTCACGTAGCATCTGTAGAAAGGAACTCGGAGCCTTGAACTGATGGCGTCAAGTCCAGAATCGGCCTTTCCAGATGATCCAAAATTTGCAGTTTAAATCCTCCCTGCAACAATTAATAGGTTATGTAAATTCGTATTATAATCATAATAGTCGAAGATCCCAGAACCGCCAGACGTTACTTATTTTCTAGATAATAATATGTATGGGATGAAGTAGTGTTCGTATGTACTTTCAGTGTATGGATACCTGCTACTTTGTGCCGACGGCCAATTTCCAGGTATTAGGTGCTAAAGATGGAAAAAAAACTAAACTCACTTTTCTTATTTTCTCAGTCTTGATTTTTATATATGATACTCAGGGAACTATTTCAATACCTTATCCAAGCAGCCAGACCGATCGGATGGGCCAAACATCCCGCCAGACACAAATAAAGTTTCCCTATGAGTATGACAGTATGAGCGAAATGTCATGACAGTTACACTGAAAGTACATACGAACACTACCTACTTTATCCGACAAATATTATTGCTGAGAAAATAAGTAACGTCTGGCGGCTCTGTGATCTTGCTCTATCATGGAAAACAAAGTTAATTACACTCGTTGTACATGTCACATATCCTATTACTTTCAAAGATGGAGCTGGCTATATGAATTTCTCCACTTAATAAGGAAGATTTTTTCGGAACATACGAGTTTGACCTGCATCTATTAACTATTAATTCAGTTATATTTCATACGTTACACATTGGTGGCTTTGTGGTTAGATAAACTTGAGTGTTTTTGAAGCGAGCTTCATCGAGAAAAAAAAACACAGGTTTGACAAATCTCGCTTTCATATACCCTCTTTGGGAGGTTCTTTGATAATTTTCATTTGACGATAAACTTTCCTCAACTAAATTATGAATAGATACATAAGGATGATGCCATGTCTCTCAACCACTCACTTATACTATCAAAATGACCTAATTTCAATGGTCATGCATATTATTGCACTTCGTACAAACAAAATTCATCCTAGATGTATATTCAGGGAATTTGCATCTGGAAGAAGAAGATTTTTCATCAAAATTACCTTCCATATCATCTGAACTTCTTTGTTTTACCGTATTTTCATCATCCTGATCATTGCTTACTTCTACGTCCCTATCTCCCCACCCATAATCGTCATCACTAAGCCCTTCAATATCTGATAGGCACTCCTGAATTAGTTCCAATAGTTGTTCTTCAGTTAACGGCATTTTTTTACTCATTCTTCAATTCGTACTACTATGAAATAAATCTAATATAACAAGAACTCTAAATAACGTGGAGTTTTTCACCATTCCTGTCAATTTCTGTTTACTCACTATTTACAACATATTGCACAGTAATATTTACTCCAATATACAAAAAACCAACTAAATTTTCAGCAAGTTCACTATGAAAGTAACAAATACACGTATCGGTCATCACCAAAATTAATATTACAGACATGTCACAACATGTTTTAAAGTTTGAAGCGCCACTTCATTTCAACATTCTGTAACAACTGCTACAACTCAGTAACAGGTACCATTAATAAAAATTTTTTAGGTAAACTACCCAACGCTAGGTGAAGGAAACAGTTTAAAATAGTAATAAGGATGTTTACAGAATACTCTACTTTGTGAGTAAAGTTCGTTAGGATTTGCGTAAAGTGATGTACAATATATTGTACACCGTGTGCGAAAGGGTTAAATTGGTAATTTTCAACTTAAATTGTTCAATTGAACATTTTCAAACACCTGATTTTGACAGGTCCGCCATTTTGGCTGGAGGACAAACAGTTGTAAATTAACCATTTACGACTATCAGTGTTCTGAGTTGTTTGCTTACGTTTATTGAAAGTTAAAGTATTAAAAAACTTTGAATCATAAATTTATATTGAAAATGGAAAGAAGTACTTATTATCAATCACTTCCTGCCGATATTAAGAGCCGCTACGATCAGAAAATCAAAATTATTGATGATATAGACCCCTACCTGTTGGAGTCCAGCTCTCAAGATTTGATATCATTGTCATCAATTCCAGTAATATCCATCATCGATATGGTTAATTATTTTATCCTCACCCACAGTTTTTATACTGAACAGCAAATGAAAGCATTTAAAAGCTTGCAAGGTTTCAAATTGTATGAAGCAGGACTAGTCCAAGAAATTTATGGGAAAAGAGTGAACGAAACAGCTTTTGTAGTTATTGGCAAGGTAAGATGTATTTTAATGATATTCATTAAGTTCATTCTCATACTAAACAGTGTTCTTAATTGTTATAACTAAAAGTAAACTTTATATTTCAGATGAAACATTCACAACGTCTTAAGGAAAAGCTTCTGAATTCATGGGTTATTATCCTAACTGATGGTAGTATTTCCAGTGGACATTGCACTTGTATGGCAGGCTTAGGAGAAGTGTGCAGTAATATAGCAGAAATTGTTTTTCTCCTTCACACCCACTCTCAGTCTAAGGATGAAGAAGCGTGTACCTCAAAGCTGGCAATGTGGCCTGTCTATATCTATATGATATGTCTATATCTTTATATTGTTCCTCCAGAAAAAATAAATATACTTTCATGAAGGTCCTAATTTGCTGTCATATAACAATTACAGCAAAATCACTAGATACCTGCTCTACTTGCTTTTTTCGTTTAACCGAACGTTTAAACCTGCTGACTTGAGTTACCAACAGGATTGGCAATTGTGTACCTCATATTTTGGGTTGGAATCCAGTCAGGGTTGTCTTTATCCAATAACTCTGCAGGAGTCCCTGAAAAATATTTTAAATGAAGAGTTCATCTTTTTTCATTTATTCAAGTAAACTAACCTGTTATAAAAGGTCCCCTTTTCAATGCTTTAATCCATTTCTCTTGCCTTTTTCGTGATACAGCATTTGAATAATCACCAGCATTCTTGAGGACAGCAGGGATTCTATAAAATCTCACTTTGTCTCGGTTTCCTCTCATACCACAATTAACCACGGCACAAAACGATGGCATTTTCTCTAATAAACTCCAACAATAATGAAATAATCAGAAAAAAACTTTAAATTCGACAAACAACTCAAAAAGTTATGAAACTTAAATGACAGTTCAGCACAACTGTTTGCATAACAATGGTTTGTTTGTCCTCCAGGCAAAATGGCCGAAATCGCGTGACGTCATATGAAAATGGTCAATTATACGATATATTATAACTTCGGCCATATACAATCGTTTATTATTTTCAAGTTATCAGAATTACTTTTATAACAAATAGTTTCCCACATATTGTACCCAACTTCGATACCTGGGTAATAATCTATTGCGCATTTTCTTCGACATACATTCGTTTTCAACTATTTATGTTAATTCTGACATTGACTGCTGAGAGAAACAGTTGGTAAACGACATAAGCGAGCTTTCTATTAAGTTTTGTTCTTACATAATCACCGTACTGAATGAATGAAAAGATATCTAACTGGTAGGACGAGCTATTCGAAATATGTTAATGGGATTATGAACGATATTACATGCGTACAAGAGAAGGTTCTATAAAATTGGTTTCGTCGTAGATATACGGGAGATAAGACGGAAATGTAGGTAGGTATTACATAATAAGATGGAATATTATAACTGAATAATAAAATCTCGATAGGTATGTAAATAAGAATATTTCATTTGGAGGTGAATGAAGTAATAGTTTTCAGTCGTATTTCACCTGAAAGTACTAGACTGTATCGAAAGTGAGGAACAGTTTATAAACATTGAGGTGGGGGAGTGGTTTTTTTAATCTGTTTTATACAAGTAAAAAAACAAAGATCAGTTGTGAATAAATGAAAACTCGATAAGTGGAAATACTTGTTTCGAGAAGTGATAGAAACAAACAATGAAAAAACAAAGAAGTCACAAAATATACAAATATAAAAATTTAATCTTTTTTATACCATCTGGAACACGGTTTTTATTTTTTATGAGGTTATTTATAAGGGGCCGTTCAAGTATTATGTAAGCACTATAGGGGGACAGGGGGGTCTTTGCTTTGCAAATCCAAATATTTTTGATGACATGGGGGGCTGGGGGGTCGAGGCGATGATTACGTCAGAAGTAGTTATTTTTTTTACAAATTGGCAACCCACACATATTCTATGCTTGAAAACCAAATACATATACCTACCAGGCCGGGCGAACAAGATCTTCCT
This sequence comes from Cynegetis impunctata, assembly GCA_030704885.1. Lineage (NCBI taxonomy): Eukaryota > Metazoa > Arthropoda > Insecta > Coleoptera > Coccinellidae > Cynegetis > Cynegetis impunctata. Next base: position 429,696 of record JARQZK010000760.1, read on the forward strand.
GATTTTCCAGATATTAAATGGTATTCAGAACATAAGCGTGAAAGCCAATACTTGCTTAAAATTGTTAAATATAGAAACAACGAATGCTGTCGTCCAAGAAGTGTTTTATTTAGATTAGGGGAGACCGGGTACAAAAGTAACGGCGGGTCGAAAGTAACAAATGCTCTGTAGGTTTGAAAAATTGTCAAAGCACCACTTAGCTGCTGTCAGGTGATAGCCAGTGGCGCCACCTTCAGTTGCATTCAATCGCCGCTCGCGCTACGCACTGTTAGATCGTGTGAGAGGACGCTACGTGATTTCACAAATCAGAAGTAAATTTTTTGACGTTTACTTATTTAATGTTTATGTAGTATTAAAGGAATGATATTGATCTGAATATTTGCATATTGATACTCGATTAGATTGATTTTACAGTGCTTAAATTCGTTTTTGTCTAGCATGTTCCGTTTCAAGGTTATCTTTCATGTTCTAACAAAAATGCTGTAGGGTACAAAAGTAACGAAGCCCTATGGGTACATAAGTAACATGTTACTTTTGTCCCCGTATTGATTTACTCTAAGTAAACTTTTGATGTGTGTGTGTGTTTATTTCAACAAAATGCCGCGACAACGCATAATAATTACCGCACGAATAACAACTAACATGGAAGTCTATCGAAAAGCGGCTGAAGAGCATTTTAATGATGGTGAAAAAATTAGAGCCATGGCAAAAAAATTGAATGTCTGCCATGTTACATTGCATAGATATATAAAAAAAATTTAAGCTAGAAATACTAGCGCAGTTGTAGACAAGGAAAATAAATTTGACGACGAAGATTGCTTCTACCTCGTTTGCTTAGAAAATTTTAGCAATAGTCGAGTGAATGAGCAAAGTTTACATTGTTTCGAATGCAAAATGTGGCTCATAGGTACTGAATGCGTCAATGAATTATGTGTGCCATAATTGCGAGTCCTAATAGAGAAGACTGACACTGAATTTTCCAATAAATATTTGTTTGATTAAATATGTCATATCATATTCATTACAAACCCCATTGCCCTGTTGCTTTCGACCCACAACGTGTTACTTTCGGCCCGCCAACGTGGTCGAAAGTAACAAATGACAAATTTTTTTTAAGTTTCTGTGATTCATGCAAAATACACAATAATAAGGTAATTTAAGATGCTAATGTATAGAACACAAACGGAATTTATGTATGGCTATATCAATTTTACCGAAATAATAACACCTAATGAGAAACCAAGGCGAAAGTACAAAATGTTACTTTTGTACCTGGTCTCCCCTACTAGACAACAGGTTTCTTCCACCACCAGTAAAGTGAAACAAACAATTGATGACTTGGTTTTGGATGGTGGAGGGCAATATCTCAATCTTCCAGTCATTTACCTCTACGATTACATTCTTCACTTAAAGATTTTCTGCAAATGCTCTAGGATTAATTTTGCCCGACGATAAAATTGAAGCTATCAAATCGAACAAGACCGTTTGGTCTTTATTATGCTTCCATCAAGTCACTAAATCGTCACACAAGTGATAAAAAAGTAAACACGCACACTGATATGAAAGTTAGGCCTATAAGAGTGGCTGCTCGTCGTGCTAATGAAGTGATGTGCATTATTAAAAATTTAGAGCACCAAGATGTTGAATGGCTTGATGAGAACGATGTAGACATTCCAAAATCAGATGAAAGTGAGCAAATACACAACATTGAGCAGCAAACATCCAATGTCATCGGAAACTTAGAATCATGAATTCGGATGTCATGGACTGAATACTTTTAATTGGAATTAATATGTATACCAAAAATTTGAAGGAAGTTTGTTTTGTTCGTTATAGTACTCAATGAGATTATAATATTTCTACCTTACTCTATGTTGAATACTGTGTCAATAAAGTTTGTTTAAATGAATATTATGTGCGTCAAAGTCATCTATCCAAATCCTATTTTATAATTGCTGCTTATGAATAATTGAAAAAATAGAATACATTAAAAGAAAAATGCATATAGGTTCCAATGTTTACGTAAGCACGGGAGGGGGGTAAGAGCTTTGCTTACATTTGCTGACAAGGGGGAGGAGGGGGTAAATAATTGTAATAAATCTGCTAACGTAATACTTGAATGGCTCCTAAGGTTCTTATAATCGTGGGTCCTCAATGCCTTCATTTTTAAGATACAGGTTGAAAATTTTATTTAATTTTTGTTATTCGTGATCAGTTTTGGAAATAATGTCGATATTATGACGAAAATTGATATTTGGGAATTTTTGATATGAGAAATTCCAATTTGATCTGAGATGTATCGAGTAAGCTTAGAGGTTTATCCTGCTATGTTTTTTCATTTTTTGTTGGCAAAAAATGTGAAAATTATGTTTGAGCAACTTTTTTCTCTATCCCCGCGATTTTAATATAGAGATTTTCAGTTATTTCGTGGTATTTGAGGATTTTATGCACGTCCACAGCTTCTGCAGATTCGGTTAAATATTTTAAATTTGGTAGGTACGTGTGTTGAGTTGATACTAGGGAAGTATTTTTTAGAGATTTCAACTCCTTTGCTGGACTGCTACCACTTTCATTTATGTTTTTAATGGGTTCTAAGGATTTACTCACCCCTCCAGACCCCCCTAGTTGAGTTAGAGGGTTGAAATTTTGGTCTTGGACTGAGTTGATGTTAAGAAAGAGCATTTTTCGATATAATTCTTTTTCTCCAATCGCTGCCTTTTTATGTATAGGTAACTCATTATTTCGTGGTATTCAAGTTATATATATATATATATATATATAAATATATATAGAACTATATATATAAATATATATATATATATATATATATATATATATATATATATATAAGGAAAAATATTGTATCGACCATTTTATTGAATTTATAAAAGAAAAGTTTATCGGGAGAGGGGTCAGATACCAAGATTTATATCCTTAGTCTTTATTTCTCGATATTTCGTCCGTTTTTTGTGGACTTTTTCAAGAGATACACATGGAATGTGGTCAAGATTTAAAATTAAGTAACAAAATAAATAAGAACAACACGAACTACAAAGAGAAACACTAGCTGAGTGTTTCTCTCCCGGTAAACTTTTCCTTTATAAATATATATATATATATATATATATATATATATATATATATATATATATATATTTATATATATTTATATATATATATATATATATATATGTATATATATATATATATATATATATATATATATATATATATATATATATATATATATATATATATATATATATATATATATATATATATATATATATATACAGGCTGTTTCTTAACTACGTGTAAAAAATTAAGGAGCATGTTGTTGACGTCAAAATAAGAAGAAAAGTTCCTATAAACATGTCCGCAAGTTATTCGCTTCTGGGGTACAGAGTGTCAAAGTTTTTTTCTTTTTTATTAGTAACTTATTCAGTCTCAATTACTGTAATTATTATTGTTGTTGAATTGTTATAACACCCAATCCTATTTTCAAATGGAATTGAAGAAAAATTACTTACTTAACTAATTAAACTAATTTTGCATTCAAACATCATTAACATGAATATAGCTTGCATCTATTATTTCAAATTCCAATATCTCGGAAACGGTTGCTCGCAGCGACCTCTACCAAGAGTATCTTCTTTACACAAAAATGTTCGAAAAATCAATTTTTTTCACTAGAAAACGTGATACAGGTACGTTCAAAAAAGTTATGACATTGAAAATGACTCAAAAGACATGTAGGTGGCGCCACCCCCACGAAAGAGCCAAACTAACATCAAATTTGATACTGTCATTGAAAAATACTCCTGGGTACCAAATTTTACTCGAATACCACAATAACTTTGAAATTTATTCACAAAAAACAAAAATGAGAATTCAACTTTGACACTGTGTATCTCAGAAACAAATAACTTGCGGACATATGTTTATAGTAACTTTTCTTCTTATTTTGACGTCAATAACGTGCTCCTTAATTTTCTACACTTACTTAAGAAACACCCTGTATAGATATAGGTATATATATTTATATATATATATATATATATATATATATATATATATATATATATTTGTGTGTATATATATATATATATATATATATATATATATACATATATATGTATATATATATATATATATATATATATATATATATATATATATATATATATATATATATATATATGTATATATATACATATATATGTATATATACATATATATATATATATATATATATATATATATATATATATATATATATATATGTATATATATATATATATATATATATATATATATATATATATATATATATATATATATATATATATATATATATAAATTTGCGTATTTCGCAAACGACTCTAACGATTCGGATGAAATTATGTATTCAGATAGGGTTTTTCTTTTCAAGTCTACCTATATAATTGCATTTCTTGTAAAAATGAAATTTTACGCAATAAAAACTATTTATGATAATTGCCTGTCCGCTCTCAAGCTGAAAACTTAATATAACGCCATCTGGTTAATTATTGTGGCACTTATACTGTTGCGGATGGATGGTAAACAACTGTTACCTTGAAATTTTGCGAGATGGCGGTATATGACATCATCCAAATATTGGATGTTTTATTTATCACCCAAGTACTAGAAACATTATGTAATGAACTTCCGAAGAAAATCGGATATTATGGAGATAATGAACATTACCAGAGCAGAAACAATTTGTGTAGATATACTTCACCTTACTCTCCGTCTTTAAAGCCGTTACATTCACGTAACATTAATTTCTATTACATTCAGTTATGAGCCTGAAATTTCACTATCTTTTAATTTTGATTGTACAAAGTTTCATACTCCACACTTAGCAATTACAGGGTTCGAGAAAAATAGTCCATTTCACAAGATCTGAGCATATTATTATTGATGAACAAAAACAAAACTTGAATTTACTACGTTTATTATCACAAAAATACTTTGAAAAATATAAAACAGATTGAGTTAAGAAGTGAATACATAATTATAGATTGGCGCTTACGGGTGGGAAAGAATTATTGTAGGTACCTGAATAGACAAGAGCAACATATTTCAAGAAGGGCTAATCGAAGTGGATTTCCCAAATTGGTACAATAAAATGTTCTTAGAAAAATCAGCAAGATATCTTTTGCATTATGATTGAGTTTAAAAATTTCCAATGATTTCAAGTAAGTTAGTTTGGTTCCTTTCGTTAATTTATGCATAATTTGGAAGTTATCTATTTGTGGAAAAAACACATTTATTTATAGGCCAAGCTACAGAGATTTTTTCATGTAAAAAGTGTTAAAAGAAAACCAGCTCCGCCATTCTTTGTAAAATAGTTCCACATGATATAGGGATATGTTTTTCACTCAACTTTATTATTTATATCTTTGTTATTAACAATTTTATGCAAAAAATTAAAACTATCAGAGTAATCGTGATGGTGTCAATAGACTTATTGTATAAAATGAAAAGACGAAAAAAATGAGAGGTCGGACGACTCGATCAGACCCTTAGTCTAAGGGAGAATTGGAAAAAACCGGCCAAAATGCAGTTTTTTCAAAAGTTCATAACTCGGTTATTTTTTGAGTTGTAGCGTAGATCCTCCGGTATGGTCCGATTTCAATTTACAAAAAAGATTTTGAATGTAGAATTCTAATAGTTCAAAACGTTCATCTTGGTTTTTCATGAAAACGCTGAGAAATATGTTAAAAATAAAGCTGAACATGACGAAAAACGGCCGAGAAATAACCGTCATGTTCAAAATACCGACGCTTTCTAATGTCATGCTTATCCTTGCCTGCTGCTCTACCCCCACTCTTCAACTATTCTTACGCGCTCGGCCCTTTTTCGTCATGTTCAGCTTTATTTTTAACATATTTCTCAGCGTTTTCATGTAAAACCAAGATGAACGTTTTGGACTATCAGAATTCTACTTTCAAAATCTTTTTTGTAAATTGAAATCGGACTATACCTGTCGCATTCAGGTCTGCTGGAAAATTGCATAGTAAAATATTCAAATGGCCACAGATCAAAAACTATGCATCGGACAGTTCCTGCTCTTCGCACAAATACAGTTTATATTGATAAATAATACTAAATAATACTGCATTTTGGCCCGTTTTTTCCAATTTTCCCTTGGACTAAGGGTCTGATCGAGTCGTCCGACCTCTCATTTTTTTCGTCTTTTCATTTTCTACAATAAGTCTATTGACACCATCACGATTACTCTGATAGTTTTAATTTTATAAGCAAAAAACTAAAAAAAATTTTTTGCATAAAATTGTTAATACCAAATATATAAATAATAACGTCGAGTAAAAAACATATCACTATATCATGTGGAACTATTTGGCAAACAATGGCGGAGCTGGTTTTCTTCTAACACTTTTTACACAAAATGCTCACTCTAAATCTCTGTAGCTTGGCCTATTATAGAACACAAGCAATCTTTTTTGAAAAATAAAACGGATTCAACATTTTCAAATCATAGCCGTGAAAACCACTACCCGTTTTCACAAATAGATAACTCTCAAATTATGTACAAATTACCGAAAGGAACCAAACTAATTTACTTGCAGATTCACTTGATATATTCTCCTATATTTGGTGTATTCAAACAATAATGATTTTTCTAAGAACATCTTATTGTACCAATTTGGGAAATCCACTTCTATTAGCCCTTCTTGAAATGTGTTCCTCTTGTCTATTTAGGTACCTGCAATAATCCTTTCCCACCCGTAAGCGCAAATCTATAATTATGTTTTCAGTTCTTAACTCAATCTGCGCGATGATGGTCTAGTGACCGAAATTGCAATCGCAGTGTTATATTCTTCTAAGTATTTTTGTGATAATAAACGTAGTAAATTCAAGTTTTGTTTTTGTTCATCATGTTAAATTATCACGTAGTAACGACGGATTCCATCAACTATATTATAATTGCTCACACAGTTTGAGCTTCGCGTTATTTACATCGTTAATATAACGCATAACGCGTATTATCCAATCTGTAGATTATTGCGAAATTAGATGTCGATTTGTGTCTACGGAAACACTTTGCCATTAGAGAGGAACGAGTACACATTTTTCCAATTACGTATTTCACTTAATTCACCTGGGAGAAATTACATAATTTATCAATTAATTCGTAATTGATATCGAAAATTACATGGACGGTCTAATTAAAAGACTTTACGGACAGTTATCCGATCCGAATTCAGTAGTAATGAGAGCGTTCTATACAGTATGTCCACGGATTAGAGTTGCCATCCGTCCGGGTTTCCCGGGATTTGTCCTAGTTTAGGGGGCGTCCGGGGGTCGTCCGGACGGGGCTTTCAAAATATGTCCGGGTAAAACCCGGAAAAATTTTGTGTCCGGGTGTGTGAATCTTGAGTGTCAGTGACGAAGACGAGCTATTGAATGCAAACCATTTTTTTTCGAATTTTTTCGAAACATCTATATTCTAAACTGCTCAAAATTGCATAGTAATATTTTTATAAACCAGCTCACAATGCGAATGTTGAGTGAGTTTTTTCGCTAGGGTCGCAGTAATAAAGGAAGGAAAGAAACTTGCTAAATACACAAACGCTTTCTTCTCTGATAAAAATAAAGTCTAATTTTAAAGACTTGAGTTGCTCCGACTTTTACAAATTCATGATTTGGGGAAAAATTGGCAAGTCTGGAAAATTCCAAGTTAAGTTGAATTAGTGAAAATAACTTGATCTCGTTAAAAATGAAACTTGTTACTAACTTTTGATTTACTAAGTTAATAAATAATTTAGACTTTTGGGTACCAAACTTATCTAACCGAACTAGATGACCTATCCTCTAACTTGCTATTACAATGTAGAATCTAGTTTATTTGATTTTTTATCTACCAAAAATTATCGCCATGAGTTGTTTTTTATTTGATGATACCAAAAAAAAAGAGAAAACTGTAAACTGTGTAAAATAGAATTTTATTTGTTTTTTTGTTGTTCTGTTTATATGGCAAACAAGCGGTTTAAAGTTTAAATAAATAAAAAAAATGAAATATAAACGATGTTTTATTTTATCAAAAAAAAAATTTTACGGGGTGTCCGGGGAAAAACAAAATTTCACAGAAATGTTCGGGGTTTTTAAAATTTTTGTCCGGCATCGACAATTAAGGTGATGGCAACCCTACCACGGATGGGGTTTACAAGAGGACAAATGGATCAAATCTTGAAAGATACGAAAAAAAGTCACTCTTAATGAACGTTTCTGCTTGTCAAGAAAATACGATTCATCTTAAGAAATTTCAATTTTTGGATACAGGCTGGGTACAAACTGTAAAAATGTTATTTTGCTCAAGAGTAAACATACCTTTTTTTGAAAGTTACGAAAAAAAAATCACTCTCACTAAACGGTTTTGCTTGTCTAGAAAATACGATTCATCATAAGAAACTTAAATTTTTTTTTATATAGGGTGGGTACAAACTAAAGAGATGTTATTTTGCTTAAGAGTGAACATATCTTATTTTGAAAATTATGAAAAAAAGTCCCTCTTAATAAACGTTTTATTTGTCTAGAAAATAAGATTCATCATAAGAAACTATAATTTTTTTTATACAGGGTGGGTACAAACTGCAAAATGTAATTTTCCTTAAGACTGAACAAACCTTATTCTGAAAGTAACGAAAAAGAGTCACTCTTAATAAACGTTTTTACTTGATGAATTAATTATAATAATAATAATATGCACATTTTTATTAACATGATTATTTTTTGACGTTTCTTAAAACCAATGAAATGCTTCTTTATTTGTCAAAAGAGTAAGTTTTAACCAATGACGTCATTATTATAGTGGGAATAAATCTTTTGTGATTATTCTCGGGAATAATCACTGTAGCTTTTATTTGCTTAGCAAGTGTCAGATAGTTGTCAAAATAATTACCTAATTGTGTCAACGCGATATATAAAATGGATGAAAATCATCGGTTTAGTACCTTTTCTGATGCAGAAATAACAAAATATATTTTAGAAACTACTTCGAAAAACAATCTAATAAGTAATCAGTCTATATGGAGACAATTTAAGACCTTCACCAAAGAAAGAAATTATATTCTGGATCAATCTACTACAACAGCTACTCTGGCATTGATTTTGAAAGATTGGGCTTATAACATGAAAAGAAAGGACGGAAATGATTATAAAGAAGAAGTAATAAAGACAATCTGGAATAAAACGGCAAAATTAGTTCAAGAACTTTACTTTAATAAGTATAACAGGTCATTTGATCCTTTCAATGATATAGAATTCAAAAATGCTCGAGATGCAAGAGATGCAAAAAGAAAAATTTTACAAAAACATCCTGAAAAGCACAAACAAAGTTCGGTGGCACTTTCTAATACCGAATTGTTGAATCAAAAAATAATCTAGTCAAATATAACTCGCGAGTTCGATAAATTATAGAAAATAATTTGACAGATTTTGTTCAAACTTGTTGCCATTTGGAAATAGCCTGGCAACAAGTTTTGAAAAAATCTGTCAAATTATTTTCAATTTATTCTCACTCTCTTGTTATATTATTACTGAAAATAATACGATAACGATTTCATGATTCAAAAACTCCACCGCCATACTCAATTCATTTTTCTAATTGCTTTTTAAAATAGCAAAATAACATTTTTGTACTTTGTACCCATCCTGTATAAAAAAATGCAAGCGAGCAGCTCACTACAAAGAAACAAGATACTGTGAGAGTATTTTAGTTGAACTTGTAAGGTGAAAGGGAATATTAGCCAGATGAGGACAATCCCCGGGCTATACCCAAAATTCCAAATTAAGGATCGAAGGAACTACCGGATATAACTAAAGCAGAAGTTTTGAAATCACTGTCGGAGATGAAGAACGGTAGAGCACTCGGAGAATATGATATTATGGTTGAGACAATCAAGGAAAGTGGAGATGTACTACTAAGAGCTATAACAAACCTATTCAATAAATGTCTTATAGGAGCAACAACACCTACAGACTGGAATAACGTCATTGTTGTTATGCACAAAAAAAACATTGCTAACCTAAACAAAAAAATTAAAGTTGCTTATGATGAATCGTATTTTCTAGACAAGCAAAAACGTTTATTGAGAGTGATTTTTTTTCGTAACTTTCAAGAAAAGGTATGTTTAGTCTTAAGCAAAATAACATTTTTGCAGTTTGTACCCACCCTGTATAAAAAATTAAAATTTCTTATGATGAATCGTATTTTCTAGACAAGCAGAAACGTTTATTAAGAATGACTTTTTTTCGTTCCTTTCAATTTTTAGTCCATTTGTCCTTTTGTAAACCCCATCCGTGGACATACTGTATAGTAGGGGTGGCCAACTTTTGTATATATCTACTTTTTATCATGAAGATGTGTCGCGATTGACTTGTTGTCATAGCCGTTAGGTGGAATATGTGTGAAAAACACGTTTTTTCGCAAACGTCGAAAAATGACGACGTTTTTAACCTCAGTTCTCAATGTTAAAGTTTGATTTCACAGACGCCATTTTGTTTTTACTTTTTTGTCCGGCCATGAGCGTACAAAAAGTACACTTTATTGTACGCTCACGGCAATTTCAAGAACGTCGGGCGGCGCACAGTTGGGTTTCGAATCCGACATAATGTAATCTATAAGAAAAATCGTTTATATTTTACTACAAGTTATTTCTTAATACTCGGGATCTTACCGAAAACGCACAGTCCTATAATGCGTAGATAAGTGAATTTAAATGTTTCTGACAATTATTTTGTTGAATTGTCAAATTTGTGTTGCCTTGACACCTACAAAACCAATAAGCAAAGCAATCTAGTTTTACGTTTCTTTACATCTAATCCTTTGTAAATATATTATCTTAATTCTATCGTTTGAACACCGTTTGCGGAAAAAGTCGAATTTTTTATTCGGAGAAAAGCACTTTTAGTGGCTCGTCTAAAATTATCCTCCTAGTTTTTTCTGGCACAAGTGCATCAACAGCTTCAGCAGATTTCACTAAAATATATTGTGGGATATTGGTATTTTCTCCTATTTCGGAAATTTTTATGCGTGAATCGCAAAATTATTTTTCTCCGATCGTGGGAAAAGTGACACTATTTTGACCTGTTTTCTATGCGAAAAGCTCAACATTCCAGAATAGTGGTCAGTTGCTAAGCAATTAGAAAATAACAGTGCGGTAATATTCTTACCGCACTGCTGTAGCGTGCGGTAATGTAACAAATGGATTATTACATTAAAATGAAACAAAGTATGGTTTTAATTTTTATAATTGTTGTTAATATTTACATTTTATTTTTCACTTGTATATAATATGTTTATTTCACCTTGGATACGGTTGCTATAAACACACTCATTTTGCCCTAGGCCATTATGCCCGCATTTGCGGGCATAATGAATTCAAAACGCCCGCTTATTGTACAAGGAGAAATGAAGCAAATTTCATTGATTAAATACCTCATAATCCTTGTCGTATACGACTCTGGATTTCTTCGGCAATTAATTATTCACAGCTTTGGCTGCATTTTCTATGATATTCTTGGGTAAATTCATTTTCATTTCCATTATTTCTATAAGACTACACAAAGAAAGCAGCAATGACATTCACTGAATATGATGACAAATATATTCACAAACTTCAAAATATCAACCAATGGCATGCCTACTATGAGAAGGAAAATGGATAGGAGCAATGAAACGATTTTAAAATCGCTTTTTCATCATAATATAATAATTTTTTCGTGAAAAATAAAATCTTGTATGCACCGCGTGCGTTACTAGATCCTTATGCCCATCGGGCAACATTCATCCCTCGGGCCAGAGGCCCTCGGGCCGAATGTTTCCCTCAGGGCATAATGATCTATATAACGCACTTGGTACATAAATAACTATTTTGTATCCTGTAGCTTGACGTTTTAAAACTGCTCTCAGTTTTTGGTACTGGGCAATATTAATATTATTTTTAGCAGACAAAGTTGATCGAAGCATGGAATGTGCCCACAACGTCGAAGATTTCATTGTTTTAGCCAATTCAGCAACATACGCCATCAGTACATTCTCAGAAAAGGATACACTGTTGTTTTTTCTACAAAAATTCATGAAGCGTTGGTACGCAAGTTCATACTTCTCTCTGGATTTCGCCGGAAGTAAATTAAGTGAAGCCACGTTCGCGGCTTCTACTAGTTCAGGAGCCGTGCAAGACAACAAATAATCACTATCAGTGTTCATGTTTACTAATTCTTTTTTAATTTCTTCTAAAATACAACGAATCAAACGAAACCAGCTTTAAAATTATTTTACTTTTGTCATAACAGAGTAATTTCCATGGTTACTACTTCTATATTTTAATATGAACATAGAGAAACCTATTTAAACTTACTTGATTACATCTTGGATGAAATATTTTTTAATTAATAAATTTTTTAAATGTAAATCAACGATCGGAGAAAAAATAGTATGTATAATTCGTGGGAAAAGCATATTCCCAAACTCCTGTGATACCAGACTCGTCGCTACGCTCCTCGTCTGGTAATTATCACAGTCGTTTGGGAATATTATGCTTTTCCCACTAATTATACAATATACTATTTTATTTTTCACTTGTATATTATTTGTTGATTTTACCTTGGATACGGTTGCTATAAATACACTCATTATGCTCTAGGGCGTCATGAGCGGGTATTATGGATCATAACGCCCACTCATTGTATGTGGAGAAATGAAGCAACTTCCATTGATTAAATACTTCATAATCCTTGTCGTATACGACTCTGGATTTCTCCGGCAATGAATTATTCGCAGCTTTGGCTGCATTTCTTTCTTGGGTAAATTCATTTTTATTTCCATTATTTCTATAAGACTACACAAAGAAAGTAGCAATGACATTCACTAAATATGTTGACAAAAATATTCACAAACGTCAAAATATCAACAAATCACATGCCTACTATGAGAAGGAAAATGAACCAATTCTAAAATCGATTTTTCATTATAATAAAATAATTTTTTCGTGAAAAATAAAATCTTGTTTGCACCACGTGCGTTACTAGATCCTAACTCCCATCGGGCAACATTCATCGCTTGGGCCGATTGTTACCCTCCGGGCGTTAGGATCTATATAACGCACTTGGTACATAAATAACTATTATGTCCTGTATATGGTTTTTCGTAATCCCATACTGTTATTTTGATTTAACAGTATTCAGATGACAATTGAAAAGTCAGTGTTAACGGCCGCCGGCCGTTATAATTTCAGAACGGCCGGCGGCCGTTAAGAAATCACTTTTTCAAATATTTATTTCAAAACATCATTCTGCTTACAATAACAACATTGTAATCTTGGTCCACAGCGAGTTGGGAGAATAAACCTCTGATTTTCATTTCGCATAGGCTAATAATACATCTTCCTTAACCACCTTTACATTCTTGCTTTTACGCCACATTTCAAAATTTTCATATCCTTTTTGATATCGCTCTTGAGGTTATTTTCGGCAGTTAATCAACACTCGCTGCACTGCACATGATTCTCCCAATATTTCTAAAGGAATTTGATTTTGTTCCTCAATTTCATCAATTTCATCCATGGTCGTCGTTAAAGCGAACTTAAGAACACAAAAAACTGACGTTGTTTATGAAACTATCAAACTATTCCATGAGAACAGAGTGCACGACGTTGGGATTTTTCTTTAGAATTGCGAGGTATGGGGTTTTTCTTTCTTCGGAATCAAAATATAATCTTTCAACGGGATTACGAAAAATTTTTAACGACACACGGCCGATACGCAAATAACGGATTCAGTTAGTTATAATCCTCGGCTGCGCCTCGGATTACAATATCCAACCTCATCCGTTATTTGCTACATATCGGCCTTGTTACGTTAATAACTATAACAAAATCAAGTTTCTAGGCCCAAGTGCGTTATTTGTGCTCCTGTGGGGTTGCTCGGTGGGATGGCGAAGAGTTTTTGTATCCCAGAAGAGACTTGTGTGGTTGCTTTTTGGGCTTCAGCCGAGAGACTCCTGTAGGGGGTACTTTATTGAGAACAGACTGCTCACATTCCCGAGTATCTTTATACTGAAAGCTGCATTAAACGCCAAGAAGCACAACCAGGAGTTCGAGAAGTTGGGTGATCATAGCAGGTATTGCACAAGAAATGCAAATGTTATGTCGATCCCCAGACACAGATCTTCATTTTACGAGAGTATGTAAAAAAAATAAAATAAGGGGAAAATAAGACAGTATTTTCGGAGCTCCACTGCTCAAGCGTTTTTTTTCCGTCCACGCAGTATCGCTGAGGACTCGAAGTGTGTCACAATCTTAAAAACCGCTCACATTCATTATATACTAAATCTCTTATGTAATTACGACACTCCCGAAGATCTCAATGATTCGAGCTAAAAACAATGACTTTTATTTGAACCACTTTTCCTTTCATACTGTTTCTATTTTGTGAAGGATAAACGGACGTTCCTCTAACAATAGATTCCAACGGCTGGTTAGGAAAGAAATCGACCCAATAATGTTTTTCTTGGAACTGCGTGTGAGCAATTACACCTACATAAGTTATAAAAAAGTTGCTTGTAATTCAGTGGATTTATTGTCTACATTTCATTTGGATCATGTTAAGATGCGAGCTTCTACTTTCTAGTAGGATGAATTTCGGTCACAAAACACGGCATCCTACATATTCAAAAGGAGAGGGAGGAAAAGTACTTTTCCTCCCTAGCGAGGAAAATACGACTTTCTTCCCTGATGAGAGGGAGGAAAGTGAGTACTTTCTATAGTACTTCATATTATATAGTATAGTATTTTAGTTTTGAAAGTGTCACTTTCCCGCACTAGTGCGGGAATGGAATAGCGGGGATTTTTCCCGCACGCTTTTATTAAAGAATAAACTGAATAATGATATGTCTCTATGCACCGAACGCCACCGACGACGTTACTATGGAAACGACATGTGAATTAATGTCATTAGTATCAAATTATTTGAATATATCAAATTTGATCTGTGTGTTGAAATCTAATCGATCTCGTATAAGCGCTTGTAGAAAAAATAATATATCAAATAAAATTATATTATATATTATATTATATATATTATATCAAATAAAATTCTCTGTACTACAAATGACTTAAAACCGTTGCCGTCACCGTCATTGTTATCTTTATGCGACCTGCAACCGATGCCATCCTCATCGACGTCATCTACCTTCCAGTTGAAACCAAATAACTCCACTGGACCGGCAATTCTTACTAGTCTACAGAATGCAACAAATTGTGTTTTCAATAATAATATTCATAATAATTAGTAGTTTTTAGTTAAAGTTTTGTATATTATTATGTTTGTTGGAATAAAATAATTTTTGAAAAATGAGTTGGTATACTTTTTTGTATATACGGTCGTAGAAAAAATAATGTTCCTAACTCATGCGTAAAGTGGCTTGCCCGAACTCCGCTCCGCGTCGTTCGGGTCAACTGCAGTCGCGTGCGGGAAAGTATCACTTTCCGCACTGGTTAGGAAAATAACTATTTCGTTCAGCTTAATATCAAATTGGGCTTTGAGAAAAACATAGTGAAAGCTCTGGATGAAGAAGTTCAAGACTTTTATATCCAATTTGATTGAAGCAAAGCTGAAACAAAGTATATTCATTGTAACACAAATGAGAAAATTGTTCGAAGATGCAACCTTTGAAAAAAATATCGGATTGGCTGTTTGGTGCTGTGTCAAAAAAAATGGGACTTTGCAGTACCTAACATAAGGGTTGATAACTAGGAGTTTAACCTCCTAGGGCATTTTGGAGGTTGCATAGAGCTAAAAAATGGTGGCGAAAACTTTACCATACCGCCGTTATCTTTCTGTGTAAATTTTTTGAATTTTCGCATTTGATGGTTGCGTTCATCCAGATTGAATTAGATGGTGTAAATTTCTAACGTAGATTGAATTGATGCTAGAGAAATTCACTATTTTCCTCAATCGCCGCCATTTTAACGTAGAAATTTCATGTTTTCTCGTGGTTTGTAGATTTTGCGCACTTCCATAGATTCATCTGATCGAGTTAGAGCGTTGACATTTGGTACATGGATTGATTTAATGTTCGGAAAGTGTACATTAAGGGTTTCAATTGTTTTGTGATAAGATGATTTTATATCATTGGGAATCTCTACAGCCACTCCGAAATGAGCTGAAAATACTGCGCCATTGATGCGAAGGAGATGGTATTTGGAATTTCAAATGTTTTTTCTCACTGCCTTAGTTTTCATGTAGAAATTTCATGGGTTTTTGCAGGTATTCAAGCCTCTTCAGCCCCTCCAAATTGACTTATTGGGTTAAAAATATGTTTGTGAAAAACAACAATATTGAGGGGAAAATGCGACCTCACTGACGGAGCTCTGCTGCTCTGGTGTTTTTTATATTTAAGTCGGGCTACAAATGGACGTGCATCAAAAAACGTGCAACCAATA
Source organism: Cynegetis impunctata (assembly GCA_030704885.1). Classification (NCBI taxonomy): domain Eukaryota; kingdom Metazoa; phylum Arthropoda; class Insecta; order Coleoptera; family Coccinellidae; genus Cynegetis; species Cynegetis impunctata. The sequence goes on from JARQZK010000760.1 coordinate 446,189, forward strand.
ACGTGCAACCTGATTGCGTACACACGTACGTACAACACCATAGTTTTGTCCAGTCTGCTAAAATGTTCGGCTAGATGTCTGAACAGAAAGAATATTTAGCTCTGATGGCAGTGGAGTGTACAAAGAAAAAGGAATATGAAAATCGTCGCCGAATGTGGTCTAAAGGTTGGCTTCTGAAACGATAGAATTTTTCACACATTCACCTAAAAGATGGAGGTTAGAACTAGAGGACTCTCGTAATTACGTAAGGATGGACGAAGAAACCTATTCGTTACTATTGGACATGGTTATTCCATTAATAAAACGTCAAGACACAATGAGGAGATTGGCAATAACTGCAGAAATTACTTCAAGAAATAACCAACATTTAAAATTCACTACTTTAATATCTCCGAAAGCCTCACCATACCACTTCTCTTCGAAATAAAAACTTTTTCATTTTATCTTCGAAACCCACCACGAAGACTATTGATTTTAGCGACAACTGTACTTTTTGTAGCATTGTATTTATTTATTACCAGTTTTTTATAAAAAAATATACAGAATACATAGCTTAAAGACTAATATAAATAGTATATCCTCACAGAGGTAATCAAAGTTACCTGTGCGTGAGGCCGGTAATTGAAACTAAACTAAAAACTAATATAATTAACTCTAAGTAACTTAAAAAAATAGGCTTTAAATATTTTCTAAAAATCTTCTTTAGTTTGTATCACAGTCATCACCTGATGCACAATTAAATATTATTACGTCTAATACATTCTTTTAGCTGCTTTTTTCTTTTAATTTTATTTTCAATATTTTTTAGTTCATTAGGTAATGCATTAAAGACTAGGATAGCTTTGATATAAGATCTTTTTTTACTTATTTTTAATGTTCTTTTTGGCAATTGTATAGATTTATTTCTAGTTGCACTTGTTGATTTTGAACATAATTCTAATAAAGTTACATAATGATATAGTAGAGAATCAAGTGAAAATTGTTGTTCTATTGTGCAAGGTTGATTTTCATATATGAAGTTTTTTTTGTTGATTATTTTTAAAATTCTATTCTGCCTTCTTTGCAGCAAAGAGATTTGCGTGGAATAAGCTCCACCCCAAGCTATTATACCATAGTTGAGCACACTATTAAATAAAGCGAAATAGACTATCATTAACGTGTTATGTTGCATTATTTTTGATAACTTAAAAAATATAAAAACCAAATATTTTGTTTTGTTTAATATATAATTAACATGCAAATTCCAACTCAACCTATAGTCTACTATTAGACCCAGATATTTACAACTTTCAACTCTCTTAACTTCTTGATTACTTATTTTAACGTGCAATCTTTCAGGTACACTATCACAATAATTTCCAAAAGTTACAAATACAGTTTTATCAATATTCAACGACAATTTATTTAAAGCAAGCCAATCTGATATTTCTTGTAGTTGAAAGTTAATTTTTTCCTCTACTTTTTTCCAATCTGATTCCTCAGTTATGACTGCTGTTATCATCAGCATATGAGACAATCTGGCCCTCAGGCGTATTCATGAGCAGATCATTAACATAGAGTATGAATAAGAGTGGTCCCAGGATTGTTCCCTGGGGAACACCCACATTCACCTCCTCAAAGTCACTGTAATTTGGTTTAATGATTTTAATGATTTGCAGCTTCTCTATCAATACTTTGTATGCTTAATTTTTTTTATTTCGGTCTAAAAAGCGCTTTGATTTTGTCTGCCACAAGTAGGGTAGGTTCCTGTACAACTCCACAAATTCCCGTAGAATTTCCCGGGACATTTTACTGCAGTCAGACATAATGATGAAACTATCTGCAAACATTTTTAGTAAATATTATACAAATTCGTGAAATATTTAACTTATTATTTTAAATACCTTAACTGCAGTAACAAATTATTTCATAAACCTAACCGCCGCTAGGTACTGCTTTAAAAACGAACACTCCTCGGCAATTTGCATCCACACGTAGAAACTTGAATGTATTCGTTGGAATGCGCATCCAAAAATTCAAGCGATTCCTGCAAATATCAACGCGGCATTCATCCGGGTTGCGCATTCAAAGACGTGCGTTTTCTGCATCCACTTGAACGTTTTTGGTTGCACGTTCTTGGATGCACGTTGATGTATTGAGACATCTACGTTCGTGTGTAGGAGCTTTCAGGAGTGACTGATTAACTGTATCTCAAGCGGTTGAAGAATGTCTTAATTATACTGATCGCCTTGCACTTGCATCTTAGAAATAGATAGCTGGTTTTTGATGAATTCAATATTAATTTATTGTGGAAACAATTAGGTAGGTGAATTTTTGAGAAAGAAGGTCGATGCAAGTTTTGTAATGAAAAAAAAATCCGAATAATTAATCAACTTAAAATTGGCCATATAGCTATTCAATAAACTGATTTTAGAGATAATGTTGATACGAAATTGCGAAAGATTTGTTGAAATGTTCTTACTAGATCATTTTGTCGGTTAAATTCTGGAATCTCGAAGAAGTTTCTTCATCGACGACTGTAGATTATTACGTTGAATGAGGCAACTGCAAATGATCTAAATCCGGTTTTTAATAGTTCACTTGATTCGATAAAATCTTCGATATTTGCAAAATATCAGAAATGTTCATGGAGAACATCAGGGCCGTAGCCAGGGGGGCGCCAGAGGGGACTGAGCTCCCTCTGGAATTATTTAAGCCCCTCTAGAAAATAAATCAGAACTATTACAAACCAAAAATGTTTATATCTGCGTTGAAACATAAAACTAGCCTAGTTACAAACAAATCTACCTAATTGTAAAACTGACTTGAAATTATTTATTTGCGGCATCTTTGAATCCGCAAAACATGTTCATGTTTTTTATCCTAAAATGAAATAGCGACAAACAAGGTGCTACCAACAGGTTTACCAGATTTTTCAGAGCCGTGTTGCATTTTAGACGCTGATTTGTCGCCCAAAAGCGCAACCGTGGTTGCGACACGTTAACGGGGAAACATTGGTAACAAGTATTTTTTATATAAAATTCACTTATTCTAGGAATCATTTCATACGTGTTTTGCTGCTGATTTATCGCCCAAAATCGCAATCATGATTTTTTCGTAACTTCACGAAAAAATATTGCACCCAACATGTTGCCTACTCGCCCGAAAAACAATAATAGGTATTTTCGGGACTTTTTACTCAAATGACTATTACAATGGAAACCACGTTTCTGTTACAAATATCTTTGTCTGTGATTGAAGTTGTGGATTGGTTCTGCTATTGATACATATCAGAATTAAATTTTGCCTACATAGCTTTGCTAGGCTCAAATTATTCACAGCAAATCTCATTTATTTACAAGTGAGATCTAATAGATACAACTGAATTTAACATTTTTAATATCATTTCATTTCGAATTTCACATGTAACAATATTAATCAATGAAAATATCCTCTCCACGAATGAGTTGGACGACGGTAACCTTAGAAGAGTAAATGCAAATAGAGCTAAATCTTCAAAAAGTGGCTCTATGATATAAACGTCTATAGATATATTTATTTGTTTAAATTTGATGCTGAAAGCACATTTTTATTCTCGTAATATTTTTTATTTCTATTTGTTTTATTTATTTAGAGTTTTCTAGGAGAGATTTTTTATTTATTATTTTTATTAGAATAAATTTTTTAATTTTTCCAAAATGTTTTTAAATTAATATTCGTTTTCTAGTATACACTTCTAGGTGAAAAGACAGAAAAAGGTGTATATTCCTATATTTTTTTCAAGTATATTTATATTTAGTAAGTAAAGACTGTAAAAAACAAGCGCCCTCAAGAATTTGTTCAGTCTCCTCTAGAAAGCAGTGCTGGTTACGGCCCTGGAGAACATCAACTACAGCTACTTCAAATCAAAGGCGTAAAATTGAACACATTTTTTCAATAATTACACTGTATGATGAATTAATACCAAGATCCAAGACTGAAGATTCCAACAGCTGATTAGAAAATAAAACGCTAAATGTACAAGAAACGACTGTAATTTCTTGGATCAGGACTGGAAACTCGTAATTAAATTTCTGAACGTAAAACGTTCCTTGATTGTTATCATTTTTGCTTTAATAATTCATTTATATGCATAAAATTAATAAAAAGTAACTGATTTGCCGTTTGCTCAGGATCTTGACAGGTTACTGGAGAGTTGTAAACTTCAAAGAAAGAAAATGAGATTGAATTTGACTGACTTCTCCAGAATATAGGTTATTGAGATGTTATCTACATATTCGTGATTAAATTAGCCGGTTACTTGGGTGTTAGATGTCGGCATTCAATTGGACGCCTAGGTCTAAAATTGTACGAACAATTGATGAACAAAACATGACTTAGCTCACTGGTTGAATGTAGTTAATAGGATGACTAAAATAATATTACGTAACTGGTTTTGAATCAACGTGGATGTTATATCGATATGATCGTGTTAACCCTTTCAGGGCAACTGGTTAGCTAGGAAGACCACAGTTTGTTAGTCATGAGTATAACTGCTCGTTGGCTATTTCAGTATACCAGTGTGTTTTGTGGGTTGTCTAACATAGCAAAATTTGATGTGTTCATCGAAGACAGACCGAAATAAGTCGAAGCGCGTATAACGTGCATTTCTTTACTATAGTTGGACACTACATAGAGGATCTGCTGAAACTGTGTGAATTTGTTAATTTTATTCATGAATGGTGGAAAAATGACTCAAAAGTTATTTACTTACATCTTACTTATGCATTTTCATGAATATATTGAACGTAAATGTTTCCTTTCTTTCGAAATTACTAATTTTGTTGGGGTCTCCTGAAGTGACCACTGGGCACTTACGTAATAGAGTTATCTTATTTTAGTTCTGAGGAAGCAAGTTTGGAGTACCTACCTACTGAATAGGCTTGCCAATTTTCGGAAGTACCAACCCGGGAGATTTTTTTAAGGAGTTTAGTAGGGAGGGGGTTGAAGAAAATGTCAATCATTTATTTATTTTTAATTTATATATACCTACTCTGCTTCTAATATTTGACAGTTTTTTTACCACAAAATCATAATCATTAAAAATTAGTAGAGCGCGGTTGCGTATAATTTTAAAAAAACTGGGGAAATTAGTCACCCCGGGAAGTCGGGAGGTTGACCATTATTACCGGAGTCATCCGGGCAATCCGGGAGAGTTGGGAACCCAATAACTGAATATTTAGAAAATCTTCATGTAGATGACTTGTATGATTTGTAAGAAATGTTCAGCGTGCAAAGTAGAATTGTGTTTGAAACATGACAAAAACTGTTTCATGTTATATTACGCAAAATAGGTTATATTGTTTGTTTATATGTTCCTACTGGTTGTGTGGAGTGACCACATCCTGCAAGATAATCATTGTGTTTTTTTATCTTGAAATTTGTTTCATTTTCTTCGAGTATCTCTAATAAATCATTATCAAATCATACATAATATTTTTTCCACAAAAAAATAATTTAGGCCGGAAAGGGTTAATATACCAACAAGGGTTGGAAATTGAATAATTTATAGTTACAAAAGATATTTTCTTGAATGGAAATAATTTTCAAATAAATTGTATAGGTATTTACAGATATGAGTGGAGGTAAGTGGGCATAATCAACTAAGAAGCGAATGAATGTTCATTCGCTTGAAAATGTATAGACCGAGAGATACTGGAAGGATTTGTGAAGTCATTTCTTACAGTATAGCGCTTTTAGGGGAGTTCATATACGTAATAAATTGAAGAAAATTGATGTTCTTACCGGTGGAGCGCAGGTCGCAATTGCAAAATAATCAGTTGAAATTGCTCGAGGTGTCAAACAATTTCTTTCACAAATTTTCTTCAATTTGTCGGTATTTTAACAACAAAAAATCCGACACTCGGTATATGCCATACTTCTCCGATGGATGTTTAGGCCTGCCATACTTTTTTGAAAATGATTTTAAATTCTTTTGAAATTTATTTCTTACAGGATGATTTTTTCAAACAATTGTTTTTTATCAATTTTGTACGAAAATCACCACGCCATACCATTCCGGGGTTGCAAAATACCATTTTTAAAACACGCCGTAAAATTATTTTTTACAGTATGGCCAGATTGTCCCAATACGATGATAAGTTTAAAAAAATACGTCATGCTGTGACCTTGTCACGAAAGACCGTGATACGCATGCTGTGATGTAAAAAAAATAAATAAATAAAATGATTTTTTACAGTATAGCATTAAAATTTTCGGAAAGTTCATAAAAAATATGATTCAGGAAAATTTATCCCAAACTTATGGTGAAGTCCAAAAGTGGTGCCATACTGTAAGAAATTGTTCAAATGTTGCATAAAACAACGGTTCGCGAATGCTTCTTGTCCGAGATACAGGGTGTTGAAATTTTAAGAAAAAAATAGCTTTCTTATCATAACTTTTATACCTCGCTAGATATTTTTATGAAAATTGGTATACGTCTTCCGACCACCGAGTGTCATTTTCTGATGTTGAAAGTTGTGTAATCCCTGTTCAATTTCAAGCAAATTTGATCTTTTAATTTTTTTTTGTACCACGCTCCTTCATCACTTGAAAAAAATATAAACAGTTTTTATGTATTTTGCATTCGTTACTAAAAAAACACTTTATGATATATTTTTTAATTGATGTTGAGCCACTGGCAAAAATCAGCAAAAATCTTTCAACGTCAAAAAATGACGTTGGTGGTCCAAAGACGTATACCTACCAATTTTAATAAAAATAACTAGTTTGGTATGAAAGTTATGATACAAAAATCTATTTTCTTCTTACATTTTTAACATCCTGTATCTCGGACAAGAAGCATTTAAGGACTTTTGTTAATATAAACTCTTTTTCTTAAACCAACTTGAAGAACCGCCCCTTTCTGTTTTTGTATATGGTATTTAGGAACAGTCTATATATATATATATATATATATATATATATATATATATATATATACATATATATATATATATATATATATATATATATATATATATATATATATATATATATATATATTTATTTGAATTGTTGCTGCCTGTGAACTATTTCTTTTTCAAAATTATTAGCAATAACAGGCATGGTGAATCTCAAAAAACTCGATTTTATTAAAAAGTTTTTTTTTTAATTAAATCGAGTTTTTTGAGATTCACCAAGCCTGTTATTGCTAATAATAAGGAAATTTCACGAACAGTAAACAATATGACTTGATATGAAGAACTTGTTCGAAATGAAGATAAGACCAAACACAATAATGAAAATATGAGAAAATATTTTGGCACCTATTGTATGAAAAAATGAAAAGAAAGTAAAACTGAGAAAAAAAATTGGGTTATTCCTTGTTCCATTGGAAAACTACTGTAAATTTACTACAGGAAAAAGCAATTTCTGCCATTTCATTAAAATATGATTGTTCTCTGAAGGTTTGTTTTTCATTAATTCGCTTTCACTCCCCATTACTGAATAACTATTACGCGAGAATACAAGTTCTGTTCAGATAGTAATTAAAGAAAATGGAGCATGAAGTAGTATAACTTCACTCACCTTATGGGGATATCCTAGATGCCACGAGACGTTGAATTTGGTACCACTGAGTATAGACGTGGATATGTTTCCTGCAAAGACAAAATATTTCTTGTAAAACGACAAACAAACAATTCGATTATATTTAAATTACGGAATTCTATACCAAACTATTATTTAAGCTTCAATGATGAAGTTCCAGAATTTGGCAGGTTTTACCTTGAGGTAAGAAAATAATAAATTATTCATAATGGTTGGACAGGAAAAAACTCAATCACATTTGATTAAATAACCATCAAAAATTTTCCAGGAAAGCTCTTTTTAGTTTTGACAACATACTAAGAATATAAAGAAAATTTTGTTATTGGAAATTTAGAAAATGTTATATGAGTCGATGGAGTATACATCATTTTGATGATATTTCCTTATGTAATATCTTTTCAAGGCTATATTAATTCCATTATTCAGAGAGATTAATAGCTGGAAAGTATGAAGTTTGTCCAAAAAGACAGATTTATCGATAACAAAATCTACTATATAATTATAAAACACTACACATAGAAATCAAATTTAAAATGCTTGAAGATGTATATATATATATATATATATATATATATATATATATATATATATATATGTATATAGATATATATCTATATATATATATATATATATATATATCTATATATATATATATATATATATATACATATATATATATATATATATATATATATATAAACTTTTGTCTTCAAATTCCGAAAATTATATTCATCAATATTGATTAATATAATTTTGGGAATTTGAAGACAAAAGTTTCTTTTTTTTAGGTAAAAAACATGAATATGGTATAGGTGAACAACATGAATATTCACAAGAGTTCAGTTTGTACTATTCATAGAAACCTCAATTGTAATGCCTCTTCTAATGTATTTGTCGTTCATAGAAACCATAATTTTTTCACCTTTTCTAATCAATTTGTAGTTCATAGAAGTCATAACTCAGGTACCTTTTCTAATTAATTGTCGTTTTTCGAAACTAGTTAATTAATTTGTCGTTCCAAGAAACCTTGTTTCCTTCACTGCTTTTCATTAATTTGTCGTTCATAGATACCTTAATTCTATTACTGCTTCTTATTAGTTTATTGTTCATAGAGACATAGAAACCATAATTTTGTTACTTTTTCTAATTAATTTGTGTCGCATAGAAACTATAACTCTGTTACCTCTTCTAATTTTAACTTCATCACCGTTCATAGAGAGTATAATTCTATAACCTCTTATAATTGATTTGTCGTTCATAGAAACTCCAATTTTGTTACCTTTTCTAATCAATTTGCGGATCATAGAAACTACAACTCTGTTACCTATTCTAATCAACTTATTAACCTTTTATAATCAACTCGTTCATAGAAACCCTAATTTTGTTACCTATTCTACAAAATTTATGGTTCAAAGAACCATAATTCTGTTATTGTTTCTAGTAATTTGTCGTTCATAATAACCATAATTTCGTTACCTTTCCATATTAATTTGTGGATCATAGAAACTATAACTTTGTTACCTATTCTAATTAACTTATTAACCTCTTAATCAACTTGTTCATAGAAACCTTAATTTTGTTACGTATTCTACGAAGTTATGGTTCAAAGAACCATAATTCTGTTATTGTTTCTAGTAATTTGTAGTTCATAGAAACCATAATTGTGTGAACTCTTATAATTAATTTGTCGTTCATAATAACCATAATTTTCTCACCTTTTCTAATCAATTTATGGATCATAGAAACTACAACTCTGTTACCTATTCTAATCAACTTATTAACCTCTTATAATCAACTTGTTCATAGAAATTCTAATTTTGTTACCTATTCTACAAAATGTATGGTTCATAGAACCATAATTCTATTATTGCTTCTAGTAATTGGTCGTTCATAGAAACCATAACTCTGTTACCTATTCTAATCTGAAATTGAAGTCCCGACAGAATATTATTTCATCCAGGAAGTACAAAATTACATTATTGTTAAAAGGCAAGTTCCTTCTTCTTGTATTAGTGTTCAACTTTGAAAAGAAACAGGACCCTTCGAGGCATCAAATGCTTACATCGACTACTAGATTGAACACTTTCTCGTATTTATATAATGGCTATTACTCGTACAATGTTATGTATCCACTTCTATCCGAGAAAACCGCGGAATGTTGAAACTACTTATATATTTCCGTAAATTATTGTTGCGAAAAACCAATATTGTTTGGCATACTAAATAATCAAATATTCAAACATTATTTATGAACGAATATAGTACGTCATACATTTCATTTTTTCATAAGGAGTAATAGTTGATTATTTATATCGGAGGTATTTTTATAACCATAATTTTTCAAATTACAAAAAATTGAGCACCGCTTTTGTTTAGTCTGAAATCCTCAGAAAAATATGCGAAATGTGACTAAGGATACCGAAATCAATTTCAAAAATGTTGTAAAGTTGATTCCGCGTTTGATTTTCTCCTTTTGTTATTTACTATTTTTCAAGGTCTTCTCATGCAACTTTGACAACATTTTTGAACATTGTAACTTTCCAGTTTGACATATTAAAAAAATGAGAATTCTTTTGGGAGAATTGCCCATCCTTCCTATTCGAAACTTCAAATTCGACATCTATTGATTTTTTGACTTTAATAATATGTTTTTCAATATTAAATATCCGTTTTTCCCGCCACAGAAAAGTTTTTATTGGTAATTATACCTTTGATCTCGTAGAAATACAAAAAAACTACAATGTTACACTTGACTAGGAGGATAATACCCTGGATGGTATAAGTAACATAATATCAAATACCTATTTCATTATTCATTATGTACAAGTCTGAATTTATAAAGACATAATTAGAAACAGACTAAGTAGCTAATACTAATTGAAGTTACTGATGTTAATCTCCAATATAATGTTATGTTGATTCACTGAACATGCTACTCCCAACAATATATATATATATATATATATATATATATATATATATATATATATATATATATATATATATATATATATATATATATATATATATATATATATATATATATATATATATATATATATATATATATATATGTACCTCAGTCAATAACACTAGAGGGACGTAATTTACCAATAGCCTCCTGCACAAAATTTTTGGGTATACATCTAGACTCCAACCTGAAATATAAGGAGCATATAGATAGCTTGGCGAAAAAACTCTCTTCTGTAGTGTACTCTCTGAATGTTATGAAACATCATGTAGGAGTGGACACATTAATGATAATTTAGTGTTCCAATTTTCAATCGCTTCTTTTTAGGTTGGTATTATTTTTTGGGGAAATAGTTCCCAAAGTAATCGTATTTTTATTATACAAAAGCTTGCCTTAAGAACCATATATAAAATGAAGCTGAGAGAATCTTGTAGGGGCTTATTCAGAAAAAATGATATCCTGACGCTAAGTGGGTTATATATATTTAAATGCTTATTATTTATACACAAACACAAAAATTACTATAAGGAACACATAAGCAGAAATACAACGAGGAAAATGGAGCCCTATTTATATCCTCGACACAACCTGAGCCTTGTACAGAATGGAATGATGTATATGTCGATGAAACTATTTAATAAGCTTCCAAGAAGTTACCAATTAACATCTGACTCTCGCCAGTTTCGAAAATTGTGTTATGATCTACTGATCAGTTGTGAACCATACAACATAACAGAGTTTATTGAGTGTTGTAGTGGTAGCATGTGATAATTTTGTAAGATTTAGTTTGACGTGTTTTCTCTGTTTTTGCTATTTTACTCTCTTAGTATCTTTGTAAAAACTTATGAAAATAAATTACTATTATTATTATTATTATTATATATATAAGAATATTAACAATGTTTACTAGTTGAAGGTTTTACAAATTAATAAATTCTAATAAGATTTTCAAAGATACATACCTACTTCAAAAGAGGCAAAACTACTCAAAAGCAGAGCTACCTGTGTTACAACAAAACAGAATACACAGATATGACAACGCGAAATAAGCTTCACAAAAATTTGAGAATAACTTCGAAACAATCAGAAAGCCAAAAGTCAGGATGTAAAATTCATCATAAAACAAGTCAAATTATGGTATACATGACTAAAATTGAACAAAAAAAGTTATCACAATCAAGATTCTAATTTCACAAATCGGATAAATGTCCAAATTCGGTATTAACATCGTCAAATTCTTTTCTGGGACATTATTTAACGACATCATGTATGTTTCCTCATTCTATGAGCATGCAAAATTGCAACGATATTCATTCTGAAGAATTTATAATGTCATGAAACTTTTTAATGTTCTCATGCTGAATATATGACTTTGTTTTAAAAGAGGCTTAAGTTTTTGAGACTTCTTTGGCTAATTGTCTTTTCCGCACTGGGTTCTATCAATTTGTACCCTCCTGATCTCATGTTGATGGGTCGCTATTCTCATAACAGAATTAACTTCAAACAAATTCAGCATCATTCTATAAGCATATGGCTTATTCATATCCATTTATCCAGATTCCTCAAATAAGTGGACACTTTGATAAGTACTTTTTTTTCAAAACAATTTTTCAACCATTTTTTCATCACTTGTAGATACTATCTAGACACTAGACACTAGACCAATAATATACCTTACAGACTGCACGAATAGTTACTGGTTGCCTGAACCCCAACCCTATTTAAAAACTTCACCTCCTAATTGGAATTGCTCCACTACACACTCTACTCCAAATTTTTGCCCATAATGAAAAGATAAAACAACAAATCAACCGAAGACATCCGCTCCATGGCCACCAACCACCGAATAAACGTCTTAGACCTAGGAAAAGTTTCCTCTTTCGAACTATGGCACTGAAGGGCTCTCCGGAGGAGAGCTGGAGGGAGGAGTTAAACAATACAGAAAATGTAAAAGAGGAACTTGCAACCAGAAGCCAATGCCCTTATCCTAGCTGGAGTGCCGAGAAGCAAAACAAACATGACTAGATGGAGGATACTCCCGGACCATGAGGACACAGGATGCGACTGTGGTGCAGTTCAGGAACCGAACCACCTATTGGTATATCCCACATGCTCAAGCAATCTTGTAGGATGGAGGACTTATTTCTGGGAAATAACAAGGCCAGAGGGGTCGCTAATGATTAGAAGATGAGTATATGAACCGGACACGAAAAGTAAAGTGAGTATGCTTCTGATAAGCACTACCTCAACCCAGGATTCCCTACGACAACTGTGACTATATCATTGAAAGATAAATCATCTTGAATTCGTTTGTATCACATAATATATCTCATATAATTCCAAATCTAGGGAATTTCAAGAGCATTTCTAATGACTTTAAGTTGCAGTTTTAATCTCAACAGATGTTATGAAAGTCTGTTTGTAAGGTTAAGATACCGTTTTGGAATGTACACTCATTTAAACGCTTCCGACGTTTCGGATCTGAGATCTGCCCATTTTTCACAACTCCGGGTCATACGTTTCTCATTTATATCTGAAACACACCTTCTCGCAAAAATTCCGAGCGGAATGCAACGCCGAGGCCGCCTATGACCAAGTTTCAACGCGAAGGCTGTGATTCACCGTGCCCAAGGTCGTTAACTCCGAAGAAGTTGCACCGGGTCCCTTGCCGGCGAGTAGGCAGAGATTTCTACGTCGGCCTCGTATAAGTTTCAAACCCCACGTTCACGACAACGAAAGATATCCCGCGAATGACCAAGAGCAATCAAGATGTTAAGAACCTAACTCAGTGTTGGATGATATCGTGATTTCAAATCACGTTGTGAAACGTGACTGTTCCTTTTTGATATCAGTGATATTAAAGCGTGATATGATGTGATCATGGGCATCATTTGTAAATTGCAAATTTGCAACTTTATGCAATTTGCAAAAATATGATTTTTGGATTTTTATATTTTTGCAAATTGCATAATGTGCCGGGCCGCGTACAAGGTTGAAAATTTGCGAATGCATCAGAATAGATGTTTTCTAAATTTGCAACCAAGTTTCAAAACTTTTGTAATTATTTCGAGACCATCTTGCCCGAAAAAATTACCACGAATTAAAAAAATTATAAATAAACATGTTCCGGTCAACGTGAAAGGTTGCAAATTTATACAACTGTTCGGTATATTTTTCCGAAGTATCTGTCAAATTTGCAGAACTTTTGGATTTTTTTTTGGTCAGTTTATCAAAGAAGAACTTTAATTTTGAATTTAAAAAAATGTTCCGTACCCTTAAATAGGTTGCAAATTTGATACGTGATATGAAATAATATATTTAATAGTACTCCAAGTTTGCACAACTTTAGGTATTTTTTTCCAAGCATAAGTCAAAATTCAATGTCATTGCAATTTTAACAATGTTCCGGATTTCGGAAAAGGTTGCAAAATTTCATAGTTTGTTTTTATCTCTTTCCCGATCCTACATTAAAGTTTGAAAACTTTTGGAATTATTGTCAATTTATTATCTCAACTGACTGGCCTAATAGTGCTATAGGTTCATTTTTGGTGAAACGAAATACCGTAATACGCCAGCTAAGCAGATATCACATCATCTGCGAAGTGAACTGTGATCGAATCACGCTCTTTATAATCGGTACGGAACTGTGACTTGGAGATATCAGTGATTCAATCACAGTTCGTGAAATAACCGCACCGCAATAAGTATGACGTAATTGTTTATTCTCAGAAGGAATAAGCGATGCGGACGATTTAACAACAATATACGGTAATTGGTGAATGTTTACGTTCGTACTGTTTGCACAAAGAATCGAAAATTTTAGATGAAGATTCTTATTTGATGTCCTCGTGATAATTTTACGAGAAAAGCACGACGAAAGCAAGTGTGCAAGAGCATTTGGTAATTTTTTAGAATGAACTTTCTTATCGCACGTTACATACCAGACACTTGATAAGTGAAAGCTAGGTCAAAAACTGCGTCCAGCACGATTAAAGGTGCGTTTACACCGAAATTGTTGGGAACTTTAGCGTTTACAACTGTTTGCAACTATCCAGAAAATCACCAACTTTTGTTTCCAACTGAGTTGCCAACAATTCGAGAAACGTTTCAGTTGACAACGAGCTGTCTCCACCATCGGGAATGTCTCCGACCGACGATGATATTATGCAAGCCGCCGCAGTATTTATTATTTTGTGCAAAAAAACGTAAGCATGAATATTGGGTACGACCAAGCCTGAAAGGAAGAAATTGAATTATTAAATACTTTGAGAAGAGATGACCAGACTCATTATCATTTTTACTTTCTTTTTCTCTCTGGAAAACTGTGCCGTCTAATATTTTATTTTTCACTTTTATATTATTTGTTGATTTTACCTTAGATACGGTTGCTATAAATACACTCATTATGCTCTAGGGTGTTATGAGCGGGCATTATGGATCATAACGCACGCTCATTGTACGAGGAGAAATGAAGCAACTTCCATTGATTAAATACTTCATAATCCTTGTCGTATACGACACTGGATTTCTCCGGCAATGAATTATTCGCAGCTTTGGCTGCATTTTCTATTATATTCTTGGGTAAATTCATTTTCATTTCCATTATTTCTAGAAGACTATACAAAGAAAGCAGTAATGACATTCACTAAATATGATGACAAAAATATTCACAAACGTCAAAATATCAACAAATGACATGCCTACTATGAGATGGAAGATGGAGAGAATAGGAGCATTGAACCGATTTTAAAATCGATTTTCATTACCTACAATAAAATAATTTTTTCGTGAAAAATAAAATCTTGTATGGACCACGTGCGTTACTAGATCCTTACTAGATTCATCCCTCGGGCCAAAGGCCCTCGAGCCGAATGTTTTCCCGGGCGTTAGGATCTATATAACGCCCTTGGTACATAAATAACTATTATGCAAAAAAAACGCAAGCATAGATATTGGGTACGACCAAGCATCAAAGGAAGAAAAGTTCATGGAGGAATTGAACTACTAAATAGTTTGAGAGGAGATGACCAGATTTATTGTCATTTTTCACTTTCTTTTTCTCTCTGAAAAACTATGCTGTCAAATTTTTTATTTTCCTTAGTATTTCAAGTTCGTGTAGCTCCATTGCATCACTGATAACTTTCCATGCGTCCTTTTTTATATTTTTATTTTTATAATTTTCATCAGTCCTATAGTACACTTTGTAAGTGATATGAATCAATTAACGTATCGGTTAATTCGTTCGTCCACGTGAGAGACACGTTTCTGTTTCCAATCAATGTTCCCAACTGAAAGCGTACCCATAGAGTGAAAAAATATCTGCAACAACCGTATTCTTTTGATGTTCACCGCCAAAAACGGAAACTTTTCCAACATTTGTTTAAAAATGTTGTTGCTAAGACAGGGATATTATGCAAGCTAATTCGTTCGTCCACGTGGCGTAAAGATACTTATGTTTCGAACAAATGTTTCCAACTGAAAGTGTAACCACAAAGCGAAAAATTTCTGTGACAAGCGTATTTTTTCGATGTTTACCGCCAAAAACGGAAACAGGTTTTCCAACTATTGTTGCTAGCACGAGGTAATTAAAGAACCTTTTGTCACCAACACGTGGTGACAACATAAAAGTTGGCAATTTTTCTTTGGTGTAGACCCACCATTATATAACAGCAACTGTTACTTCGACGTCAACAGATTATCAGCACTGAAATAGTTATTTATGTACCAAGTGCGTTATATAGATCCTACCTAGATATAGGATCTAGTAACGCACGTGGTGCATACAAGATTTTATTTTTCACGAAAAAATTATTTTATTATAATAAAAAATCGATTTCAAAATCGGTTCATTGCTCCTATACTTTCCATTTCCCTTCTAATAGTAGGCATGCAATTTGTTGATATTTTGACGTTTGTGAATATTTTTGTCATCATATTTAGTGAATGTCATTGCTGCTTTCTTCGTGTAGTCTTATAGAAATAATGGAAATGGAAATGAATTTACCCAAGAATATCAAAGAAAATGCAGCCAAAGCTGCGAATAATTCATTGACATAGAAATCCAGAGTCGCAAACGACAAGTATTATGAAGTATTTAATCAATCGAAGTTGTTTCATTTCTCCTCGTACAATTAGCGGGCGTTATGATCCATAATACCCGCTCATTACGTCCTAGGGCATAATGAGAGTATTTATAGCAACCGTATCTAAGTTAAAATCAACAAATAATATACAAGTGAAAAATAAAAATAACTAAGCTTCTGTGCATCTGATCTGCCAACGTTACGACGTATTCTTAGTAGGTTAATTTGGAGTTTATGCAGATTCCTAAGATATGGTATTTCAATTTCACGCTGATGCACTCATGTCAATCGCATTTATCGTAAGCCTATTTCCATAATTACATTAGAGCATCATCACGGCGATAAGCAGTCACTTGACCCAATAACTAACGAGCTACTTAGTTTGGTATCGTAAAAATAGAAGGACAAATATATTTGCATTGAGGAGGCAGATACTTGAGAGTTAGTAAACAACCTAATGAATATAAACAATATTACACAATGCAGTAGTTACTCTTAGAATTTGAAGACGTTACCTTATAGTCTTGAATATAAAGGAGGGTCCACGCTTGCTATGTAACACTGCTATATAGCAAAGTTATATAACATAGTTTTTGGTCATATTTAGCAAATTTCGATGCTATATAACTTGCTAGATGTTATCCTTACGTAGTCGGTGAAGATCAAAAGATGTTGTGCAACACTTCTATTGGAACATAAAACAACACGTCCAGACTTGCTAAATTTGTACTTTAACTACCGGTGTTTTCAGAGACGCGCGCGAAGGGGAATCGTCTTGGGTATCGTATTTTGATTCTGTATAGTAGTATTTGGTTGTGAGCTGATATTGATCTATTTATTGACTTAATTGTCAATAATAATTATTAATGGAGTGGAGCAAAGAAAAGACGTGCCAGCTAATTGAATTATATAGAGACCATATAGAGTTATGGGATATACCCGAAGTCCCTTATTTAAAGTTAAACAGAAAAAGCATGGTGCATAGATGGAAATTGCAAAAAGTATGAATTTGGAAAAAGAAGAAGTTTGGAAAGAAATGCGTTGTCTAATAGGCCAGTTTCAGAGGGAACAAGAAAAACCAAATCGGGTGCTGGCTTAGATGAATTGTATGATTCCAAATGGTTTGCTTTTAAATAATTAATGTCAGAGCTACTCATCCTACAAAAATATTTAAAACTTCCCTCGTATTCTAATCTCCAATTCGGCAGGGCGCCATCGTCCCTTTTCAGATCTTCTAATAATTGAGTTCCACTGTATCTAGATCTTGCTTGTAAGCTATGACGAACCCAAAATCGCCTTTTCGCGATTTTTTTTTACTTTCTTCAAAAATAATTACGCACGCCGCTGCTGCCAGCAGAGCGTCTCTTATTACTAAAATTATAATGTGGACACCACTTGCTATTCTTAACATGTAACAAGTAACATGTTAAATAGCAATGTTATATAACATGTCACTAAGTGTGGATCCTCCTTAAGGGGACATCCATTAACTAGGTGAGGTGTTTAGAGCGGGGAGGGGGTCGAGCCAAATCTCACTCGTAGGGGAGGGGGTGGTCTCGGCAAATATCACGTAATTTTCTTTCCACAAGAATCAATATAAAATTGTGAGAACACTGTATTAAATTAAGTAAAGAATAATATTCATCACGGTTTGATTATGCACTGATAAAAGAATTTATTAACTATAAATAAATTCAAAACATTTTTGTCCACTGTACGGAATTAAGTTAACAAAATTGGATAAAATTGCAAAAATTTCATTTTGCAGGATTACTCTCTTCTCGGTGATCAAAGAAACCTAAAACAAATTGTAGAAAGGGTAAAACCACCCTCATCCTTTTATTTTTTCTTCATAACTTTCTAAGGGGTGATAATACGGTTCTGAAATTTTTTTAGCAATAATACTAATTCATTATCATCATTTTGTTACTCTTATAATAATTTCACATTCCGCATAGGGTCGATGAAAAAAAAATTTAGTCTTAAATCCTGCTAACATTCCTAGTAAAGGTTTGATAAAATTGTAATACGAAATTTAATTGGCAGTGAAAAGAGAGGCAAAACGCTTTTTTATAAGGAATGTTCAATATGACGGCCAGTTTCATCGATTCAAAGGTTAACTCGAACGTAAAAAATTGAAATGCACCCTTTTTGTAATGTGTTTTTTTAAGTAAACTTTCAACTTTAATTACAGGCAAACGGTAGAATAGGGTACTTTTTTTTTTCTTTCAAAAAAATTTTATTACGGCTGTGGCCGTCTTCAGTTATTAATTACATGCTATTTAGTCCAATACCAACAGTCAGGTCTGTTGATATTAGATGGAAGGGGAACCACATCAACCTTCTCCCACTTAATGTACAAAATAGGTTTAAAATAGTTGATTGTTGGATTTGTCTTTGAAAAGACATTACTTGTAATTTTGGAGATCATATGTTTCTAAACTATACCTTCTTTTTAGAAAAATTGAAAATTCTAGATGTTTAAATTTTATTGAAGAAGATGAGTTGTTATGGTTAGAGTTTGTTTGTTGAATTATTTTGTTTTCATTTACGTTGCTTCCTAAAAAAATTAAAGAATTAAATCTGCGTATATTGAACTTAAATGTTTTATATCTGTTCTATAATTTACGACTTTATTTAAATTTTTTTGAATATGTATATATATATATATATATATATATATATATATATATATATATATATATATATAAAAATATATAAATATATATATATATATATATATATATATATATATATATATATATATATATATATATATATATATATATATATATATATATATATATATATATATATATATATATATATATATATATATATATATATATATAGAGTCTACGAGGTCTAAACCGGAAACTACTCTAGCACGTGTTTTTTGACTATTGAAACGCTGCAATAGTCTATTATTTTGAGGAAAAATACGGCTAATAAAAAACATTCTTTCTTCATACGATTAAAAACTGTAATAAAAACTCAATAAACCCTAAATTCTGAACAAAGAATTGTATAATTCGATATAACTTCTCAGTTTCACGTACAAGTTTATGTTACACATCGTCATTCACTTTTAATGACCATTGATATAACACAATAACTCAATAAATGCGTTTCAATTTCTAAGAAATAACACCAGTTGAATAATACAATGAGATCTCAGTCCTATTGTTTTTCGTTTAAATCTCCGCTAGTCGCGTACAATCTTACCGTCACGCACCTGTTGATCAGATAACTGAATTTTCATTCTGTGCGGCACTAGCTACTCATCTCCATAAAATCGACACTTCCTGCTATTGTATCATACTCTTAAGTTGTACGATTGCGTCCGTAGGTAACAGCTTGAATGCCTTGAGCGAAAAAGAAAGCGGCCTTTGATGGTCGTCATTAAGTTGCTCGATACGCGCATACCTTCGTCTCGAATGTTTATTTGACTATACAGGATGATTCACGATGGATGGCACATTAGACGTTTCTGGTGAACCATACAACGGATCACTTTGAAAATTCAATGAAGGGCATAATCGGACATTATCTACCCAACTAAAATATTTTCGATAATGCGGTGTTGCCACTTCTATAAGAAAGTAGTAGCAACTTTGATTTTTCAAATGGAACCACCTGTATATCTCCTGTATCTCCAACAATTTCCTAACAACTTTTCATAATATTTCTCTATACCTATCTGTTACCGTTTTCGAAATAAAAATTATTTTCGTTTTTCTTCGTCGGAAATCAAGACCTCTAAAAACTCTTATCTTTGAGCTAAGAAATATAGTGATATCGAAATGCCGATTTAAGTTTGTTAATACCTGGGGGCTTCCTACACTTTAGCCTAATCTTCGTTATTTCAATACAGGGTGGTCAAAAAATACAGTTATTTCGTTACCTTGAAAAAGTGACTTTAAGTTGGTTATTTCAAATGGAATACCCTATATATTATTGAAAATTTGGAAAGCTGCTAGAATTTCATTTCTATCTATGTATATCATACCTATACCTAAGTAGTCAAATTTCGGACTTATGAGCACTTATTTGTGAAAATGTTCCTTGAACATGGTATCCCCTTGGTATTTGCTAAGCATGTCATGATTACTATTTGACAGTAACATTGTGACAATCTACTAATAATATCGAAGCTTTCATCACTTCAGAAATTGGAAATACCTGCAGAAACGATGGAAATAATTTATAGAAATGAAGTTCTTATGAATTTGTTTATTATTATTGGACAGTGTGATAAAATTATCAGCAGGACATGTAGAAAGTTTAATGAAATGTATCCGAATCTACCTAAGGAGATTCTAAAAATAATATAATATACAGGTGGTTCTATTTGAAAAATCAAAGTTGCTACTACTTTCTTATAGAAGTGGCAACACCGCATTACCGAAAATATTTTAGTTGGGTAGAGAATGTCCGATTATGCCCTCCATTGAATTTTCAAAGTGATCCGTTGTATGGTTAACCAGAAACGTCTAATGTGTAATCCTCCGTGAATCACCCTGTATACAGAAGATTGTTTTTTCAGACAATTCAGCTTAGACACACTAAAATCTTTTCCTGATGTCTGATGGAGATCTCAGTTCGTTCAGAAATGAATCTATCCTTTTTGTATAACATACTAAAATTTCAGACCACTAGCGTTTTTCGTTTGGAAATGAATAATTTTTCGGTGACCGTTGGAACTAGATTTTTCGCACCACCCACATGGTCAATTGAACATGCTAGGTGAAAACTATTGTCGAAATCATTATTTTCAATCGAAATTACCTAATTGAACCGATTTTCAATCAGAAATAAAAGGTTGAAAATTTATATTATATTCACGAAAAAGTTTGTAAATGAAAAATTTTTTTCTCGCTCGAAAGTTACTCCCAGTATATAAAATGGGTTGAAAATAACCATGCTGATGATAGTTTTCGTCTCGAATGTTTATTTGACTATATACAGAAGATTGTTTTTTCAGACAATTCAGTTTAGACATACTAAAATCTTTTCCTGATGTCTGAAGGACTTCTCAGTTTGTTCCGGCATGAATCTATCCTTTCTGTATAACATACTAAAATTTCAGACCGCTAGCGTTTTTCGTTTGGAAATGAATAATTTTTCGGCGACCGTTAAATCTAGATTTTTCGCACAATCAAGTGGAAAAAGTCTATGGCCAGTATGTGTCCAATTGGATATTTCATCATTGAGGGGGCATTCATAAATAACATGAGAAAATTTTTGCGATTTTTCGAACCCCTTTGGTGAGAAGTAGTGAGATTTTACTCGACCCCCTCCACCCCCCTTCATGAATCTCATATGAGATGTTTCAAAATGCGTCTTTGTTATATAAGTAAGTTAATCTGTGGTCGATTCCATTAGATTTATTTGTAAAAACAATTTACTGATAATTTTTTCTATTCAAGACTAGTATTTAAGATTTTTAATGACGTAGCATATAATCAGAATCAGAATTAACAATAAAATACTTAAATAGGAACTACTGAAATTTGTAAAAGAATATTCACTCTAATTCAATCCACGGAGACTCATGTATGATATTAAGAGTGACTACTACTTTAACACTTTTTATGCCCCCATAACTTCGATAAAAAATTCTATAAGTTCAAGTAATTTAGTAATATTCTATAAAAATGTAGAGAAAATAAAATTACTAATAAAACAATGGTTTTAATAGGTCATACAGAATTTTTTTTAGTGAAAATTATTAGTGCATCGTATATTTATTATGAAAGGTTATGGCAGTATTCTTTTATGAATAATCTTTCCATCGTACGGTATATGAAAAAGAAATATTCTCTCCAAAAAAAAGTATTTACTGTTAATAAATATTGATTAATAGTTAAGGAATAATGTTAGGAAAATCCTTGTTTATATTTTAATAAATAAATAAATTGTTTCCAAACAAATGAATTTATTTTTTGTTAATAAATTCTTCTATCAATTAAGTTGGGAAGCTTATTCGTTAAACGAATTTTTTATATTTTGTAAGTCACTCATATAGTGGCGTTGAATTCGTTTTATTGACGTTCTTCTTAATATTGTGAAATGTATATTTTCTTTTTCACTCTATTTATGAAAATAAAGCTTATTCTATTCTATTCTATATAAAATACATCAGATATCTGCCTATTATTTTTGGGGAAAATACGACTAATAGGACAAATGAAGAAGATGCGGAAGATAATGATTATTATTGCTTAATTTGTGTTGAAAAGGATCAAGATCCTCCCAAAAAAAGTGTATAAAATGATACAAATGTAATTCATGGAAAAAAGAAAACTGTAGGAATGATGAAAGTACATTAAGCAATTAACCCAAATGCTTTGGGTTAATCCCAGACACCAGGGTTGTATTTTCTTAGTAATTTTTGATTTTATGTCGAAAATTAATCTATGTTGACCATGAAACTTAAGAATGATTAGTTCTAGTACATTTTCAGTAATGAATAACATTCGGAACTTTATCTGGTTTTAATTTCATTTCAGTTCTCCCTTAAGTGTTAGCCCACTTTCCCTACCTTTGCATCATCAGAAATCTTTAAAAATTAATACAAGGTAAGATTTTTTTGTGTAAAATAAAATCTAAAATTATGCTGATTTTCATCAAAATAACCTTTGGTCTGTAATCGCACCAAAAGTATACTTTCTCCAATGCAAATATTTTCACCTAATGGGTTATTAAAGCTGTCGAAAATATACTTCAATTAACATTATATCCTTGTGCACACATATCAAACGAAGGTGGTAAAAACGAAGAATTCACATGGAAACAATGCGAGAACAAACGCAATCATTAGCTGTAAAGAATATATGAGAAAAACGAAAGTACGATCACATTTTCTCAACTATATGGTTTCTCAAGTGAGTGAGATGACGTCACAATTGTGCTTATCACACATATAGAAACATGTTTCTAGACGAATGAATGGACGCTGACATTTCGAACATCAATCTCAGCTGAAACTGAATCTTGAAAGTAGGTCTTTCGATAATTAAGATGTTGGTAGCTTTTTATCACAAATGAAGCTTGTTTTATTTGTTTGAGCAGGCAATTGAAACGAAAATTTCACTCATCTGTCAGATTTGATGAGGCATTTTTATGTTTGCAATGGTGTTGATGACAAATCTAATTAAACCTTTCCGGCCCAAATTATTTTTTTGTGGAAAAAATATTATCTATGGTTTGATAATGGTTTATAAGAAATACTCGAAGAAAATGAAACAAATTTCAAGATAAAAAAACACAAGGATTATCCTGCAGGATGTGGTCACTCCACATAACCAGTAGGAACATATAACCAAACAATATAACCTATTTTGCGTAATATAACATGAAACAGTTTTTGTACTGTTTCAAACACAATTCTACTTTGCACGCTGAACATTTCTTACAAATCATAGAACTCATCTTCATGAAGATTTTCTAAATATTCAGTTATTGGGTTCCAACACTCCCGGATTGCCCGGATGACTCCGGTAATAATGGTCAACCTCCCGACTTCCCGGGGTGACTTATTTCCCTAGTTTTTTTGAAATTATACGCAACCGCTCTCTACTAATCAAACTTCTATTTTTAATGATTATGATTTTGTGGTAAAAAACGGTCAAATATTAGAAGCAGAGTATATATAAATTAAAAATAAATAATGGATTGACATTTTCTTCAACTCCCTCCCTACTAAACTCCTTAAAAAAATCTCCCGGGTTGGTCCTTTCGAAAATTGGCAACCCTATTCAGTAGGTAGGTACTCCAAGCTTGCTTCTTCAGAACTAAAATAAGATAACACGATTACGTAAGTGCCCAGTGGTCACTTCAGGAGACCCCAACAAAATTAGTAATTTCGAAAGAAAGGAAACATTTACGTTCAATATATTCATGAAAATGCATAAGTAAGATATAAGTAAATAACTTCGGAGCCATTTTTCCACCATTCATGAATAAAAATAACAAATTCACACAGTTTCAGCAGATCCTCTGAGTAGTGTCCAACTATAGTGAACAAATGCACGTTATACGCGCTTCGACTCACTTCGGTCTGTCTTCGATGAACACGTCAAATTTTGCATTAACAAAATTGAAAAGTCTTGTGAAACCATAGTTTTTGATTATTCATCTTCTAGATGGCTTCAAATCAAGTATGCAGAGGCTTCCGAAATTAAATTTGTGACTTCCGGTAAATTCAGTTACCGTAGAACGGGGCTATTGTAGACTTTTTTTTCATTATTCTTAATATAGCAGAAAGAGTAATTAAAAATAATCTATTTTGATATGCTTTTTGGATAGGTTTATATACGACCAAATATTATTCTATGATAAATAGGTCCCCATTCTTACAGGGTGCTGAAAAAAATTGTTTTGGGCCCGTCTAAAATAGCCTCGTGGGTCGGGGATATTTTAGAATCGGTAAGAATAACGCATTAATTATAGTTACCTCGTATATGGTGTTAAATTGGAAAACATACATTTTTAAATCAAGAATAATAAAAGGTATATAGCATTGATAATTTAAAGAATGGGATGATTTTAGAAGACCGGCGATATTTTGGAATGATTATAAAAACGCCATCCAGAATTTTGGGGTAGCATAATGTTTATAACTTTTTTGCACAATGATACTAACATCAGCACCATTTTTCATATAAAACTTAACTGCTATAACTCTCAGCCACGACGTACTAGCACTGAAAGTTCGACAGGCTCAAATATTGGTTGATTTTCCGCCCCACTTTCAATGTCTAACAGACCATTGCCACGCTTACGAATAATAAAATCATCTAAAGTCTGAATAAGTAAGGTGTAAAATGTTTTGCATTTGATGTTAGACAACCCACAAAACACACTGGTATACTGAAATAGCCAACGAGCAGTTTTACTCATGACTAACAAACTGTGGCCTTCCTAGCTAACCAGTTGCCCTGAAAGGGTTAACATACCTAATTTACATGCAGTTATCGCCGCTGCTACTCGCGCTGCCCGCCGTTCTGCCACGAATACTTTATAGGCACTCTTTGAAGCAAGGGTGGCATCCATTAAGTACGTGAGAGAATTTTGGCGATTTTTCGAACCCCAGGCCCCTTTGGTGAGATGTCGTGAGATTTTTTAAAATGCGTTTTTGTTATGTTTGTGTTTAATTTCGTAACATCAAAAAAAATTATGATTTAAAATTTCACCATTCCTTCATCACAAGATACAATACCACTAGGGATGTTGTTTTTAGGGTTTCGTACCCAAAGGGTAAAAACGGAACCCTATTAATAAGACTTCGCTGTCTGTCCGTCCGTCTGTCTGTCACCAGGCTGTATCTCAAGAACCGCGATAGCTAGACTGTTGAAATTTTCACAAATTATGTATTTTTGTTGCCGCTATAACAAAATACTGAAAACAAAATAAAATAAATATTCAAGGGGGCTCCCATACAAAAAACGCGATTTTTTTCACCCTTTTTTTCTCGATATAAATAATGGCAACAGGTACGCACTTGAAGTATTCACTAAATACTCAGTTGTATTTTTACTTTAATAATAAAATTAAAATAAAATAAATTAATAATAAAATTAAATTAATTAATAAAATTAAATTAATTAATTAATAATAAAATTGAAATAAAATAAATATTTAAAGGGGGGCATAGTCCAAGGCGAATCAAAATAAGCGCTACGCCGCCTGGTGACAATCAGAATAACTAAAAATCTTGACATAGTTCTTACGTTCTCCTTTGTTTCGTGTTTGTTTTTGTGTGATTTTTTACAAATATTTATTATTTGCAATCATTTTGAAAGCTATGAGTCGTTCGAATCGTTATTGTTCAGTTCCTCAGTGTTCTTCCTGGGAAAAGAAATGTTCAAATGTGAATTTCCATGCTTTTCCTCCAGCTGGTGGTGAATATCGTGTTTGTGTAGAAGGAAAAAAGGAATACTCCTAAAGTCTCTACTTTGTGTGATCTGATAACTAGATGTTTAGATAGTCCTCTAAACAGTTTCACTGGTCTCAATAATATAAAACTATTAGATACAATAGTCAAAGCAGTTCAATCTATTTACAGTGATCAATGGTCACATAGATTAACAATCAAACAGCGTATTGTTTTAGTATTGACAAAATTGAAATGTGACCTTACATATGTGACATTATCTCTTTTATTTGGCATTTCACAAGAATTATGCCAAAAATATATTTATGAAATGCTACCCATTATGAGTAGAGTTCTTAGTTGTGTCATAAGATTCCCAGAATATTCTGAAATACAGAAAAACATGCCAAAATGTTTTGAAAGTTTTCAAAATACTCGAATCATCTTAGACTGTACAGAAATCTTTATACAGAAACCAAAGTGGCTTTGCTGCAGGATCAGGTTTTACTCTCAGAATAAATCTAATAACACAGTGATATTCATAACAGGTGTTTCTCCTGGAGGTTTAATTACTTATATTAGTGAACCATATGGGGGAAGAGCATCTGATTAAACGATTTTCCAACAAAGTGACTTAATTTTAAACTTAAAAAGCTCACAGGATGCTATTATGGTGGACAAAGGTTTCTTGATGGATCATATTTGTCAACAGTTTAAAATAAAGTTGATCAGGCCACCATTTTTGAAAGACAAAAAACAGTTGACTACAGAAGAAGCATTGTTGAATGCCAAAATAGCAGCTGCTAGAGTGCATATTGAACGAGTCAATCAGAGAATTAAGATATTCATCTCATGATCTAACCTAAGATTTCTCTCAATTTGGCTACAAAACAAATGATGATAATCACGTACCGCCTCAATAGCAATGAGAATACACACAGTAACACAGTTCACTAAAGAAGCCTGAAAAGTCTTTATATTTATGGTAAAATTATATTTCAAAAACACAAATAAACACACAACAAATACAGCATAAATATTCCAATGCCAATATTTATAGTTCTACGACTGGCCACATTGGCGCTGCATTCTTATTTTCATATGCCTGATTCGCACTTTTTTTATAATTCACTGCATGTTTCTTATCGAAGAATACATTATGTGACAACTGAAATGTCAACCTATTATGAAGATAGCTATCATTTATCACTTCGTGATTGTTCAACATCTATATTTTCCTAATTTGCACATCCAATGTTCAAGCGGTACAAAATTGGAGAAATTGCATACGTAATTCAAATGAACCACCTGTTTGAAATGTCATAATCACTGATTAATGTTACTAAAAGTTTCTACAATACGGCTCTATGAATTCCACGCGGTAATTAAAAATTGCGGTAAATTTCCAGCAGATGTTCGACACGGTGCATGAAATTTCAAATTGCATTTGACGAGTAGCCGTATCCATACGAAAGAAGTATACTGTGACAGTTCAGTTATTTCAAATCAACAGTGTTCGAACAGAAGAGCTTATTACATCTGGTTACCAAGCGAAAAATTGGCTTGTAATTGATCGGCTAGTAGAAAAAGGTACGCCGAT
This sequence comes from Cynegetis impunctata, assembly GCA_030704885.1. Taxonomy (NCBI): domain Eukaryota; kingdom Metazoa; phylum Arthropoda; class Insecta; order Coleoptera; family Coccinellidae; genus Cynegetis; species Cynegetis impunctata. The sequence continues at coordinate 474,289 of JARQZK010000760.1, forward strand.
TGGTCGAGTTTCTGCGGACTGATTAAAACTTTTTTAAACACAGACATTAACGCGTTAGGAATGTAGGCGAATGTCCCGAGTGCTTACTGCAGACTTTTGAAGTGTGTCGATGAAGATCGTGATTTATACAGGGTATTCCAGATAAAATCTTACGATTTGTTTATGGAAAAAATCATGAATTTTTCATAATTACTAAAAAAATTATTTCTTTATAATACGTGTGGGATGAAGTAGTGTTAGTATGTACTTTCAGTGTATAGGTAATTAGGTACCTGCTACCTTGTGCCGACTGCCAATTTCCAGGTATCAGTTGCTAGAGATGGAAAAAAACTCAGCTCACTTTTCTTATTTTCTCAGTCTTGATTTTTATATACGATACTTAGGGAACTATTTCAATACCTTATGCAAGCAGCCAGACCGATCGCATGGGCCAAACATCCCGCCAGACACAAATAAAGTGTCCCTATGAGAATGACAGTATCAGCGAAATGTCATGACAGTTAGTATAGAAGGGAGATCGACGCGCATAGATAATCACTATCGCGTTTAAATGAGCAATAGGGAAAACATAATAAGCGATACGCCCCCTACCGGTGTCGAATATTACTAGAGCATGGGAGATAGATTGCTTTGTTTACATTTGTTTACGTGTATTTTATATGAGAAGTTGTTGAGTTTTAATTGTATTTTGGATCGTTTACAAACGTTCGGAAGAGATGAATCACTATTGTTGTGTATTCTATTGTTCATATTGGGCAAAAAAGAACCGACTAAAGCTTACAAATTAGCTCTACAGTTACCTTGAGGGTAGGACTGTGTCTGTTAAAGTTCACAACTCTTTTTCTGCCGAACATAATATGAATATGGGGGTCCCTCAAGGTTCCGATCTGGGGAACTTTGATAAGACAAGTTGAAAAAGTTGCTGGCTGACTACTCAGATGACACCTCAATACCTTACGAGCGCTACAAGGGTTGTGTCTGGCGAAGTGCTCTATAGAGTGGTGACATTCAATTCAATAATGATATGTCGACAAGACAAAATGTATTAATTTCGCTATTCGTAACGATAATCATGGTAGACTGCTCATTGCCCATATAGATAGTATCATCTCATCTAAAGATTGCACCAAGTTTCTTGTCAGCCGCATAGATTGTAATTTGAGATGGAACGCACATATTGTCGCAACATGTAAGAAGCTCAATAGCTCCTACTACGCAATAAGTAAAGTCAAGGATTCACTTTCTCTACATTCTGTCCTATACATCTATTAGACCTTAGTCTATAGTCACTTAAAATATTCTACTATGGGAAGATTCCTCTAATGTTGAGAGTTTTCATAATGCAGAAAATAATAATTCGCATGACACTCAGTATTTCTTCTCGATCGTCCTGTGGGTTCACTTTCCTTCAAGATGCAATCTTGACATTGGCCTATATTGTCATATTCAGATGCCTAGTATATGTGAAGGAAAATGAGTTCAACATTACTAAACATGAATTAAGGAAACACTTTATTTACCTTAACATAAAATTCATAAGTATGGAATGCCTCCCATGTATCAGTGCATTAAGCTGTTCAACCATTCGCCTCAATGTTTTCAGTCTCTTGATATTAGAAGGCCCAAAAAATTAGTAAGGCCTTATCATTGAGGAATTGTTATTGTACTATAAGTGAATATTATACATGTGTATATAATAAAGGATTAATAAAAATATTATTATTATTATTACATGGTTGACAATTGCCAATTTTCCCGATTGAGTAGCTACAAAATATCAAACCAGAAACACCGGTGATGGTAGAGCGTTTCATATATTTCCAGTTCGGTTCAGAAATGGTTTCGTATAAATTAAGGTTCGAGTTGTGTTCGAGAGAAGTGCACGGAAAATTGTTGTGAATTATCTGCAAATCCTGTCTAACGTGGATTGTGCTTCTGGTAGTTGTGTAGCGGTGATGGCTCAGGTGGCATCACTCTCGACTTGCAATCGAGAGGACGTGGGTTCGACTCCCACGACAAACCAACAAATTTTCTATACCACCGCTGCCGTTTTTCGGAGGACACGTTAAGCCGGCGGTCCCCCTGGGTTAGTACGCCTCGGTACTAATTACCTAAAACAGGGTTAAAGAGGCCATCAGCGCCGGAACATCTCACATAGTGTGAGATGATCCCCGGCAATAATGCCATACGCTTCAAAGTTGCATTCCAAACAAAGTTGGGAAACAAGGAAATGATGGACAGAAGAAAGGTGTGGATTCATAACTTGAAGATTGAAAAAAAATGTCTGAACATAAGAGAGTTGTTCTTTACAGTTTACTGAGAATAATTATTTTCCCTGCAGTAAGTTTGTGGATTTTTCCATATAGAATTATACCAACTAGTGATGTGCAATTTTCAGCTAACCGAAACCGTAGAGTTTTTGAAGTCCAATGCTATTCCAACGAAAAATCTTCGGAATCTGAACCTGGGCCATCATCCAGAAATTCTAGATTATTGTATTTTCTTTCATGTAACAACCAGAGATACTATTAAAATAATAATAACAAATGATGTTTATTTGCACAACCAAAATAACAGTTTATCATAACATCAAGAACTTATTACGTTCAAACCATTCAAGCAGAGTATTCATGTTAATTCTTCTTTTATTTCATGTTGTTCTTTCAGTTTAGCTGGTAAGTACTTAGTTTTGTCCATTATACTCAAAAATTCTTCAGCTCGTAATGAAAGTAGATATGTCAGAGATGTTTTCTTGAAAATTTTGAAAGTTTTTTTATTTTTTAAATAAATAGGTGTTCTATCATACAGCCTTTTCATGAGGTATACATAGTTCCTTCAACCAATTAATTTATTCGTCCTCTACTTTATTTTTTTAGTGATTTTCATGTTCAATGATAAAAACTCAGTGTATATTTCAACTTGATGTAGGTAGGTTATCTACTGTTGAACAGAGATAAAATTGTCCTCAATCTAAACACAATATATCACAGGAAAATACAAAGTCCAAAAAAAATACAAATTACGACGATAAACGTTCGAAAACTCAAAACGAAATGAACGTAAATACTATTACAACCAATGTAAACAAACAGCTAATCTCCCATGCTCTAGTACCGATATTAGCCCTTCCGGCGCTACGATCTTAATTTCGGACGCCTATTCATGAAATTTAGCTCATACTGTCATACTCATAGGGACACTTTATTTGTGTCTGGCGGGATGTTTGGCCCATACGATAGGTCTGGCTGCTTGCATAAGTTATTGAAATAGTTCCCTGAGTATCATATATAAAAATCAGGACTGAGAAAATAAGGAAAGTGAGTTGAGTTTTTTTCCATTTTAAGTACCTGATACCTAGAAATTGGCCGTCGGCACAAGGTAGCAGGTATCCATACAATGAAAGTACATAAGGGCACTACTTCATCCCACAAGTATTATTGCTGAGAAAATAAGTAACCTCTGGCGGCTCTGGGATCTTGCTCTATTAGAAATGTAGGCGAATGTCCCAAGTACCTACTGCAGACTTTTGAATTGTGTCGATTGAGATCGGTATTTATACAGGGTGTTCCAGATAAACTTTTCATCTGAACATTTCATTTATTAAAATCTTAAGCTACACCGGAGGAAAATTGAGGAACATTTTGATGCTGAATGTTTCTCCTTGTTGCCTAAGATAAGAAACTTATGGCAACATTCGTCAATTTCTTGTTTACACTTATCATGATGATAGTATAACAATATGCAATTCACTGACAAAATGCGTATCAGATACAATAAATCAATGCATTTAACATTTCACTTGGTTCATTTGTTCCGTTGTAGCATGATGAACTGAATATATTTGAAATTAGAAATTTTATGGTAATATGAATATCCAACTAAATCGCCGCTCTCGTTAGGAGTTGAATGGCTGATACATTAGATAAAAATTCATATAGAAACCGCATTTCAACTCATTAACATGAATAATTGTGATAATTATTCCATATATGTAAATATTTGTGAAACTTTCAACCAATATATATATATATATATATATATATATATAATCTTTTGATAATTATTAGCAAAATCTAAACATCTAGAATTTTCAATTTTTCTAAAAAGAAAGTATAGTCTAGAACATTGATTCCCAAAGTGGTCCAGGTGGACCCCCAGGAGTCCACGGGAGACTCGACGGGGTCTACGTTGGCGTGAAAAAATAATGGGGGTTCACAATTCGTAAGCGGGGGTCCACGAAAATCTGGTTTCGATAGTGAAGAACTAAGATGTTGGCTTGACTTCACCTATCTTGCTTGCAATCTTGCATGAAGTTGTTTGATTCTTTACCAATATAAATACGAATGCCTATGCTGAACGTTACTCATTTGTTTCCTGAAGTTTGAGAAGAAAAGAAAAGTAAAGTGAATCGATGATAGTGTTTGCCAGTGTCGGAAAAAGTAAGTACTTTGTCGCAGGTAGAATGCCTTGATGAGAATATTCAAAAATACGTTCAACATTCAATTGCCCTGCATGATGACTGCAGAATCACTTTTGAAGATATTTTGACGATAGAAATACCACCATGGATCATAAATCCATTTGATGAAACGGAAGTGGAGAATGTGATATTACAAAAGAAGCTACTCGAGCTAAGAACTAATAGTGCTGAAGGTGAAATTCAATAAATGGTATCAAACATTTTGGCTGCAGGCAGAAATACCCCTAAAATATCCTGGACTGTGGGGAACTGCGGAAAAGCTTATGATAGGATAGCGCTTCCCTCGTCATAACGTGTCGTTGCCAACTTTTTAACAAAAAAAAGGAGCAGATGTGCAGTTATTTCTAACAAAACTGAAGCCAAATTGATTATTGGCTGTCAATCCATCAAGAACATCCTTTCCATTAAAATTATGACTTATAATTGTGATTTTCATTGCAGAAGTTACGTTACGTTATTAACGTTTAAGTCTAATTATATCAGGAATGTTATCATATTACAATGTGATGTAAACCTAATAATTGATAGTGTATTAATTACATATTTGAATAAATACAACACAAAAAAATAAACTATTTCTCTTTTTATTTTTACCACTCCGAATGGGGAGGGGGCTGTTGGAGAAGTTTTCTAAATAAAATAAGTGAGAATTGATTGGTTTCTTGTGCTTTGGGTAGATTTCTAAAAAGTAATGTTGGATGGAATTACTTTTGTGATTGGCCAACTTCAATTTTTTGACATCCACCAATTCAATTGATTAATTAACCAATAAATTCTCACTTTTTTTTCGTAAACTGTTAATTCGTGGTTGCAACTCAGCCGCAACGCAAATTTCTGTAGTTAGATCTAATCTTCATATTTTTGTCGAGTTTTGGGAATATGGTAGAAATGTAGCTGCAGGGGGTCCACCGGAACCAGCAAAATCAAAATAATTTGAACCTATTTCGAACATTACGTGGGTAAAGGTTTCTGTGGTTTCCCTTACCATCTAATAATAACAGATTTGAATGTTAATATTGGACTGAATAGCACGTAATAAATAACAAAGAACGGCCACAGCAGAAAAAAAATTTGCATTCACTCCGACCGTGAAGAGCTACCTGAAGATGACCAATGTGATTTTGCCGAAATATCGAGCAGACTTCAACGAAGATGAAGCCCATACGCGGATACAAACCCGGGAAACCATATATATATATATATATATATATATATATATATATATATATATATATATATATATATATATATATATATATATATATATATATATATATTTATATATATTTATATATTTATATATATATATATATATATATATATATATTATCCTTCTTAGTTGTTGATTGTAGTTCTATACTTTCCATTCTGTGAATTTTTATCTGTAATCAATGTTAGAAAAGTAGAGAAACCCTATACACTTGCAAATAACCTCATTTTTCATGTCATGATTTTCATTTGTAATAGAATTTTGGTAGAATTAGATATATCAAATTTATATAATGAAATAATTAAGATTTTTAATGGAATGATGACACTAAATTGATTCTGCTTTTCAGGTAATTTATTAATTATTGTATTTCAATATATTATTTAATGTAAGTTTCATTAAGATATTAAATAAAAATTGTATTACTTTTCAGAATAAATCATTTGTTCGATAATTTCCATCAAGTAATCTTATATGTACCTACAATATATATATATATATATATATATATATATATATATATATATATATATATATATATATATATATATATATATATATATATATATATATATATATATATATATATATATATATATATATATATGCATCTGATTAGCTCAAGATTAACTCATATCTGTCGGATGGATGCAGAGAGCCACTGCAAGAACCGGCAACCCACAAATTCACGCTAATATGACACCCAGGACACAATAACATTGTCGGCAACAAAAGAGAGTACAAGCTAGCCAGAAGGGGTTTGAGTACTCCTTTCTGGGGGCCAGAGCCGTCAGTAGGAATAGCGGACTGCAATGTCAAGGTAGATATAGCCGAATGGGTTAAAGAACAACATCGAAGCCCATTTAGGGCGACACTTGAGATGAGATAGACGAAAAGATTCATCGACAGTATGTACAGGAATATGTCGGACCATCTCTAGATTGGAGCAGAGAGGATATAAGGCTAGCAGTAGGTAGGGAAGAGTGAATCCAGTGTGTGTTAGAATTAAGAAGAGGACGAAGAAATAAACAGAAAATAAATCTCATAATGGTCATCCAAATTACCTACACATCCTGTTTCAGAATAACCAAGAGACGATGTTACAAATACTTCCTGAACGCGTCAGCAGCATCAGCATTATTTTCTCCAGATCGTTACTTCATAACCGTCCTATCACGTATTTTTATAAGTATGATCTTCAGACCTAGGCCATCATTTGACCTTCTCGCAGATTCAATGAGATCTTTGTCATAATATCCTAGAAAAATATTCGGGATCTAGTATTAAAAGCGACTGGTAGGTAATTGGTTTTTCAGAAGAACCTTCGCGCGACTATCATCCTTATGAATGGAAAGTCCTCTCATTCAAATTAATTAACCGCTGATTTGATTGACGTTTTCACGCTGGGTTGTTCAACAAAATGTAGAAGATAAATTTAAGTACCTAAGTTTTTAAAGAAGGTCAATTAATGGTCATTCTGAACGCTGAATTACACGAAGCTTGTGAAAGCAGACACAATAAACACGGAAAATATAATCCAAATATCAGGAGTGGATAAGTGTAATTGTGGTCATTGTGATAAGTTTCACATTGGTAGAATGTTCAGAAACTTTCAGACCAGAAATTCAGAACTTTTAGAATTTGATTAATCATGGTGGAATTTCGACCACAAGGCGACATCGAGTATATGTCAAACTACTAACTTAGTTGTTTATTTATTTATTTATTTATTTCCAAATTAGGGGCTTACACAGATACAAACATCCAAAACAAAACCCTCCCAATACTAATATACATTTAGCGGGTTAAAAAAAACAAAAACAAAAAATGAAAAAAAAAATGAAATCAAAGAAAATACCTATTACAAATTGACAATGGTCTAGTTAGAATTTAGATTCATGAAAAATGTAGGCCTTTTTATAATGTAACTATATGTTTCTTAAGAATAACCGTTTAATCAACATCTTGAAGCTATTCAAAGCCATTTCGAAATGTTGTATGTTATTTGAATGTAAATTAAAAGATCTTATCATTCTGCACAGCGGTGAATTTTGTCCTAAATTGGACCTTTTAACAGTGATGGGGAAACTACGGCCCGCGGGCCAAGTCCGGCCCGCGGAAAGGTTTAATCCGGCCCGTTTAAGAGTGCCGTCGTGAGAATGTTTGAACGCGTTTTTACTTCGTAATGTGACGACCCGCATAAAAACTACCTGCGGCGATTTTATCCCGAAAAATATAAAAGTTGACCATGGTCAATATAATATATTACATAAGGTAAACAAGGAAATTTCCTCAATAATTTAAAAAAATATCAAACAACTTCCCAAGGGAGCTGGTTATATGTATTCCGAGCTGCGAATTCTACCACAATCCAACTAATCATAATTCCCGTTGGATTGTGGATGTAGAATTCGCAGCTCGGAATACATATAACCAGCTCCCTTGGGAAGTTGTTTGATATTTTTTTAAATTATTGAGGAAATTTCCTTGTTTACCTTATGTAATATATTAAATTGACCATGGTCAACTTTTATATTTCTCGTGATAAGATAGCCGATTGTTGATAGTTTGAAAATTATTGCCGTTTTCATGTATTTTCTAAAAATCTTAGTAGATAATTAACAGCAAGGATATCATTATTTAATTGCTCGCTATTTGTGGCGAGTGTAGTTCTGAGCATATTTTTGCTATTAGAAAAGAGAAACCCTACTACTTTTTCTGATCATTTTTGTTAGTCTTATTTTATCCCATAAAATACATACTATAGCAGTGTATTACTATAGCAGTGTATCGAAGGAAAGCAGTCAGGTGCGGGAGAGGTTTTTTTTTATCCGTTTTAGATCTCCTAGGCCAGAATTCTCCAAAAGTTTTTCATGTCTTACATATATGTTGGCATCTTTAGCGGCTCACATCGACTCAGATGAGCTGAAATGAGGCCTGAAATGAGCCAACAATTTTTTTCATTTTTTAAATTTTTTTCGTTGCAGAACAAAAGTATCAACATTTAGGTAAATTTCTGCAACCGCATACTGGCATCTCCAGCGGATCGTATCACACCTAATGAGCCGAAATTTTGCATAATTTAAGTCAAGATAAATTCCCAAATCTAATTACTCATGCAATGAAGATAATGACAATGTTCGGCTCATCTTGTATATGCGAACAAATCTTTTCAACAATGAAGCTTAGGAAAACTTCTTTGAGAAACAGAATTACAGATGAGCACCTTTCATCAGTTTAAGCTTCGCAAATGGAATCGGACTATGATGAAATTTTGATGAAACATTCTCAATTTCATTTTTCTCATGCACCATCAACCAGTAATGACGCCAGAAAATAAAGTGATAATACTTCACATCAAGAACTACACTAAATTCATTTTATATTTTGTGCGTATAATTTTCTTACCTTTTGCTTTTTTACTATTAAAATAATAAGTGTATGTAATAATATATTTATATGTTTATAGAGCACATAAATTTTTTAACGATTAAGCATTATTCTTTGGCCCGCTACGATTGTCTAGTTATCACAAATGGCCCGTCTTAAAAAAAGTTTCCTCACCACTGTTCTAAATGGTAATTGAAAAAGTTCCTGATGCCTAAAATTCCTGGTTAGTGAACGTTTCAATGCCTTGTGTTTCAATTAGAAACGAAAAATATCCAGTTCCACCGGAGGAACCATTTGTTGCTGAATGTTTCTCCTTGTTGCCAAGGGTAGAAACTTATGGCAACATAAGTAAATTTCTTGGTTCCACTGAAGCAAGTTGAATTGTCAATAAGTGCATATTATTTAGTAGAAACAATCAACATTTGTTGCCGAAACATAAAGAAATTTTAAGGAACATTTGTGAACATTTCCAGAAACACGCCACAGCAACAAAAATGTTCCCGAGAATTTAATAAATTTGAAGTAACCTTTTGAAAACAAGTGTTTGTATTTTACGTCTCAATATTCATCCATTGAAAAGAGAAGAATAACGTTTAAACTTTAAAATAAAACACACTTGGCTTAAGTTTCACTATATAAAAATATATAGATACTGTATCTAGCAGTAAAGCCCACGCCAACTATTAATGAAGATAAAAATACTTCCCAATAGATTATGTGCGGAATTTGAGTAGCAAAATTTGTAACAGACTATCGAAAAATAACGTTAAAACAATTTGTACAAATAAAAGAAACTTGAAGTCATTCTTGGGCAATAATAAAGAAAAATCTGACATCGGAGAAAACAGAGGTGTTTACTAAATATTTTGCGAGGAATGTCCTGCTTTCTATATTGGACGAACAGAAAGGAATATAAACATTCGTGTTGAACATGAAAAGTCCATTTTACAAAATAAAAATACCACTTTCTTCTCTGAACATTGTATAAAATTTAATCATTTCCTGGATTTCAACAAAACCCAATTGTTGCATTTAGGTAACAACGGAAAACGCCTTGACCTTCTTGAAATTCTCGAAATAAGTTCCGCCCATAATAGTAAACTAACCCTTGTACACGAACAAATTGATTTTCAGGTATCACCTTTGCTATTTCCTGTTTTATAAAATACTAGCGGGACCCGTCGCGGCTTCGCCCGCGTATCCATATATGTATACGTATGAATTTATTAAGATATAGTTCATATTCGTAATTGGGAAAATTCATATTTTAATAATTTTTTTTTAAACACGTACACGTACTAATTAAATAGAATAATCTTTTTCCTGCTAGGTTACAACGTTTGTATAAAATAAAATATTTAAGATTTACTTTTTTGTATGCTCTAAATTTCGTACATATTGCGTATCGTACGTAATACTTATCATTATTTTTATAATTCAAAAATTCTATAGATACACTTTATAGCCAATATACCAAAAATTTATTCCACCCCCGTTCAACCCCTGAATGATCGAATTTTAAAAAATGGAGAAAGTGGTTTTTCAAGATAATTATAAGGAACATTTTAGTGGCCGAATGAAATCGCTAAGTCGATTATTTTGCCAGAAATAACCAATAAAAAAAACCGACTCACTCCTTTTTCACCCCTAAATGATGGGATTTCAAAAAACTGAGAAACAACTTTCTGAAGTTAATTTTACTTAATATTTTCGTGAAAGAGCGGGATCACTAACTCCATTATTTTGCGAGATTCAGCCAAAAATAGCCAATATACGAAAAACACATTTCACCCTCTTTCAACCCCTAAATGATACAACATCAAAAAATGCAGAAAATGGTGTTTTAATAAAATTATAAGGAACATTGTAGTGGAAGAACGGAATCGCTAAGTCGATTATTTTGCCGGAAATAGCCAATATAAAAAAAACAGACTTACCCCTTTTGCACCCCTAAATGATGGAATTTCAAAAAACTGAGAAACTACTTTCTATAGTTTATTTTACTTAACATTTTCGTGAAAGAGCGGGATCGCTAAGTCCATTATTTTGCGAGAATCAGCCAAAAATAGCCAATATACGAAAAACACATTTCACCCTCTTTCAACCCCTAAATGATACAACATCAAAAAATGCAGAAAATGGTGTTTTAATAAAATTATAAGGAACATTGTAGTGGAAGAACGGAATCGCTAAGTCGATTATTTTGCCGGAAATAGCCAATATAAAAAAAAAACAGACCTACCCCTTTTGCACCCCTAAATGATGGAATTTCAAAAAACTGAGAAACTACTTTCTAGAGTTCATTTTACTTAACATTTTAGTGGAAGAACGGGATCGCTAAGTCCATTATTTTGCGAGAAACATCAAAAAACACGTTTTACCCTTTTTCAACCCCTTAACGGCGGAATTTAAAAAAACCCCGTCTTAGTGGGAATCTACATGATCAGACTTAACTTCCTACCAAATTTCAGAATTTTAAAAAATATGCTTTTTGCTGTAGACTGGATTCAATTTTTCGGCTTGTATTATATATATATATATATATATATATATATATATATATATATATATATATATATATATATATATATATATATATATATATATATATATATATATATATATATAGAAGATGTAATACTCTAATGTAGTCAGTCTTGATAATGAGTTCATAACTCGAAACATGTCGACTATCCTTTACTGCTAAATACAGTATCTAAATATTTTTATATAGTGAAACTTAAGCCAAGTGTGTTTTATTTTAAAGGTTAAACTTTATTCTTCATGTTGTTTCACCAAGTGATGTGCGAGAATTCAATCTCAGAAAGAGAAGAGAATTGGAATTGGCAACTATTCTCGCTACAAGGTGAGCACGCAGACCGCCTCAGGATGAAAAAACTCGCCCGAAATGGAGTTGCGCGAGAAAAGAAACCGACACCGACACCGGCACCGAAACCATAAAAATGTAAATAAAAAGTGAAATTGACTTGCGGAACGAATCGGGTCATCTGTAAACGGACAATTCTTTGCTGCGAGCACATAACGGAACTCATTATTATTAATACGAAAAAACTGTAAAACGGCTGTGCTCTAGTGTCTGGCTCTTTAATTTGTATATCTGGATACGATGCTGAATTTAATTGATCTAGTTGTTCAGGGCTGTGAAATTCAAGAATGATAATTGGAGGTCCGGACGTTTGGAAGACGGAGGGGGAAAATCATTGATACACTCAATGGATATATGTAATTATAATATGGTGCGAAGCGTGGCTCAAGTCTTGTGTGAGTATAAAGAAAAAAGATACTTCAATGTTTTTTTCAGAAATAAAAATAATTCTTGAAATTTTCATTGAATTTGGAGCAAATTTGGTGTCCGTTCAGAGTAAAAAATAAAACACATTCTCATGCATGGGGAAATCGTTAAAATCTCAATAAAAAGCTCGCCACGGTGTTTTCCCCACACACCCAAGCACGCAAAGCAACTTTTTTTAGATATTAGAACAATGGTTAAAAATAACAATTTACACATTTATCAAAAGAAATAACGCATGACGCACGTTTCGGTGGAACTTCACCTTCTTCAGATGCTAATGGCAAACTAACTATGTTCCTCTGTTATATCGAAAACAAGAAATAAAGAGATGACAAATTGTATAGAAGGGGTAAATATGAAGATGGTTACAAATAATTATTAGAATAGGAAAAACCCATTCTGAACTGCTAGTCAGGTAGTTTGGTAATTTTGAAAAGATTGAGAAGGGGGCTTGAAGTATGATCGATTTGGCTATTCAATAGGAAACCGGAATGCTTGTATTTATTTATCTGTAATGATTCTAGAAAATTAAATTTAATTCCCTCATTTTCAGTATTTAATATTTTCAAATCGAAATTGTATGTGTGATTTTCTTGGATTAAATGGTTTGCATAATGTGAATCCGACTTTTGATTAACAAAGCTTTGTTTGTGTTCTGAAATTCTAGTTTGAAAACTTCTGAAAGTTCTACCAATGTAAAACTTATCACAATCACCACAATTAATTTTATAAACTCCTGATTTATTATCTTTATGAACTTTGGATGTATTATTGTTTATATGATTTCCTAAATTATTACCGGTACGATAAGCAATGTTAATGTTGTGCTTAGATAAGAGAGATTTAAATTTTCTACTTGAATGAAAGTGAGTCTGTTATATTTGATATTATTTTTAGTAAGGGGGTACACCTCGCTAATGGCATTTTCGAACAACTTTTTATCTATCATATTGTCAATAACTTAAAACCTACTATATTTTTTCAATAATTTTCAATTTTTACTTCCTCTCCTTTAACTTCTCCTCCTTTCTTCATAACTTTATATAATATATATATATATATATATATAATTATATTTTTCAACACGAAGAAACTATTTTTAAAAATAACGATTTTATTCAGAACGATGTTTACATGTTGAGAGTTCAAATCCCCCCCACCCCCCCCCCCCCCCACCCCCCCCCCCCCCCACCCCCCCCCCCCCCCACCCCCCCCCCCCCCCACCCCCCCCCCCCCCCACCCCCCCCCCCCACAAATGGAACACCCTGTATTTTTTTACGTCAAGTTGTGTAAAATTGAATTCCCTTTTTTCTGATATTAGCATTGTGGGGGTTAAGTTTACAACTTTTTGAAATATTTGTGATTTTATTAGAAATCCATGAATTGTTGTAATCATTTCATCAAAATAGCCATGATTACAAACAATCAGTCATTCTCTCATGTCAAAAAATTCCAGCACGTTTGAATTATACCAACGAAAACTTTTTAATTTATTTATTGTGATAACCTTTGTACTCGATATCCAGAAAAACGGAAAATAACACTGTAACATGCGTATTAACGAATTGATTGAAGATATGGCATGAACTAAAATAGCATATAAGATCAATTTAAAATATCAGAAAAAAGGGAATTCAATTTTACACAACTTGACGTAGAAGGGCTACCCATGAGGAACTAATCCGAAGGTGCGAAAAATTTGTCGAGGTTCGAGGGCGGAATTTATTAAATTAAAATGAAATATTTTAAATTGATGTTATCTGCTATTTAAGTTCATGCCATATCTTCAATTCGTTAATACGCATGTTACAGTGTTATTTTCCGTTTTTCTGGATATCGAGTACAAAGGTTATCACAATAAATAAATTAAAAAGTTTTCGTTGGTATAATTCAAACGTGCTGGAATTTTTTGACATAAGAGAATGACTGATTGTTTGTAATCATGGCTATTTTGATGAAATGATTACAACAATTCATGAATTTCTAATAAAATCACAAATATTTCAAAAAGTTGTAAACTTAACCCCCACAATGCTAATATCAGAAAAAAGGGAATTCAATTTTATACAACTTGACGTGAAAAAATACAGGGTGTTCCATTTGACCTAAACAAGTTTTCGCGGTTTGAAGTTGACGAAATGTAACGCGAAAAACGGAACACTTGGTATAATATTATTGAATTAGTTTCAGTTGTAGAACGTAGTTCTTCTTGTGTTCTTTTCATGTGACAAGAAGCAAATGAGTATATTTTACAGGAAGAAAGTTATACCGGTTCTTGTAAACCGTTGCACCTGTCAAATTTTCTATAAAATGTCAAATATCTCTGGAACGGCTAGGTTTAGGCATAGGGTAGTCTTCACATTTTCGACTCAGAATTTTATGCTCTTTTCGAAAATCCTAAAATATATAGGGTATTCCATTTGAAATAAGCAAGTTGGTATCGACTTCCGGTATAAGCGGAAGTGCCAGCTGCTTGTAATTATTTTGGTTGGATTGGCCACACCGACATTAGTAATCGTCTAAATTTTCAAAATTTTCTGATCCGTACTTTGTTCTATATCGATCGATTCAGTTCCCGGTGCGACACCCTGTATATATATATATATATATATATATATATATATATATATATATATATATATATATATATATATATATATATAAATATATATATATATATATATATATATATATATATATATATATATATATATATATATATATATATATATATATATATATATATATATATATATATATAAAATCGGAATGTGTATACCTGAGTCGTAAATATAAAGCAATCGACCAATACATAAATCGAATCACGTTAGGGAAACCTCCCAATCGTAGTGATATACTGAAAAGACGTCACGCAATGGTTATTTCTGGAATGTTATCAATTTGATGCGCGAAGTCACTTATAATAAAATGCAAATTCAAATTAAAGTAACTGTAACCGCCAACATGTAATGTTAAACGAATTTAGATTTTTCGAATTCCTACACACTCCCAGTAATGGATAAGCTGATGGCATGCAACAGTTTCTTTGTTTTGAAGTTACTGGCCGTGAATTTAAACGTAGAATAGGGGAATAGTACATGGAGGACAAGTATTGATATCACCTTGGGCGGGCGATATGTAGGTGAATAGTTACGGAAAGCTCACTGCGGGAAGTTATGGGCGATTTAGTAGCTGTATGATGGCATTTCAAGATGCCATTTGTTGCAGCCAGTTTCAGTGTGAAGGGGTGGGGGAACCGTTTGCCGTAAAAGGCACAAAATCCTAACAGATCATCAGTAAGTCTGGAATTCTAAATTGCGAAGTTTTCAATCGCATTTTCCTCATATTCTACCCTACAACTGAGCTAGTTCCACTAGATCCGACGACATGAAATTTCCATTCATCCTTCAATGGAGAATGTTAGAACATTCGAAATCGGTACCACACACCATGGACACACTTGACCGTCGCTCTTCCACGAGCTTATCAGTAACATCATCGACCTAATGGGCAACGATATCAAATCCAAATAACCACCTAATAGTTTCTAGAACGAGCATTAATGACATGCGAACATATAACAGCTTGCCATTAGTGCTCTTCCTAGAAACTATGAGGTGGTTGTTTGGATTTCATATCGTTGCCTACCCGGTCGACTGGACACTAATGATGAGGTTTGTTGAAGAGCGAAACAGACTGTCTAGTATTTAGATCGTGTGTGGTGCCGATGTTGAATTTTCTAGCATTCTTCCTGGAACGATGATCCATGTCGTCGGATTTCATGAAACTAGCTTCATTGGAGGGTTGATTTGATAAACCATCAATTTCTCAACATAATATATATATATATATATATATATATATATATAAATATATATTTATATATAAAATGATATATAAATAAATATATATAAATATATAAATATATAAATATATATATATAAATATATATATCTACATATATATATATATATATATATATATATATATATATATATATATATATATATGAAAAATAGTAAGTATTGTATTGTGTTGTATTGGGGAAATCGATAATGTGGCCTGTTTGGGTGTGATGTTGGGAAAGGGCGTTGGAGATATCTGAGTGTCTTACTGAAAGTGAATGTTCTTTCAGGTCCGTGCCAAAGAACATTCACTTTCAGTAAGACACTCAGATATCTCCAACGCCCTTTCCCAACATCACACCCAAACAGGCCACATTATCGATTTCCCCAATACAAGAACTATTGCTCCCGTCCGATCTTTCAAATCCCGAATTTTCCGTGAAGCTGTAGAAATTGAAAAACGTCCAAATTGTTTGAACACCAGAGATGACAGTCACAGACTCCCATCAGCATGGAAACCACTTCTCAGTGGACGCCATGTAACGCCCAATCAGAGTGCATCCCGCACTGATGAGCGTGAGTACCCGCCCCCTTCCCTATAAATACGGCCACGCGACGATCGGCCCGTCAGTTGACTCTGAAGAGTAGGCAGGTACAGACTTCAGAGTTGACAGGAAGCAGTACGGTTAGTGGAGTAGGCAGGTTGAGACCACGCAATCGTATTGTTTCCGATTCCTCCTAATTCGAATCGTGGAGTAGGCAGATTGAGGCCACGATTCTGAATTATTCCCCTTCTGATTCTCCTGAAGATGGCTTCGCAAAAGGAGCCGAAACGTCGAGATTTTTCAAATCTTTCACGCGGTTCATTCCGTGAACCAAGTTTTTCATATATATATATATTTATATATATATATATATATATATATATATATATATATATATATATATATATATATATATATATATATATATATTTATATTTATTTGTCTTCATCAAGAATAATGCCACTCTATAATCAATTGTAATCAATCTTTGTACTTATTATGTAACACTCTCTAGATTTTCAGTTATTACAGCAATATATCAAGTAATGCTCTTATTAGTCGAGTTGTCATTGATTTTAAATTCTTTATCGAAATAATCGATATACAGGACAAATTAATGATATTTGCAATTTTTTCCAAGCTTAGTCTGCAAATCGAGACGATCGTACGAAAATGTTTCAGATCAAAAACTCGTCGACCAGTTAAGTAATTACAATTCAATTGAATTGGTTTTGCAACTGGGACAAATTGTGAAGTAATTACGTACGGGCCGGCTAAATATCGTTGAAATGCCATTCCCACCGCAATCTATGGCGTATTTTTCTTCTCCATGTACGGAATCTGGTCATATGTGAAACTGTTCTCGAGTTATTGAGATCCAAAGAGGTAGCGATCTTAGAAATGGGGTCGACGAGTGAAATTGACTCAATATCAATGAGAGTTATAACCAGTAATCTCGATAGTATACAGTGTGTGAAACGAACACTTGCTATCGATCGAACAAGTGCTCTCGGAAAGTATTAATTGATTCTCATTTATTTTTATTTTTCACTTGTATATTATTTGTTGATTTTACCTTAGATACGGTTGCTATAAATACACTCATTATGCCTTAGGGCCTCATGAGCGGGCATTTTGGATCATAACGCCCGCTCATTGTACGAGGAGAAATGAAGCAACTTCCATTGATTAAATACTTGATAGTCCTTGTCGTATACGACTCTGGATTTCTCCGGAAATGAATTATTCGTAGCTTTGGCTGCATTTTCTATGATATTCTCGAGTAAATTCATTTTCATTTCCATTATTTCTATAAGACAACACAAAGAAAGCAGCAATTCACTAAATATAATGACAAAAATAATCACAAACGTCAAAATATCAACAAATGACATGTCTACTATGAGAAGGAAAATGGAAATCATAGGAGCAATGGGCCGATTTTAAAATCGATTTTTCATTATAATAAAATAATTTTTTCGTGAATAATAAAATCTTGTACGCACCACGTGCGTTACTAGATCCTAACCCACTTGGTACATAAATAACTAATTTAATAACACTAATTATATATAATTAGACTGCACCGCGACCTTGATGTCTATTGTGCCTGTTATCAGAGCTATTAGTACTGCGCCATCTACACACATGGGTCCGAAAAAGAGCCGTTTCGGAGATATGAGCGATTTTCGGTTTTCAAAATATTAACTACTAGCGCAACCAAATACAATAAATTACAGAAGATATTCGATTTATTTTTGACTTCTAGTCTTTTACAGAAGATGTTCCATATGACCTCCGTCCATTTCAATGCAGGAAGTATATTGTCGCATGAAGGAATTACGTACTCTTTCGAAAAGACCTGGATGTGTTAAGATCGTTTGACAGGATAGTTCAATCCGATGTTGCAACTTTCTGATGTTATTTACTGACGTTACATACAGTAAACTTTTTAAATAACCCCAAATTCAAAAGTCCAATGGATTCACATCGGGAGATCTAGCGGGCCATGGCACTGAGCCTCCATGCAGCCATACATGAACATTACAATTAGGCATTCCAATTCAGGAATAATAATTTTTTCTTGACAACAAAGTAAAAGAAAGCTAACAACTCGAATCGGATGCAAAATACTCAATAGAAGTACGTAAATGTCATATGAAAAGCAAATATTCGATGCCAGCTGTGAATTTTTTTCATGAACCGACTGAAAAACATTTTAATTGTCAGTTCAGTAAACAAGACATCTGAAAAATGAAAATAAATCGAATATCGTATTTGGTTGCTCTAGTAGTTAATTTGAAAACCGAAAATAGCTTATATCTCCAAAACGGCTCATTTTCGGACACATGTTTATATGAAATTATGAAATTTTCACTTATTCTGAGGTCTACACCAGCTCCCAAAGTATTGAAACATTATTTTTTAACACTCTGTATATATATATATATATATATATATATATATACAAGGTGGGCCAAAAGGAGTCATCCGATGTTGTTTGGCTCTCATTTTTTTTCTAAATGAAAAATTTCGATTCTGTTTTTTGATTATGTTTATTTGAACCTTTAGAATTTTATTGGTCAAGTCGACAAGATGATATCGGCCAAATGGGCGCCGTCACAATTGATTGCTATACGGGCTCGTTTTATGGCATTTTTCATCACTTCGGCGAGAACTTTGGGCGACAGATTCTCGCACTCGTACCAAATGTTGTCCTTGAGGGCTTCCAAGGTCTCGGGTTTGTCCACGTAAACACGGGACTTTAAAAAACCCCACAAAAAAAAATCTGGAAAGGTAAAATCGGGTGATATTGCGAGCCAGTGCAAATCGCCAAAAGGAGAGATGAGGTGACCCGGGAACGCCGCCTTCAGAATATCGGTTGTGGCTCTCGCAGTGTGTGCCGTTGCTCCGTCCTGTTAAAACCACATGTCCTCCAGTCCTAATTCGTTCAATTGCTGCAGAAAAAACTAGGTTAACATGGACCTATAGTGCATTGTTGTTGTTTGACCAGCGGCGTCCTCGAAAAAAAAATGGCCCGATAACTCTTCCAGCGTGAACAGTGCACTATGCAGTCACTTTGAGGGGGTTTAATGGCTCCTCGTGCATCATTCGTGGATGTTCGGTGCCCCAGAAGCGATAGTTTTGCTTGTTCACGTACCCGCTGAGGTGGAAATGAGCCTCAACGCTCATTATAATTTTGGCCGAAAAATCGTCCACTTCGTCCTCGGAATTAAGGATGGCTTGGGCGTAGGTTACACGCGTTTGGCGGTCGACAAGCAGCAGCAGATGCACGGACTGGACTTTGTACGGGAACATGCGCAGGTCTTTGACCAAAATTCGCCTTAGGGACGACCGGCTGATGCCTAATTACGAGACACGTCGTCTGATCGATGTTTCTGGCGATAGCTCGACATCCTCGGCAACAGCGGCGATATTCTCGGCAGAACGGGCGCTCCGGGGCCGGCCACTCTTGGCAGCGTCTCGTGTGGTCCCATACTCTTTAAGGTTGGTGGCCAAACGGCGCAGTGTTTGCGCAGTCGGTGCCGGAAGACCGGGGAATCGGCGACGGAATTTGCGCTGCGCCAAAACCACAGACGAATTGTTACGCAAAAAAATAGACACGATTATTCCGCGTTTTTGGGGAGGGTATCGCTCCATGGCTTGTTCACTTGTATTCTACATCTGTCTATTTCACAAATGTCGAAACAGATTTGACATTGGCCGCCATTTGCAAACATAAGAGCATCTTCCAATAGGGTGATTTCTTTTGGCCCACCTAGTATATATAAAATTCTCGTGTCACGGTGTTAGAAGTTAAACTCCTCCGAAATGGCTCTACCGATTCTCATGAAATTTTGTGTGCATATCGGGTAGGTCTGAGAATCGGCCAACATCTATTTTTCATCCCCCTAAATTTTAAGGGTGGTCCACCCCTTATTCTTTTGTTTAACTTTTCAGAGAAAATTTTCTGTTATATTTTTTTGTATGATACAGCATTCAAAAAAACATACAACCCTGAATTGTCACCCCTCTACGATCAACACCTATTTTTTATTTGTTAAACTCCTCCGAAATGGCTTTTCATGATTTTCATGAAATTTTGTGTGAATATTGGTTAGGTCTGAGAATCGAACAAAATCTATTTTTCATCCCCCTAAATATTGAGGGTGGTCCACACCTTAATTTCATTTTTTATTTTTCAGACAAAATTTTTTGTTCTATTTTTTCATGGTACTGCATTCAGAAATTCATACAACCCTAAATTTTCATCCATCTACGATCAACCCATATTTCTTATTTGCTAATTATAAACTTCAAATTTTTATTTTTATTTTTTCATGACAATTTTTTACCCTTCTATTTTATATTATTTTATCCACAGATCCGCAATAGGGTTGCAAGATGGCAATCGAAAATAACAGTAGTCGGTCTGAGAATAAGTCGTAATATCTTTTTCATACCCCTAATGATTAGGGTCTCCCCCAAACATTTTTATAAAATTTTGGACAAAATTTTTATTTTTATTTTTTTATGATGCATTAAAAAATACATACAACTCTCAATTTTCACCCTTCTATCAACAACCCATATTTTTTAATAGCCATTTTAATAATTTAAAGAACGTTTGCCGGGTCAGATAGATCAATAGATAGATATAATGATAGATAGATAGTTAGATAGATAGATAGATAGAAAGATAGATACTTAGGTAGATAAAAATAATTTATATGGTAGAACATTTGCGGGGTCAGATAGATTGATATTAAGATATGTAGATAAATAGATATATAGATAGATAGAAAGATAAATAACTATCTAGATAGTTAGATAGATAGAGATACATCGGCAGATAGATGAATAGAAAGATAGATAGATAAGATAAAAATAATTTATATCGCAGAAGAACGTTTTCCGGGTCAGATGGATTGATAGATAGATAGAAATATAGATAACTATCTAGATAGATAGATAGATAGTTAGATAAGTAGATATACATCGGCAGATAGATTTATAGATAGAAAGATAAATAGATAAAAATAATTTATATGGCAGAACAACGTTTGCCGGGTCAGCTAGTATATATATATATATATATATATATATATATATATATATATATATATATATATATGAATTTTATTGAAAATTGGACGTTTCGTCAGGAAAATGATTGAGAATACAACAAAGGCAGGAAAACTTCAAGTATATATCTCTAGCTAGTCTTCAAAAAAGTATGATGCATCCCCAAAATACACAGCTCCATGGAGATCTCTATATGAATATACTGTCTGAATCAATTCTTTCAAATTGAATAGCAATGTATATGTTGCTTAAAATTTCGAAGTTTTAAAGGACGAGCAGCGATCGTGAATTTTAACTGCATTCCTGAGATTTTTTGTTGTTGTAAAACCGCCGCTATGGTGAAAGGTGAAAGGGTTGATTTCATGGCCTAGGAATCAAAAAATTGTAAAAAAATTACTGACAGATAGAGTCTCCGACTATTTCACTTCCAATCTTGAAAGTCTGAAGTGCAAAGCCGTGACGTAAAAGCACTGTTCCACCGAAGGAATATTGAGGAACATTTTGTTGCTAAATGTTTGTCCTTGTTGCCAAGGGTAGAAACTCATGGCAACATACGCAAATTTCTCGTTTCCACGGGAGCAACTAAAATTGACAATAGTTGCATATTGTTAAGAAGAAACAATTAACATTTGTTGCCAAAACGTGAAGAAATTTTAAGGAATATTTAGAAACATTGTGACGTGTAAAATCTCTGCTTAACCGCCGCCACTGAATTCTACATCGAAATACCTTGATTCACGCTATCAAATGATACCTCACTTTTGTTTCACCGATGAATAATAGAATCGCCCAGTTAGGAATGACTTGCGTACGACGAGAATTTCGAGATAGCGTCGAATTTGCACGTAAAACATCGTTCTCTTTTGGCAGGTATACATCGTTCTCTTTTGGCAGGTATCCGTTGAAGATACAACATCGTTAAGAGTCAAATAATATTCAATATCTATTGAACGAATATTCAGTTTATTAAAATAATTAAGTATCTGTGGCGTCTGATAGACGTCACCTTGGCTGGAGCTAGAAAGCATTTTGATTGGAACTAAAAACCACTTTGGCTGGAACATTTAACAGAAGCCACGATATAACCGCAGCTAGAACTACCAAGCAACTACGGACGAAGATTTCCAAGTGTGGGGAAAAGATTGGGCAATCACAAGAATACAATCCACCTATAATATAATCAATAAAACGTCAATAGAAAATTAAATAGAAAAACAGATAAGTCTCTTTATATATATAATAAGAAAGTAGTAAATACCTTCATTTTATATCTCGTTATTATTTCTGAAAACTAACTAGAAGCTATATATGTATAACCAATCTCTCAGCTAGCTCGGGCATATATATAAAAAGGGAGAGTGGTTACAACATTTTGGACCAAGCTAGTTAGTCGAGTACTTAGCGTACGCTGGCTAGTATTTGGGAGATCTCGGGTTCAAACCCCGGGGCCGTCTGGTCTGCCATGAGTTTTTTTCGGAGGTTTCCTCATGGTAATGTAAGTCACTGCTTGCAAACTTATAAGGCTAATGCTGGGCCAGTATTAATCCTCTGAACCCTACCCACACTTCCTATGTTCCATAAATATCCCGTCTCACCTATCCTTAATGCACTTGTAAATACAAGTGTATCCTCTGATCTGGCTGAAGGAGTTAATCCGAAACTCAAGCTGCCCGCCTCCCTGATACATACTTCAGGGAGGAATGAAACACGTGTGTTTCCTTTTACAACATTTTGGAACATTCACGGAAACAAGCAACAATGTCCCTCCGGTGGAACAGTGCCTTTAGAACCTTAAATTGGATTCACTGGTAGCTTTAAAATAGCATTATTTAGGGTGTGTTGCGCACAAAAATGATGAATGCATTTTATCTTCAAACGTAACAACCAGGAAATGTTCAACCTGGGTTGGTATTTAATCTCGGGTTACTCAAGCTGAACGCTCTCAGTGATGAAATCCTCCCGCATGTTTTGCGGTGTGACAAAAAGCTTTTCATAAGAAAAAGCGTGAGTAATCGTCAATCGCATCATCATCTGCGATTCAAAATCAGCGTGCAATTCGATTTCAGCGACGTTTCTACGTCGACAATCGAGCTGGTATTTTCGACAATGATTCACTACCCACAAGTATTGAGAAATATTTTCTATCTGCTTTTATGTATAGAAAATTTCGTGTTAACATCGATCTGTTCAATTTAACAGATGAAAGCAACTTTTAACAATATATAAATCAAATTCTTAAGAACCTGTATGTTGATATTCCACTGAATAGCACGTAATTGGTGACTAAAGACGGTCGCAGCCGCAAAAAAAATTTATGAAACATAATTGTCTTATGAATTTTCAATTTTTTCAAAATTAATAAACGCCAAATTAATTTCATATTTTCAAAGTTTTCTAAAGTTTTGAGAAATTCACGAATTTCGTAAGGAAACATTAACTGTTTGATAAAGTCGGTTTTCGAACTCAAATGGCCTAATATTGCTAATAAATTCAAAAATACCTGAATGTGAGTAAATAAAACACGCTCATTATTCGAACCGACGTTTCGACTCCATTTCAATATTCAAAGAAGTCACAAGATGAATATTTCAAGTGTTTACAATCTGCCTACTCCACGAATCTAATTGTTTTTACTACCTATGAATTTCCATCTACTTACTCTTCCGATCAAACTGTCTCCATATTATTTGAAGAGGTCACCAGATAATACTTTTACGTGTTCCCAATTTACCTTGTCCACGAATCTAAATGTTTTTACCAGCTATGAATCTCAATCTACTTTTAAGTTCTAAATGTATCCATATCAATTGAAAAGGTTACAAGATAGAAAATTCTTTCACGTGTTCCTAATCTGCCTACTCTAAGAATCTAATTGTTTTTACTACCTAACTATAAATCTGAATATACTTAATTTTCAGATCAAACTGTCTCCATATTATATGAGGCGGTCACCAGATAATTCTTTTACGTGTTCCTAATTTGCCTAGTCCACGAATCTTATTGTTTTGACCAGCTAACTATTAATCTCAATCTATTCAATCTTAAGATCTAAATGTCTCCATATTAATTAAAGAGGTCCCAAGATAGAAAATTGTTTCACGTGTTTCCAATCTGCCTTCTACTTTTCAGATCAAACTGTCTCCATATTATTTGAAGAGGTCATAAGATAATTCTCTTACATGTGCCAAATCTGCCTACTCCACGAATCTAATTGTTTTTACTACCTTACTATGAATCTCAATCTACTTACTCTTCAGATCAAACTGTCTCCATATTATTTGAAGAGGTCATAAGATAATTCTTTTACGTGTTCCAAATCTGCCTACTCCACGGATCTGATTTTTTTTACTACCTTACTATGAATCTGAATCTACTTACTCTTCCGATCAAACTGTCTCCATATTATTTAAAAAAGTCATAAGATGATTCTTTTACGTGTTTCAAATCTGCCTACTCCACGACTCTAATTGTTTTTACTACCTTACTATGAATCTCAATCTACTTACTCTTCAGATCAAACTGTCTCCATATTATTTGAAGAGGTCATAAGATAATTCTTTTACGTGTTCCAAATCTGCCTACTCCACGAATCTAATTGTTTTTACTACCTTACTATGAATCTGAATCTACTTACTCTTCCGATCAAATTGTCTCCATATTATTTAAAAAGGTCACAAGATAATTATTTTACGTGTTCCCAATTTGCCTAATCCACGAATCTAATTGTTTTTACTACCTAACTATGAATCTCAATCTACTTACTCTTCAGATCAAACTGTCTCCATATTATTTGAAGAGGTCATAAGATAATTCTTTTACGTGTTCCAAATCTGCCTACTCCACGAATCTTATTGTTTTTACTACCTAATTATGAATCTCAATCTACTTACTCTTCAGATCAAACTGTCTCCATATTACTTGGAGAGGCCATAAGATAATTCTTTTATGTGTTCCAAATCTGCCTACTCCACGAATCTAATTGTTTTTACTACCTCACTATGAATCTCAATCTACTTACTCTTCAGATCAAACTGCCTTCATATACCAAGATGTCGAAAGAACAATCTTCATTAATTTCTTGAGAAAATTCACATGTTTACGGAACTCCCATAAAAACTAATATTTCTGAGCTATTATATAGAAACAAAAATCCATTTGAGAAATTGTTATTTAAAAAACGAAAGGAAGACCTTGTAGAACGTTTTTACTGTGTTAATCATGTATTACGTATTAGAAAACATGTTTATAGTTTCCATCGCTCGTACCTATATAACTCACAAATGATGAGGATTTAAAATGAAGAAATCTCCAATACTTGTTTTTTTAATTAGCAGGATCTGAAGATGAGATCCGAAAAGAGATCCCTATAAATGGAGATGACTCAATACATCCATTTTAATATCACAGGTAGATATGGCATGTCGGCGTTGATGAATGTAGAAATAACGTGTAATTTTACATAGGTGATCATTATATAAGTAGTTATATCCATATTTACACCGTCTTCAATGGTTGACATTGATTGTATTATAACCGATCGTTGAAGGGGTTGGATGTTTTTATGATTTTTCGTAATCCCATACTGTTATTTTGATTTAACGGTATCCAGATGACAATTGAAAAGTCAGTGTTAACGGCTGCCAAATTTATAACGGCCGGCGGCCGGCCGTTAAGAAATCACTTATTCAAATATTTCTTTCAAAACATCATTCTGCTTACAATAACAACATTAAAATCTTGGTCCACATCGAGTTGGGAGAATAAACCTCTGATTTTCATTTCGCATAGGCTAGTAATACATCTTCATTAACCACCTTTACATTCTTGCTTTTACGCCACATTTCAAAATTTTCATATTCTTTTTGATATCGCTCTTGAGTTATTTTCGGCAGTTAATCAACACTCCTGCACTGCACATGATTCTCCCAATATTTCTAAAGGAATTTGATTTTGTTCCTCAATTTCATCAATTTCATCCATGGTCGTCGTTAAAGCGAACTTGAGAACACAAAAAACTGAAACTGACGTTGTTTATAAAACTGTCAAACTGTTCCATGACAACAGAGTGCACGATGTTGGGATTTTTCTTTAGAATTGCGAGGTACGGGTTTTTTTCTTTCTTCGGAATCAAAATATAATCTTTCAACGGGATTACGAAAAATTTTTAACGACACACGGCCGATACGCAAACAACGGATTCGGTTAGTTATAACCCTCGGCTGCGCCTCGGATTACAATATCCAACCTCATCCGTTATTTGCTACATATCGGCCTTGTTACGTTAATAACTATTTCACAATAATAATAATAGAATAATAACAAAATATTTCTGACTCCAGAGCAGTACAAAATGTACGAATACAGTACAGGTAACAGAGTCTAAACTTAATACTTTGAGCCTATTTAGAATCTACAATAGAAAAAAGAACCATATAAAACGAAATTAAACCAAAATACAAATGCAAAAATGATTAAATCATTGAACAGACTCTAGATATCTTATCAAAGATGCATCGGTAGCCCAGCGGTAGGGTGTATCGCTTGTAAACTGAGGATTGTGGGCTCGAGTCTCACCTTGCTCTTGGATGATGTGTATGTCTCATGAAATTTAGAGGTTCTAAATATGATGGACTGTTGTGTAATGACTTAGTTTCAAGCCCATTGGACATTCGGAATCGGCGTTAAACTGTAGGTTCCTTGAGATAAAAAAAATTATCTTATCAAATTATGACACATGAGACAATAAACCCTACTATAGTGGCAGAATGGGCAAGTGAATTAATAGTTTTTGTGCTTCCATAAATGGCATAAAAGTGGCATTTCTACTTGTTTTAACATATTTACAGAATAAATTATGGTCTGGAAATGAAAATTATAAAATAATTTATTTCATTGAAAAAAAAAATTATTCGAGAACGGCATCGCACATGGAAAAAAACACGCTTCAGTACAAAGCCGTAATAAAAATTATAATATAATTTATTTGATTCAAAAAATAAATGAAAAAGTGCGAGTCGGACTCGCGCTCGAAGGGTCCCGTACCCCCTTAAATATTTATTTTTTTAAATTTCATTATTTATTATTGAAGGAAGAATATAACTGAGTATTTTGTGAATATTTCAAGGGCCTACCTGTTGCCATTATTTATAGCAAGCAAAAAAGGGCAAAACAATCGCGTTTGTTGTATGGGAGCCCCCTTATATATTTATTTCATTTTGTTTTTAGTATTTGTTGTTATAGCGGCAACAGAAATATATAATTTGTGAAAATTTCGACTGTCTAGCTATCGCGGCATCTGCGACATCTGATTCACCTACTAAAAGAATTATATAACAATAACATAACACTAATGAAGGTAGATGGAAGAACCTCTGAACCTTTTAACGTGGAAAGTGGTGTGCGGCAGGGTTGTGTTCTGTCACCCTTATTGTTTAACGTATATGGAGAATATATCATAAGGAAAACCTTGGACGGCTGGGAAGGAGGAGTCGTCATAGGTGGCAGAAGGATAGATAATCTCCGCTACGCTGATGACACCACACTCATCGCCAAAGATGAGCAGGAAATGTCGGGTCTTGTTGAGCGAGTAGAGAGAGTGAGCTTAGAGTTTGGTCTGGAACTGAACCGAAAAAAACCAAACTTATGTTAATAAATCGCACGCACAGCATGGAAGAAATGCCTAGTATTCAAGATGTCGAGAAAGTAGAGGAAATAACTTATCTGGGTGCCCACATCAGCAGAAATGGCGGATCAAGTCAGGAAATCAGAAGAAGGATAGCTCTTGCCAAAACGGCCATGACCAAACTCAACAAAATTTGGAAAGATCGGCATACAACAACCACAACAAAATGCAAATTATTAAACACCCTCGTTTTTCCAATTGCCCTATATGCAGCAGAATCCTGGACCTTAAAAGCTGCAGACATCGCCAAGTTGGATGCGTTTGAGATGTGGGTCTGGAGAAGACTACTGAGGATTCCTTGGACAGCCCGTAGAACCGAACATATCAATACTCGAAGAACTAAACATCCAAGTCAGATTGTAAACTAAAATCAAATAACTGATCCTCAAGTATTTTGGACATGTCAGCAGGAGGAAAGATGACAATCTTGAAAAGCTTATGGTCCAAGGAAAAGTGGAGGGAACACGACCTAGGGGACGTTCTCCAAAACGATGGCTGGACCAGGTGAAGCAGTTTACAGGAAAATCTTTCCAGGACAGCATTAGAAGCACGTCAAATAGAGAGGAATGGAGGGAAACTGCTAAAAACACAACATGAGACAAACATAGGATCACGACGCTTCAAACATGAAGCTAACGACTAGAGAGAGAGAGAGAGAGAGAGAGAGCTATCGCCGTTGTTGAGAACCGCCTGGTGACAGACAGACCGAGCAGACAGACGGATGGACAGACAGCGAAGTCTCAGTAACCCTAAAAACTACTTTCGATAAGCTGCAATAGTCTATCATATACGACTAAAAATTGGCGAAACCGTTGAACGTTAATTAGAAGATTTGATAATACCTCTTTTCAATCTTCAATCAACAAAAATTATTATAAATCAACTAAATTAATATATTTAACTTATAAAGTATAAACTTCAAAATAAAAACACTTGGCTTATGTTTCACAATATAAGCCAAGTGTATTTATTATATTATGAAACATAAGCCAAGTGTTTTTATTTCAAAGTTTATACTTCATTCTTTATGATGTTTCACCAAGTGATGTGCGAGAATTCAATCTCAGTTATATTTAACTTAAATCAAGCCAAGTATTTTGAGAGTGTTTGGCAAGCTGTCAATTGGCCTAATTAATAACCTACAACTCTCAGTCCACAAGAAGTTATGGAAGAATCAGTGCGCATAAATGAATTATATATCTATCGAAATAGTAACATAATGAATTGCATTCATTCACAATTTTTTTTATTTCCTTGAAATAAAATGGAATTGTAAGGTTCATTGAATTGAAAGATAAATATCCCTTTCATCTACTTCACATATAATGAGAAATTGACGGACCAAGGAATGTACCTTTCGGCGTACAATAGCGTCCAAAAGTTGTCCAAAATTATTAGAAGACGTCATAGAGAACCTCAGAAAATTTGAAGTTTCCTGTAATAAATTGTTGGATAATCTACAATTTTCGATACACGAAGCGTTCCAACCAGATCAATTGAAACTTTATATATATATATATATATATATATATATATATATATTATATATATATATATATATAATAATATTTACATATATATATACATATATATATATATATATATATATATATATATATATATATATATATAAATATTTATATATATACATATATATATATATATATATATATATATATATATATATATATATATATATATATATATATATATATTTCCCGGTACATATTGGCACCTCCAGCGGATCCCATCGAGTTACATGAGATGAAACTGTTTCCGTTGCAGAACTAAAGTATCAAAATCTGAGGAAATTTCTGCAACTGCCGTCATTTTTACGTAGATACTTTCAATTTTCGTATAAATATTCTTTCCGGTACATATTGACATCTCCTGCTCAAGTGTTTTTTCATTCTAATCGCTTAAAAATGAAAAAGTAATGGGTTACATTTGGGCGAAGTGTGGATTAGTTGTAAATTGTTTATTCCCAGGATTTTACAAAATTTCAACAAAATGAAAACGTAGATATCTTTCAATGTATATGTTCTTTAATCAACAGATTTTTTAAATAAATTAACTCAAGTAAAACAGATGGTTTGATTCCACTGAAATTGCTGTATTAACTGGACATATATGTTTCGGGCAATTAATTTATTATCAAGAATTGTCTAACTGATCAATGTCAAAATTGACGTTATTGAAAAAAATTTTCACATTTTACCCTCGAGTTAACCAAGAGTTATTATGCACATTGTATCGAAAAGAGATTAACGCTTAGGTCATTTAAAATTCCATCAATATTCTCAGCGTCGAGAATCCCACGGGTCCCAAGAACATACCTTTCGGCATCCCGCATGGCGCCTTCGTCCTAGAGTTATCTAAAAAATCCAAGTCGTACTTCCTTGCAGGCGGGAACGTAAGCGCTACATGACCTTCGCTAAATCCTATCACCAAACACAACACCAGCGCACCGAGAGTGTAACTTGAGACAATGCACTTCTTCATTTCGAGAAGAACAAAAAAAAACACCAGATAAAGCGCCTTTCAGCCCCTCAGGTTGGCATAATAACTACTGATCACGATATTCTTTCACTTATTCTTGACGCGCGTTAGACGAAGGCTCGCGACGGACTAAGGTAACTTGGATCTACCTTCGCGTTTCCGTTAGTTGCGCTCGCAGGACTTTCGACACGTGAAGGTTGCTGCTAGATCGGTAGAAGGGAAGTACTGAGACGTGGTTTCGTTGCTGGCCAGCGTAGTCGATTACCGATGGTAGGAGCGACCATCGAGACCCCATAGAATATTTGACGTTAAGTTCGTTAGTTCGAATTAATCTCGATACGCTCTGAAAATGTCACAGGAGTATCAAAACTAGGACACGAAATTATATACATATATATATATATATATATATATATATATATATATATATATATATATATATATGTATATATATATTTATATATATATATATATATATATGTTTATATATACATATATTTATGTTTATATATATATATATATATATATATATATATATATATATATTTCGATAACGGTCAGAGCTAGACAGATGGTTAAATAAGGGCAAAGTTGCATATTTCAGAAGTCAATTATATGGATTTGAAAAATCTGATCTAGCTCCTTTAGTTTTGGAGTTATACTGGAAAAAACGAAAATGTCGAAATTCTTCTTTTGCCTATATCTTTTTATTTTAGCAATTGTTTTAAGACAGTTTGTCACTTTGCCATTGCAACTTTTTGTAGGCTATCCAGATATCTGAATAAAAATTATATTCAGGGTATCGTATAAATTGGGCCACCCTCCACTTTCAATTTTCAAATACGGACCTGTATTTTTGATTGCATTTTTTTGGATGCCAATGTCATGTTTCATATTGTCGTAGTATTTTCATCTGAATTACAGAGTGCTTTGGAAATATTGAAATATTACCAGCAAAATTTCATTTTTTTTTAAATTCCTGCTCCAATTTAGAAAAAAATATCATAGAATAAGGTAAAGAATGCCTAGTATTAGTTCAATATTTCCAAAACACTTCATGATTCAGATGAAAATAAAACGCCAATATGAAACAGGACTCTTGGCATTTGGAAAAATGCAATAAAGAATACAGGTCCGTAATTGAAAACGAAAAGTTGAGGGTAGCCCAATGTGTGAGATACTCTGTATATACATTCTATTCGGATATTTGGAAGGGCTATGAAAAAGTGGCGAAATTTGAAAAAAACCTTCGTAAAATGAAAAGATATAGGCAAAAGAAAAATTTCGAAATTTTCGATTTTTCCAGTATCATTCCAGAACTAAATGAGATAGGTCAGATTTTTTAAATTCATATAATTAACTTCTTAAATACGCTGCTTTGCCCCCGTTGACGATCCCTCTATATCTTACCGTTATCGAAATAAAATACCCATGACTCGAATTTGAATAGCCCTATATATATATATATATATATATATATATATATATATATATATATATATATATATATATATATATTTATATATATATATATATATATATATATATATATATATCAGTGGCGGCTCGTGAGGTTTTGGTTTGAGGAGGCTACAAGAGGTGTTAAAAAATACACCATAGGCGAAAATTTTCAGGATTTCAAGGTACCAACCGCCTTATAATTTTAATAAATTTTTTTTTCTTTCACAAAATAGGTACCTACCTACCTACTTAACGAATTTGTTAACAGCTGGTGAAAGCAAATGAAAAGTTATTATATATTTTTGAAGATTAGCGGGATTCTGCGATCTTTAACGTTAGCAGAATGATCTATAATATCCTAATAAAATTTTTTGTCTTTCGCCAAAAGTTTTACCAATTCCTTTTCAATAGACAACAAACTAATATTTTTCAAACGTTTCTGGCTCATTGAATTTCATAAATAAGTTTTAATTCTCTTAAGAGTGGAAAACGAGCGCTCTACGGAAGCCGATGTCACCGGGATAGAAACAATTAGACATAAGAGTTTATAAACTTGGGGTCAATCTTGATTCAAATCATTATCAAAAAGGTATTTAATAGTCCTCACATGATTTTCATGTTGCCCAAAATTTCATTGTCATTATAAACAACACACAGTTCACTTTTTATGGCCACCTTATCAAAAAAAGTGTATTTTTGAAATAAATTTTCCAAAAGGTTAACTGGAAAATTAGCCGAAAATCCGGTAAACAAATTTTTATTGAGTAAGTCGAAGGAATGCAGTTCTTTCAAATCAGAGAACCTTATTTCTATTTGACCCCTAATAGTATCCAAAATTTCATAAAATATTTGCTTATAGTGAAGCTCCATATCTGCGTAACTGAATTTCTTTCGTTTTGGGCTTAATTGAGTCGTATCATCAGTAGTTTGAAATACAGAAAATAGTTTTTTAAAATAAACTTCTGCACGAAATTCTGAAATTTTTTCCAAAAGTAACTTGAGCCGATTTCGTGAGTAAATTACATCTGAAAACTTTTGCTGTAAGATTTGAAAAACTATTTCTGTTTGTTCAAAAATTAATTTAAAGATGTTTAAAAAAAATATATATTCCTTATCTTGTAAGTAAGATATTAATCCGCGTGTTGTATTTAAAGTTACTTCATCGGTGAAAAATTCCTCACTTTCAACTAGGTATAGAATTGAATCCTCAAATCCTAAGCGGCCCCAAACAGAGACATTTTCACAATTAAATAGTAAACACTGCCAACAAAATAATTTATTTCTTACCTGTGAACCGGTTAGGCAAGGATGTCTCTCATAATTCCTTGTATTAAAACCGCGGTTTTGTTGTCTGTTACGCTGCACCAAATTGTTTAATTCAGGGGTAGGTCGCAATAATTTTATCAAAACTTTATCCTCATAACTTAGTGCACTAAAGTTATGGGATAACAAATATTCCAAATAAAGTCACCATTGAAATTTTTGAAATTAACTTCAGTAACCAAACTCATTTTAAAACAATACGCGAGCAATATAAGTAAACACGCTGCCATTAGTAACTACGATCACACTACGATTAATGCTTTCCAACGAATTCACTCGATGTCACGCGAAATTCTATAGTTGTGATTGGTCGACATTGTATTAGACTGGGTTCCTATCCGTGTTGCCATTTACATGTGTTTTGCTTTTCTATTGCAATGAAGTATTCATTCGGAGTATTTGCACCGTTGTTTGCTTTTCTGTGGCAGGCATAATGAACGTTGAGAATATACCTTTCTAAGCCTTCCGCAGCGTTGCCACAAATCTTGAAATGAATGAAATGCAGTAAATGTAAATACCTTCTATCTTAATTAATAAATTATATTATATAATGTAGGTTGAAAGGAAGGTAGGTGCATAAAATAATATGATTTTGATTAATATGAATATGCTGAATGCTGACTATTCAATATATTAGTGATACAGGGAATATAATTGAGGAGGCTTAGCCTCCTTAGCCTCCTTTGACTAGCCGCCCCTGATATATATATATATATATATATATATATATATATATATATATATATATATATATATATATATATATATATATATTATATATAAATATTTTGACTTAATTTGTGGTGTTCTTCAGTGATTTTGAACAATCTGTCAAAAAGGCGTGGTTTTGCCTTCTATGAGAGCTGCGTCTTGCTTGTGAAACGTTTATTTCCAATTCTTTAATCAGAAAAATTCAAAAAAGAAAATTTCTTCCAATCAAAGGAAACACGATATCTAGATAATGACAGTTAGAGGGAAAGAAAGGGCGAAAATTTGGAAAAGAGAAACGGCCTTTTTTTATAAGTCCAAACCAAAATCCGGAACGGAGAGAGCTAGAGCGACAGCTTTAATTCATATTATTTGAGGATTCAATCTCAGAGGGCCTGAGGGGGTGACAGTTTTTTTGAATATAAAAAAAAATTTTCATAATTTTTGATCGAAAGTTGGTTTTGAAATAACCATGCTGATGATAGTTTTCGTCTCGAATGTTTATTCGACTATATACCGAAGATTGTTTTTTCAGACAATTCTGCTTTGACATATTAAAATCTGTTCCTGATGTCTGATGGAGTTCTCAATTTTTTCCGGCATGAATCTATCGTTTCTGTTTAACATACTCAAGTTTCAGACCGCCAGCGTTCTTAGTTTGGAAGTGAATAATTTTTCGATGACCGTTAAATCTCGATTTTTCGCACCACCCACATGGTCAATTAAGTATGCTTAGTGAAAACTATTTTCGAAAATTTGAAATAGAAACACCAAAACAATCAACAAATTATACAAACAAAATTAAAGAGAGTCGAAACCGCAGGGTTTTTCACATTTTGCTTTATCTTCCAAACAAATTTAACATAGCCCACTACATACTAAAAACTCTAAAGAAAATTTCAAAAAATCTATAATTCTGAGCTTATTTTCGTGAGTGATTGTATACAATTATATATATATATATATATATTATGGAAAGCTCACAATATACCTAATAAATATAAAAAAATTATGCAGGGCGTTCATTTAAAAAAACATATTCTTCATAACTGAAAAAAAAACATACAAATATGTGGAAAAAACTGACTATGCGAATAGACTCGATAAGTTTGAAGATAATTGAGATTCACAGGGGGCCTCGAAAGTTCTACTTTTCAATTCCACCTTATATATCAGAAAATATAAGCGCTATGTAAATTCGCCCATAATTTCACAGAAAAAGTAGCAAACTGTCGCGAAAATCGCAACCAGCTATCTTTAAAAATAGGGAAGATACTCTGTAGAAGTTCTAAAAAAGTAATACACTATAATTTGTACATGAAGATATAGGTGCTCCGCTGAATTAAATCCATCATGTGACAATAGGCAGGTCAACTAGCGAGAGATATTATAGTATTAGGAGTATCTTTATTCGTCAAATATCTGGAGTGTATAACGTGCAATAAATAACTTCATTTCATTAATAATATAACAACAATACAAATATACGAATACAGCAGACGCGCAAGCCTGGTTATGCTGTTATGCTGTCGTGCATACTCGCTGCATACTCTTCTGCATGTAATTAACTCACCTTGCCTTAATCAGACGCGCTCGAGTTTTTCGAACGATCGATTTTTTTTTACTAATCTGATCACCTGCCCTAGACAAACGCCCCCATATTGAGGGTTCATGTATGGTGGGGATACTTAACGGGGTGCAACGTTTCCCCCAATATGTTATTCTGCCGCGCTCGATTAAATCCCAAAATACTTGCTTGGGCTCCCCTACTATAAGGAACATCATTCAAAAAAAAAATCCAAGTATGTAGAAAAGAAGTGACTCAGTTCCAAGATTTAACCTCAAAATACACCAAACAAGCTCATCAGTATGAGACGTATTTTAAAATGCAGAAAGTGTCTATTCAGATTAATTATATTCGATCAGAATATGAGATTCACCGTTTTCCCTCATTATGCCAATATCGTGATTTAGAAAGCGAATGAAGGTTCATTTTATCAATATCACGGAACGACGATTGCCCTAGTCAGAAACCAATTAGTTGAGAACGAAAAAACTGACTTAGTTTCAACGTTTCTCTGAGCGAATTGAGACGAAACAAATGAATGTTTTTTGGTTTCGGGCATTTCGGCAGAACTGGATGGAACAGAAATTTCGTTTTCAAATACATCTATGAAAGATTCACGATTGATTTGAGAGCATGATTTATTTCTTCCTTCAGG
Organism: Cynegetis impunctata; assembly: GCA_030704885.1. Taxonomy (NCBI): domain Eukaryota; kingdom Metazoa; phylum Arthropoda; class Insecta; order Coleoptera; family Coccinellidae; genus Cynegetis; species Cynegetis impunctata. The sequence continues at coordinate 511,053 of JARQZK010000760.1, forward strand.
GGGTCAACCCCCATACAATTTGAACCAAAAACAATCCCATCCAAGATATCTTTCGAAAATACCTACCTACAGACTTTCATCCCTATTACTCCAAAATTTTCACCTTTATTGTGTAAACAAGATTTTTTTCTCCCCTGGGGGTCAACCCCCAACCAATTCGAACCAAAACCAAGATACCAAGAAACTACCTATTCACAAACTTTCAACCTTATTGCTTCAAAATTGCTCCCTTTATCGTGTAAACAACGCTAAAATACATACATGAACATATATATATATATATATATATATATATATATATATATATATATATATATATATATATATATATATATATATATATATATATATATATACTACAAAGAGGAGATTTATCGCGGGGAAATAGTATATAAAACAAAAGCAAAATTATCGGTCTAGCCCGCATATGTCGAAGCAGCCGTTGACACGTGTTTCGGACTCATTGGTCCTCATCAGAACGGCGTAGCCAAGCATGCGATGGAAAACCTGGAAATGAAACAGCAACAACAAGCAGAATCCTTTGCTTCGGAAGACAATCACACATTTGTGGTACATTGTTCGAACTCTCCGGTTTGGGAGATTTGGTCAAACTCTGACCACGGAGGCGATTAATGCCATCCGCGAGATCCTGGACCGTGGAAATATATATATATATATATATATATATATATATATATATATATATATATATATATATATATATATATATATATATATATATATATATATATATATATATATATATATATATATATATATATATATATATATTATTTATTCGAATAGTTGTTGCCTGTGAACTATTTCCAATCTCTTGATAATTATTAGAAAGTTTTGATAAAGCCACGAATGTCATGGCGAAACGTAAACTCAAAAAATATTTTAATAAAATCGAGTTTATTGAGATTCAACACGACTGTTATTTCTATTAATTCTTAAGAGATTATATATATATATATATATATATATATATATATATATATATATATATATATATATATATATATATATATATACATATATATATATATATATATATATATATATATATATATATATATATATATATATATATATATATATATATATATATATATATATATATATATATATATATATATGTTATTTTAAGCGGTGGATGATGTAGGCCATATACAGTTCAGATTTTGTTTTTTTTTTTCTTTCAATTTTTGGTTCTACCTGCGATCTGTGAGGACAAGTATAGTATTAGGTGTACCTAGTGTATATATCTATATATTAAAACAGATGATGGTCCACACACAGGCATTAGCCTTCGTGGTCATATTTGTCTTTGTGAGCAATGGTAATATTACATAAAGATTGGTTTGTAGTTATTAACTGTGACAATTCGATGTATTTTTGTCTTTCTGAAGGTTTTTTGAATGGGATTGTTAAAAATATTGTTCAATAAAGATTATTATTATTATATATATATATATATATATATATATATATATATATATATATATATATATATATATATATATATATATATATATATATATATATATATATATATATATGAAATTGAGTTTTTGGTGCCAAGCATCATAAAAAGTCATGAAACGAAAAACTATCTTGGTTCTAGGTCCAACTTTGCTAATGGCACTTTTTCAAAGTGAAAACCTGCTAAAAGATTTAATGTCAATTTAATGTACTGAAAATGTCCCGAAAGGCTCTACAGAGAAAAAATTCGTTCATACTGGCAACGTTGCACGTTTAATTGTAAGTGACATCTACTTAATTAGTACCCATAACGTTACTTCGACGTAACGTTAAAATTCCACTCGGCTACGACCGTGGCAAGAAAAATTTTGCATTAACAATATCAACCGTCGTCAAATGTTTTTTTGCACATCCCTGATCCAAGGCTACGCGAAAACTGCGCTTCTTGCCGCGCCTACTGCGAATTACCTGATGGTCTATTACCGATTATTCAACTTTCTATGGAAGGTATGCGGCAGACGCGTCGAGTAGGCCATGAGCTCTATAGAAATCTGAGATATTCGGAATATTTTCGATTGTTTTCTCTAATTAACGAGTATATTAACGGCATACCGTAATTAACTGAATACGTGATTTTAATATTGGAAGAGCGACACGTGAATTGGGCCTGGTGGAAGATGTCCCAAGCTTTTATATAACGCGAAAACTTTGCATGGTGTGCATGTTTGTTTATCCCGCCTGATGATCAACATTGAATGGAGATTGCTGATAATAAGGATTATTGATCAATACACATTACATAAGAGAAATTCACTGTTAGGCATATCAAAATATTTAATTTTCAAGAGCGAAACAAGACTAAAAGTAAAAATAGTTAGTTTCTACTTGAATTTAATGGCGTTAAATATAAGGGGTAAAATTAAGTCCACCTGCTCAAGACTTCATAGTAAGAAGGATATATAATTTCCCTTTTTTGTTTTCTGGGTGTAATAGTCCTGTTGTTTTTGAAATTATTTTCGTCTGAGAAAAGGCAAAAAAACAATGAAATAATGAAGATCTTTTTCCGCAAACGTCAAAAAATGACGACTTTTTTAACCTCAGTTCTCAATGTTGAAGTTTGATTTCACAGACGTCCTCTTGTTTTTACTTTTTTGTCCGGCCGTGAGCGTACAAAAACTACACTTTTTTGTACTCTCACGGCAATATCAAGAACGTCGGGCGGCGTACAGTTGGGTTCCGAATCTGACATAATGTAATCTGTAAGAAAAATTTTATATATTTTAATACAAGTCATTTCTTAATACTCCGGTACTTACCAAAAATCACAGTCCTATAATGGGTAGACTTTAAGTGTTTCTGACAATTATTTTGTTGAATTGTCAAATTTAATCCCGTTATTTTTGAAGATAGAGGGGTTGCGGTTTTCGTGACTGTGCTACTTTTTCGTAAAACTGAAGATGCTGTCCACAGAATTTTAATAGCCCTTTTAGTTTCTAAGTTACAGGGCATTTTTGAAAATGTTGCATTTTGGATCCTTCATCATATCGAAATAGTTATTTATGTACCAAGTGCGTTATATATATATATATATATATATATATATATATATATATATATATATATATATATATATATATATATATATATATATATATTTAATATATAGTTAACATGCAAATTCCAACTCAACCTATAGTCTACTATTAGACCCAGATATTTACAACTTTCAACTCTCTTAACTTCTTGATTACTTATTTTAACGTGCAATCTTTCAGGTACACTATCACAATAATTTCCAAAAGTTACAAATACAGTTTTATCAATATTCAACGACAATTTATTTAAAGCAAGCCAATCTGATATTTCTTGTAGTTGAAAGTTAATTTTTTCCTCTAGCTTTTTCCAATCTGATTCCTCAGTTATGACTGCAGTATCATCAGCATATGAGACAATCTGGCCCTCAGGCGTATTCATGAGCAGATCATTAACATAGAGTATGAATAAGAGTTGTCCCAGGATTGTTCCCTGGGGAACACCCACATTCACCTCCTCAAAGTCACTGTAATTTCCATTTATTCTGACCTTCTGCAGCCTTCCTCTCAAGTAACTAGAAAATCTATAAGAATGTTTTATTACCTTTTCGATAAGATGAAGGATAACGGCGATACGACGGGGATCCCAAAATGCAACATTTTCGAAAATGACGTGAAAAAGTAGCACAGTGTCGCGAAAACCGCAACCCTATATCTTCAAAAATAACGGAGATACCATTCAAAAGTACCCAAAATGGGACACCCTGTACAGATATAAATCGAGGGAGGTCAAATATAATCTCACACATACGATGCAGGTATTGCGTGAAAAAATCCTAATTTGCGTACGTGTAGCGATTCGTAATAATTAATCTGGAGGGTTTCGTCAACGAACTAACGTGAAAAGGAAAAGTATGAATCTAATTGCGTTATAATTTTGATATTTAACATTTTTTAATTGGTTATTTCGCTATTGAAAAACGATCGAACTGGTAATACTAGCGGTGTGCAATCCATTAGCCTTATAATTTCCACCTCCGATTGGGAAACTGCAATTATTACATGATAACCAAGTTGGAACGACTTTGGCTGATAATGTTTAGCGTTAGAAAGTCGATGGACGAATTTTTGTATGAAAATACTGCGTAAAATCAAGTAAGTTAATAAAATAGTACCTAAGAACTTGGATTAATACAAAAACTTAAATCAATATGTCGCCCATGAAAATGGCGGAATTGAATTTTGAATTGATGAGGCGTTACTTGGTTGAAATCCATTAGAATGTAATAACAATAATAATAATATGACTTTATATAACTCCCATACCTCTACATTTAGTTGATATAAACATGCATATTATTTTACTAATATTGTTGGTTTTACTTGAAAACAAAATCCGGAAGTATCTATTCGGACACCCTTTATATATATATATATATATATATATATATATATATATATATATAGGTATATATATATATATATATATATATATATATATATATATATATATATATAGGGTAAGTCCGGGTGAGATGCCCTACAATTCGAAAAAAAATATTTTTTTAAAATGCAACATCTCTATGTCGTAAACAAATGACGGAATAGTAAAAGCAAAGTTTATTTAAGCATTTTACAAATACAAACAAATTAAATTATATCACATTTAACGAAAAAATAATTATTTAGTAAAAATACGACTTTGCCATCTCTCCCGACTTATAAGGGATAGATGGCACAAACTAAAATAAAATCTTAAAGTTAACAAAAACACAAAAAAATGTCTTTTAATTATTTTCGGCTAAACTTCCCACATGAGTCACACTTATTTTCAAATTTAGTGCAATTTTCGTGCATCCACCGATTGCAATTAATGCAACGGATCCAGTCATCTGAACGAGTTGTGCTGTTGTAGTCTTCCAAACATCCAACACATTCGTTCTCATTAAATTCCTCGTTGATGTCGCTATCGCTGTCTTCTTTGGATTCAAAATCTTCATCTGACTCAGAGGAAGGCAATTCAGGCTTGGTCTTCTCCGCTTTTTTAATTGGTTTTAAAACAGATTTGATTTTTGCTGCACCTTTACGTTTTGCAAGTCTTTCTTTTAATAATTTGGACTTCTCTATATTTTCTGGTGAAGTTAATATTGTTGCAACATTTCTACCTCGCTTTTTTAATGCTAAAGGAATTATAGGTAAGGGTGAGATATTATCCAGAATTTTTCCAGCAGATGGAGGTTGACCAGATGATGAGGATGAGCAATGTCTAATTTTTGGTGACTGTTGATGAGGAACTAATGGTGAACCAGGTCGAGGATCAGGAGATTGAAGATCAGGTGCTTGAGGACTAGAAGATCGACATTGAAGTGCTGAAGATTGATTGGACTCAGACTCTGGTAATCGACAATTAGAACCTATTGCATTATCTTCAATAGGCCGAGCACCTATTGCAAAAGTTGCTGAAGCATCAGAAACATGATAGGCATGTTCTAGTACAGCTTCAGGGTTATACGGAAAAATTCCCGTGGCTCTAAATGAAGAAACTGCATTGTCATTAGTTGCTGCTTTAGTCCATGCTTCGGCCAATAATTTGCCAAATTGCAATCTGGTTATTTTTCTGCTTGGATTTGTTTTCATAAAAAGGTGACAAGCTTTGTTAAACGCAGATTTTAATGATTTGAACACCCCACGGTCTAAAGGCTGAAGGTAATGGGTAGTGTGGCTAGGCAAGCACAATAAAATAATATCATTTCTTTCCGCAAGTTCTAATACTTCGGCACTGCAGTGAGATGTATGACCATCGACGATCAACAGTGCTTTTCCTACACCTTTTCTTGGCAGAAAATGATCTTTCAACCACAACAGAAAAATATCTGAGTTCATATACGCCGACTTCTGGTTCATGTAAATTTTTGATCCGTTGGGCATACCATCTTGGAATTCATCTTTTTTGTACTTGCCTTTAAACACACAAGCTGGGGGTAGAAAAGTGCCTTCTGCATTGCAACATGCGATAACCGTTATGGTTTCCCCCTTTTCTCCAGATGTAATTGTGGATACATCTTTTGATCCTTTTTGGGCTATAGCATAACCCACTTTATTATTAAGCTGTAGACCTGATTCGTCCAAATTCCATATGGATCCCGGTAACTCGAATAAGTTGTTTCCTTCTAGAATTTCATGTAGTAGTTGAAAATAAGCCAAGACAAATTTAACCAATCGTAACCAGCTTTTTCTTCCTCATGGTTAAACCTATGGTTTAATTTAAGTTCTACCGCAAATTCATATGCCATGGTCCTCAAATCATCTCGAGTGGGAGCAAATCCTCTCTTTTGTAGCTTTTTAATGTGAGCTACTAACTTCAACTCATTAGCCATTCCTAAACTTCCTGTTGGTCCCATGGGTTTTTTTGATGCGTCATTATTCTGCACCCGACGCCGTAATGTCCTTGATGGTATATTAAAAGTTCTGGAAGCCAAGTTTATTCCCATACCATTTCTTACTGCGGTTATCGCTCGCTGAAGAGCATCTTCCGACCAAGAACCTCTTGTGGAACCTGGTTTTCTAATATATTTCGTAGGCATCTGAAACAATACATCAATAAATATTCATCGCATACAGACTATGAGCATGATTTTGAATTTTATTGCATAGTTTTGTATCAAATATAGTGAGGCATCTCACCCGACTAACAGTGTGCCATGTATCCCAAATACCGGGTTAGATGCCCCACCCTATAACAAAGACACTACGTAAGCTATCGGATTTATGAATAGCCCATTACATAACCTTAAACTACCACAACAAACTCTACTAAAATCACCTGTTAAATTAACTGCTTTAAAAATATACAAACATTTATATATGTATCTAAACAATTTCAAACCTGTTTGGAAAATTATAAACTTGATAACTTACGTTTATGACACACTATTGACACACTACACTTCTACTTATTAACATGTGGTATTAAATGACGAGGCGGCGTATCGGCAGCGCCATCTGTCATCGCCTAGCCAAATAGTTGCACTTTGCCATCTATCCCGTGGGGCATCTCACCCGACTTACCCTATTATATATATATATATATATATATATATATATATATATATATATATATATATATATATATATATATATATATATATATATATATATATATATGATGAACAAAAACTAAATTTGAATTTACTACGTTTATTATCACAAAAATACTTTTAAAAAAAATATAACACTGCGATTGCAATTTCGATCACTAGATCATCACCGAGCAGATTGAGTTAAGAACTGAATACATAATTATAGATTTGCGCTTACGGGTGGGAAAGAATTATTGTCTCTTATCTCTTGTCTATTTAGGTCTCTTGTCTATTGTCATGTCTCTTGTCTTGTCTCTTGTCTATTTAGGTACCTGCAATAATTCTTTCCCACCCGTAAGCGCAAATCTATAATTATGTTTTCAGTTCTTAACTCAATCTTCCCGATGATGGTCTAGTGACCGAAATTGCAATAACAGTGTTATATATTTTTAAAAGTATTTTTGTGATAATAAACGTAGTACATTCAAATTTAGATTTTGTTCATCATGTTAAATTATCACGTAGTAACGACGGATTCCATCAACTATATGTATATATATATATATATATATATATATATATATATATATATATATATATATATATATATATATATATATATATATATATATATATATATATATATATATATATATATATATATATATATATATATAGATGGGTAGTCTTGACTGGCTAGTTGAGGAAAAATGTATTTGAATATTTTGAGGTTGCAGTCAGAATAATTGTTGGGCTAGGTTAAAGAATACTCTTTGTCATATGGTCGAGCTTTCGGAAATGTTTATTTCCTTTATCAAGACATCTATAATAAAAGAACAGATTTAGATTTACAACAGCGTTCACAAAAAGTTAAAGATTACTTACTAACGTTGAGGTTATATAAATTTTGAGAAAACACGTATAAAACGAAGAACAGAACAAGTTGATGGGTACAACTTCGTCACATAAGTAAAAATCCATTACAAGAATAAAAATCTAATTTTCAATAATCCGTACTTTCCCATCTTGCTATCTACAGGAAACCAGACTAACAAAATGGTCGACGTCAACCCTGAGAACGCGGAAACTAAACCACAGAACAATACGGTGATCTTCTTACAACAATTGACAATAGTCGATATATCAACATAAAACGGGACACGGTCCAAATAAAATTTAAAGAAAACTAAAATTATTTAACCGAAAGAGTATGGTGTGAAAATTTTGAAAAGAGTTTCTTTAACAATTTCTTATCACTAAATAATAACTGCAATACACTTTTTTAATAGTTCAATGAGCTAATGTTACTGCTTCTAAATGGCTAACAAATGGGCTGAATTTTGTTCTAATTTTAAAAATTCAGTCACAAGTTCAATTCTACAATTTTACTTGTAGTCTAGACAAAAAACTGCTTTCTAGGACTACAGTAATATAAAATGAAAAGCAATGAAAAAACAATGAAAAAAACAATGAAAAAAAGAAAACATTCCACTGCATACTCACGGCTACTATGCAACTAAGGCGAAACAGACGAATTCATGTTGGAGAAATACTAAAACCACCAATGTGGAGTGTACATTCTTGATAAATTTAAAAACGAGCAATCAACCGAAACGACAAAAACAACCGATGGTGCGTTCGGGAAACAAAAATTTTATCGACCCTACAAATCAAAAGTTAAAAACATCTTACAAATTTTGAAAAAAATATTGAAAAAATATAACTTGCACCACGATGAACCTATGGTCTGGAATGAGCGATTGTGGCAGAAGAAAACTGTCGTGTGCCCTTGCTGAGCATGTGGTTGGGAAGAATCATATTATGGACTATGATAATGTGAAGATTCTCTGCATTGAAAACAACTATCACAAGAGAGTTTTCAAAGAAATGTTTTATATTAATAATGACAAAAATAGCATTAATAAGAGAACTGATCTTAACAACCTTAGTATCATGTATAATTACATTATTAAGTTGGAACAGAGTTGTTTTTCCAGACCATAGGTTCATCGTGGTGCAAGTTATATTTTTTCAATATTTTTTTTTCAAAATTTGTAAGATGTTTTTAACTTTTGATTTGTAGGGTCGATAAAATTTTTGTTTCCCGAACGCACCATCGGTTGTTTTTGTCGTTTCGGTTGATTGCTCGTTTTTAAATTTATCAAGAATGTACACTCCACATTGGTAGTTTTAGTATTTCTCCAACATGAATTCGTCTGTTTCGCCTTAGTTGCATAGTAGCCGTGAGTATGCAGTGGAATGTTTTCTTCATTGTTTTTTTCATTGTTTTTTCATTGCTTTTCATTTTATATTACTGTAGTCCTAGAAAGCAGTTTTTTGTCTAGACTACAAGTAAAATTGTAGAATTGAACTTGTGACTGAATTTTTAAAATTAGAACAAAATTCAGCCCATTTGTTAGCCATTTAGAAGCAGTAACATTAGCTCATTGAACTATTAAAAAAGTGTATTGCAGTTATTATTTAGTGATAAAAAATTGTTAAAGAAACTCTTTTCAAAATTTTCACACCATACTCTTTCGGTTAAATAATTTTAGTTTCTTTAAATTTTATTTGGACCGTGTCCCGTTTTATGTTGATATATCGACTATTGTCAATTGTTGTAAGAAGATCACCGTATTGTTCTGTGGTTTAGTTTCCGCGTTCTCAGGGTTGACGTCGACCATTTTGTTAGTCTGGTTTCCTGTAGATAGCAAGATGGGAAAGTACGGATTATTGAAAATTAGATTTTTATTCTTGTAATGGATTTTTACTTATGTGACGAAGTTGTACCCATCAACTTGTTCTGTTCTTCGTTTTATACGTGTTTTCTCAAAATTTATATAACCTCAACGTTAGTAAGTAATCTTTAACTTTTTGTGAACGCTGTTGTAAATCTAAATCTGTTCTTTTATTATAGATGTCTTGATAAAGGAAATAAACATTTCCGAAAGCTCGACCATATGACAAAGAGTATTCTTTAACCTAGCCCAACAATTATTCTGACTGCAACCTCAAAATATTCAAATACATTTTATATATATATATATATATATGTATATATATGTATATGTATATGTATATATATATATATATATATAAATATATATATATATATATATATATATATATATATATAAATATATATATATATATATAAATATATATACGGATATATTGAGATAATTCTTTTAATTTTCAACCGATTGAAATGATTTTTTCGGCTTATTGTAGAAAATTCATTGGGACTATCAAAAGCATTTTGAATTATTGTAAAAATAAATTTGACAATGTATTAAACCGGGCGGAATGAAACAATATTTATGTACCGTAAATTCTAAACACCCTGTGGGTTGACTACACATTTTTTCTCCATAAATGAATAGTAAGACTTATTCGTTCTTGATATTCTGTTCCTTGTTTCAGTCCAATATTTGTCTCTTTAGGAAAAATACAAATTTTCAAAGAAATCTCTACAATTTTTGCGACGTAAGTTAAGAGAAAAAACTAAGAAATCTTACTATCAAAAGCAACAATTATTAAATCAAAATTAAACATAAATAAGTAACAAATTAATGACGCGTAATTACTCCTCGTGCTCTTATAACAGCTTGCATTAGTCGAGGTAAGCTTGCTAGTAAATTATTTATAATCTGCTGAGGAATATTCTCCCATTTTGCGAGAACTATAATATGTTCCAAATCTTGAATGTTTATGGCAGCAGGTACATGACTTCGGACCGATTTTTTTCGATAAACCCAAAGATGTTCAATTGGGTTTTAGTCGGCACTTCGTAGAAGAAAGTCTAATTTTTGGATGTGTATTTTGCCACCTACAATTTATTTTGCGAAGTGTTCACTCTGGGTTGAATTTGAACAAAAACTGTAGAGATTTCTTTGAAAATTTGTATCTTTTGTAAAGAGACAAATATTGTACTTAATTAAAAAACAAAATATCGGGAATTAATTAGTTTTTCTAATCATTTGGAGAGAAAAAAATTTTAGCCTTTAGTTTACCCCACAGGGTGTTTAGAACTTACGGTACATAAATATTGTTCCATTCCACCCGGTATAATACATTCTCAAATTCATTTACACAGAAATTTAACGCACGTGACAAATTAATGAATTTCCTACAATGTGCCAAAAAATCATTTCAATCGGTGGAAAATTAAAAGAATTTCGAGTGTTGCGATAATTTTGTTCATGAGTTTATATATATATATATATATATATATATATATATATATATATATATATATATATATATAAATATATATATATATATATATATATATATATATATATATTTATATTCAGATATATGTATATATATATATATATATATTTTTTTTTTTTTTTTTTCAAGTACATATATTGAAAAATCCAGCGTTTCACACCAAATGAGCTGAAATTTGGTATATGAAGTGGTTTCCGAGGCAGAACAAAACTATCAAAATTGGGTTGAATTTTTCAAACTGCCGTCGTTTTTACGTAATTATTACTTATTTTTTCGTAGTTTGAAAATTTTCCAAACTCTACAGCTTCTGCGATTTGAGTTGGAGGGTTCAAACTTGGTACGTAGATTGAGTTAAAGTTGAGGAAGTGCCTTTTGGTAGTTTCAACCATTTTCCTTAAACGCGCGCGCGTGGACTATTCCGTTCAAATCGCTATCAGTACAAGATGCAATTCGCGAATTTTTTTTTTACAATAAGGGGTTGAAATTTGGTACGTGGATTCGGTTGATGTTGATGTACGTTCCTTCGTTGCTTTCAACTTTTTTCCTCAACAGCGATGCACAAATTTTTTTTTCAATAAAATAAATAATTTTCAACTTTTTAATTCGGTTTGCTATTCAAGCGTGACTTTTTAAAGTATAATTCAATCCGATAGAATCGCACCTCGACGCAGGGGCGTATTCACGCACATTTGCAACACTAAATCTTCAAATGAAATTGAAAATATAAAATATATCAAACATTACCCGAAAACTAATGAAAAAGTTTTTTCATATTATTTGATATTCCATGTAGCATATAAAAGAAATGAATGAACAATCGAAATTTATCAGAATAGATAGATCCTAGATAGATCATATTTAGATCAGTGAATCGCATGCGAAAGTTTGTGTGGTTGCTTAAGTAAATTTAAGTAAATTGGTGTTTACGCGCGATGCCTCGGCTTCTCTCATTCAAAAGCAGGGGTGCGGGTTGCCGCATCGTTTGGACCAAATTCTTCAATACAAATTATGAAAATTATACAAATTCAGAACTTTTGTTATACATACTCACGATTATGGAAAGAATTCCGCCGATGACGATTTCTTATGTGCCGAAATAAAATTCACTGAATTTAGATCAACATCCCTCGAGTTCTATGTTCTATGTGAATTCCCTACATCTGGTAAAACCTGAAGTAACGTACGTACGTTATATCTGATCTGATGCGCATTTCTTCCAGTTCATAGTTGAGACTTGAAATTGCTGATTTCTGAGAGATTATTAAGTGAAGAAAGATTTTATAAATTATAGTGAAGTGATATTGTTAATGAACAAAACTAAAACTTGAATTTACTATGTTTATTATCACAAAAATACTTCGAAAAAATCTGGACACCCTACTGAGTAGCACTAGGAATGATAAAACCCCTCGGCGCATGTGCATGTCGTAATGCCTACTATACAAAGTGCTATAATTTCCTTTTTTTTTGAAAATTTCAGTTGATTCTTAGAGAAATAAGTTTGGGTTAATTTGAAAGATAATTTATCGCAGATCATTTTTCCTCAAGGTGACTATATCGGGAAATGTATAGTATTTGAGATATAAACAAAAATTTGAGTGAAATTCATAATTTTTACTAATTTTTTTATTTCTCGGTGGCGCCACTTCAATATTTTTTGAATGTATTATATAAATTTAAAAACTACTTATTAAATGCTATCATTTTATTTCATTATTGTAAAAATCGGTTTAGGTTCAAGATTTATAGATGGCACCACAAAATCTAAAAAACGCTATAATTTTTTCATTCTTCGTGGGGAAAAATTTTTGAAAACACTTTTCTTACGAAATCATATGTGTTTTATCGATATCCGTTGGAATTTTTAAAATCGGACCAGCTACTAACTTTTTCTCGTGAGACTATAACCCCTTAGCTTCGCCTCGGGGTAAATATAACACTGCGATTGCAGATGTAAGCGCAAATTTATAATTATGTATTCAGTTCATAACTCAATCTGCCCGATGATGGTCTAGTGACCGAAATTGCAATCGCAGTGTTATACTTTTCAAAGTATTTTTGTGATAATAAACGTAGTAAATTCAGATTTTGTTTTTGTTCATCATGTTAAATTATCACGTAGTAACGACGGTCACCTTTCTGATATTTTTCCTTCAAATTTTGAATTGCCCATTTCTTGGGTTTTCATTGGGTCCTCGCAATTACTTTATATTTTTTTGATGTAGAATTGTAGAATAAAAATGTTGAATTATGGATGAGCGAAGATCAATCAACACCCCTCTCTCCCCCGCTTTCGCTTAGGCTGATCAGCTTATAAATAGTTAACGTCAACTAGTTAGTCGAGTATGTTAGGTACGCTGGCTAGTATTTGGGAGGTCTCGGGTTCAAACCCCGGAGCCGACTGGTGTGCCATGAGTTTTTTTCAGAGGTTTCCTCATGGTAATGTAAGTCATTGCTTGCAAACTTATAAGGCGAATGCTGGGCCAGTATTAATCCTCTGAACCCTACCCACACCTCCTATGTTCCATAAATATCCCGTCTCACCTATCCTTAATGCACTTGTACATACAAGTGTATCCTCTGATCTGGCTGAAGGAGTTAATCCCAAACTCAAGCTGCCCGCCTCCCTGACACATACTTCAGGGAGGAATGAAAAACGTGTGTTTCCTTTTTTCCTTTTTTTCCCTAAAACTTGCCACAACCCCCCCTAAACTCAATCTCTGGATACACCACTGCCTCGACGTGATGCATTTCGAGCGAAAATACGACTTTAGTCGCGAGTTTTGTTTTCATCTGCTATTAACGCGCGGGTTTCCAAGATTCACTGTGGGTATTCTGTAATTGTAATCCTAATGCGCTTGAAATATGTTAGAAATTCCACTCAATTTATCGACATTTGCGGCCAGAAGTTCACTCTATTCTGTTTTGCATTGCAAAATAGTTGATTTGGAATGCGAACCTTTCGAAAACAAGTTTTGTATCGGTATTTTGGAAATGAGCATTTGTTGAACTGGGCAGCAAAGTAGTAGATTGATTCGAGTTGCTGGCAGCTCATAATCGAGTGTAATCTGCTTTGCTACCAATATGTACCTGTATATAATTTTATCTGAGATTGTTTGAATATATTTTGAAAATTGTTGTTGGTTAGATATCAGGAAAACTTCTATGTCGATAGCCACCGTAATAAGGAATGTTTGACTAATTATATTATATAAAAATATTACTAATAATGTTAAAAAAACAAGTAATTTTTTTTCAAATTTTAGTTAGATAGATATATTATATAATCATAATAATAAAATTCATTGTCATTATTAATTACGAGAAAGGTACATATTTTTATGAACATTCGCATTGTATATGGAAATTCGTATTTCATCCTTCTCAACATTCTACCACGAGTTCATGGACATCCATGAAGCTACGGTTCAAGGTGCACACCCCTTGACATATTTGCACACCCCTTGGTGTAGTGGCATATCTCTTGACATTCCTGAGGAAGTTACTCACCCTTTGTACAGTTTCTCTCACCCACAATCTCTTTTACTATTTCTAAACTAGTTATTTATGTACGTCTATTGTAAACATTTGTTGCTTTTGTTTCTAGTCTTGTCAACAAGTGATTTTTTGTTGAACTTTTTTCAGCAGTCTCGGATAAATATAAACAAGGTGTCATACGATGTATGTAGCTTGTTAGATGATTTTTAAAAATAATGAAGTCACGCTTTCGAAAATTGTGCAAGTTATAAACAATTTACTGAACAAAAAACCAGAAGGGTTTGGTTTCTTTCGAATATCTCAGAAACTAATTGAGATTTTTGATATATAAAAAAGATTCTAGAAGGAGAGGCAATTTCCTGAAAGAAAGTCCGAATTCACGGAACTGTTCGGCAAAATTCAATGTTATTGCAATTTCAACGAAATTCCGGACTTCGGAAAAGGTTGCAAAATGAGATTTGTTCCTATCTCTGTGTAGCATTCAGTTGACCAAAGTTCAATAACTTTTGGAATTATTATTAAATTTTCGATTTTTCAATGTCTAAACTGACGGCCTATACGTAGTACGAGAATCGTCAGGCATCCAAGCGAAAGTTATCGGTTACGTAACGCCACGCTAGGTAGTAAATATGGGATGCTGGCCGGTCTTATTATGAGGTTCAGACCGCTTTGTTCTTTTCTATTTGTTTAGCGAGATGCGTGAGAATTGCGGCAATCTGAGAGGCACGCGGATGTTTGCCAACGTTCGTGCAATATAGAAATGGCGTTGGGCGCCTCCCACAATTTCTAGATCCATGTTTGAAGACAATTAACTTACAAGGTACATTTTCCAAATTGTAGTAATCAAGGAAAATCAACATTTTATATCAACAAGAAATTGTTCATGCCTAAGTAAACTTCAACGAAGCAATAAGTAAGTAAGAGAAAAATGAAGCATACGTATCAGAAAAATAAGGTCAATCTACGACCTATTACATACCAGTAGCATGGATTTATTGCAGTTATACTACAGATAATTATTATCTAGTTCCTGGGCGATAGAGCCTTGCTCGGTATATATATATATATATATATATATATATATATATATATATATATATATATATATATATATATATATATATATATATATATATATATATATATATATATAGATATATAGACATCTGTTTAGGAATACTAACCCGTCATAAAGAAATTACAAACTGAAGTTGAAAATGTAGCAATCTATCTATTTATATTACTTCTTTAATTGGATTTCCTAAGGTCTATTCTCTATTTGGTCAAAAGTTCTGCTTCGAAAACAACCCCACATACCAAAATTCAGTTCATTTGGTTTAACGGGAGCCGCTGGAGATACCAATCTGTATCGGGAAAAAAATATATATGAAAACAAGAAATGTCTACGTGAAAATAGCGGTGGTTAGAGAAAGTTACCCAAATTCATAGTTTCGTTCCTCCTCGAAAACAAACCCAAAACACAAATTACTGCTCATTTGTTTCGGTGAAAGCCACTGAAGATTCCAATATGTAACAGAGTAGGTAAGATATATATATATATATATATATATATATATATATATATATATATATATATATATATATATATATATATATATATATCTATATATATATATATATATATATATATATATATATATATATATATATATATATATATATATATATATATATATGTGGCGTAACTAGGGAAGTTGCCGCCTGGGACAGATGTCTTAGTAGCGCCTCCCCACCGTATAAAATATATATATATATATATATATATATATTTTAATTTCCGTTTGGTTTTGTTGCTGAACAGAGGCAAAAGATGTTACCCTTGACGATGTAGCAAGTCAAATCAAGTAATGTATTTCTAACACATAAAATAATAAAACATAACAAAAAAAAAAGGGAAACTGATGTCGCCCGGGGCCGTCGCCCGGGGCCGTCGCCCCCATTGCCCCTTCTTAGTTATGCCACTGTATGTATGTATATATATATATATATATATATATATATATATATATATATATATATATATATGTTTTGGGTCCTCTAGTTTTCTTACTATTTGTTAATGATGTTCCTGAATTTGTTAATACTGACTCAGTCACCCTATTCGCCGATGACACATCATTGGTCGTATCGGCTAAGAGTATTGATGGGCTCAGGACGGAATGTAAGAGACTGGTGCAGGGATTCTCGGACTGGTGTTACAACTCACTCATGCTCAATCTCACCAAAACTGAATTAATCCACTTTCAATTACGTGAATTCAGCTCAGATGTTCCACTTGTTGTCAAGTTTCACGACCGCCAACTGAGGCCGACAGCAAGTGCAAGGTTTCTGGGAATTCGTCGAGCAACTATCCAAGAAGCTCAACAAATCTTTGTTTGCAGTCAGTCGCCTAAAACACATGCTTCCTCTGGAGAGTTTACTCACAATTTATTACGCATTAGTCTACAGTCACCTTAGCTACAATTCAGTACTATGGGGTGGCTCATCTGGATCTGTTCGAGTTTTTGCTGCACAGAAGAGAATAATTCGCCTCATTTTCAACTTGAAACCTTATGAAACCTGTCGTCCAATATTTGAGCATCACAAGATTTTACCATTACCTTATTGGTTCGCCAAAAGCTGTCGGATCTTAATACGCTTTCCAGTTTCCACGGTTACGAAACGCGACATACTAACACAATATGTATTCCATTGCACAGAACAACTAAGTTTGAATTATCTCCGACATATGTACTTAGCTATAAAGCTGTATAATCACCTACCAAACCGGATAATGAACTTGAATCCGAGTAGTTTCAAGAGGGAAATTAAAAAAATATTATCTACTTTTTGTTTTTATAGTTTGAAAGAATATTTCTCTACTGATATTTGTTAAATTTCCATCTCGTTAACTTTTTTGTATTTTGTATACTGACATGTCCTATATATTTGTGTAATATCTAAAGGATAAATATATATTATTATTATTATTATATATATATATATATATATATATATATATATATATATATATATATATATATATATATATATATATATATATATATATATATATATATATATATATATATATATATATATATATATATATATATATATATATATCAGACATCAAAAAAAGTTCGAAAATCGTGCTCCAGGATGTGAATAAAGGTGAAAGCGGACTGATCCTGTTGAAGCAGACTCGCTATGGCCACCCGCATTTATTTCTCCCTTCATTTTCCCTCGAAAATCAGCCACGATAAAGCAAGAAGCCAAAAGCTGCTCAACACGGACCAGCGTTGCCGTTTGTAACATAATTATCGAATTGTAACATAATTTCTCCTCCAATTTGTTCTCAATCGATAATTGTACCATAATCTAATACAATATGTAATACCAAAAAAAAACTGCAGATCAAAAAAAAATTTGTAATATAATTTTGAAGAAAAATCGATAATTCTAGCAACGCTGTACCATAATTCTCACTTGGCACTGTGGTATCATTGACACGGACACACCATTAGGTAGTTACACAACCTGGGAATACACATTGAACAACTATGGAGACAGAAAGCAACCCTGTCGGACTCCTGTTTCAATCCCGATATCGTGCGTCTCCATGTCCACAACAAGTATAACTCCTCTATATGTAGTTCCTGTACATTTTTGCTTCATTATCATATCAAAATTCGCGAATAAAAATCGAAACGAATCAATCGATCATTACTCATTTCCTCTCCCGCAAACGAAACCGCTATCTCAGCTCCGTTTCGGTTGAAAAACCGTATCTGAAGAAGCGTCTGAGAAGCGGAAGGCACGGCCGTCTGCGATTTCATCGGACCGATCGAATTCCCGTACTTCCGGCGACGGTGGTTTTTATGTAAGTCGCGTTTCCATTCGCCGTTATCGATGATTCAATTGAAGTCCGAAAGCTACTTCGGTTTTCGAGAAATCGAAACATATATTTCAATTTTTTTGCACCATTGAAACTAAATTGGAATGACAAAAGATAGCTACTTATAAAAGCTAATACTTTTGACATTGAAATCTTTCCAAAAAAAAGTCCATTGATAATTCCTAAAATTGTGTTTGTGATTGCAGTGTCCAATAATTTGAACAATATGGTTAACAAAAATTACAATTGTACCAGATTTTGTAATTTTTTTTTGAATGGCATACTTTCCAGACTAAATTGCAAATAAATAAAACACTTTTTCTGGGCAGCCTTGGTGATCTGTGCAAGTACATTATAGGTTATTCATCATTTACTGGACAACCTATATATATATATATATATATATATATATATATATATATATAACAATTCGAATAAATATATATATTTATATATATATATATATATATATATATATATATATATATATATATATATATATATATATATCCGGCGAAGTCCTGTAAGTATTACATAAAGGCTTCTTTGCGATGGTTCAGACACAAAGATAGCTAAAATCATCCTTAAAAATTTGTTTATTGTATTCAATATGCCTATCTAAGACAATAAATTAATAAAGTTAAAAGATAGCTAAAATAATCCTTAAAAATTGGATGCACTGTATTGAACACAATACTCTTCTTTGAAAACTTTTAAAATTAAATATAACATACGAGACTGTCGCCAACAACACCTAAATTACAACTCTACACAAGTAATATAAAAAACACTAAAACCATTCAACAGGATTTTAAATTAGTATCTAGAGATCAACTTTTCGAGATTTCTGTGAAGCAAAATCAACTACTCTGCTCAAACCCAATGTCCGAACCCCGTGCGGACCCCCTTCAGCCCGGGGTCTAGTCGGTCTAGTGGTGAATCCGCTACTATATATATATATATATATATATATATATATATATATATATATATATATATATATATATATATATATATATATATATATATATATATATATATATATATATATATATATATATATATATATGTATATATATATATATATATATATATATATATATATTAAAATATTAAGATATATATATATATATATATATTTATATAAATATATATATATGTGTGTGTTGTATTGTCACTTATTTGTAATTTTGAACATAGTCTAAATTACGTGTATGTAATTTCTTTTTGCAAACGAATCCTCAAATCAAATAATCAAGAATTTGTACATTATGTTCGCTATTATGTGGACTTCTGTGGATTTACTCATCATATATATAATATTAGTAGACCTAACTGCTGATATGAGACTGAATGGCAGATAATTAGTAACTGAAGACAGCAACAGTCGCAATAAATTCAATGAAACATAGTTGTCTGGTTTTTGACTCTTTAATTTCTCTAGAATTCATAAACTCCAAATTAATTTCAATCTTTCAAAAGTTTTGAGAAAGTTAGCCTCGTACTGCTAAAAGATACAAATAGGTACGTACATATATATATATATATATATATATATATATATATATATATATATATATATATATATATATATATATATATATATATATATATATATATATATATATATATATATATATATATATATACATATATATATATATATATATATATATATATATATATATATATATATATATATATATATATATATATATATATATAATATATATATATATATATATATATATATATATATATATATATATATATATATATATACAATGTGAATCAACAGAACCTTGTAGAACTAGTGAATGTTTATTGAGCTAACAACTCTGGACAGCATATCTTCTTCAAACATAGCACTCCTTTCACAACCTCGGCCAAAACCACCACAATATTTGAAACAACATTAGCATAACAGACCATCATTATGATACAACATTCCAACAAATTAATTATTTGAAAAAGGCCGTCACGTCCAATGCAACAAGTGGTTTCCGACTCTCTCTATTTGAATAGAGTGTTTTCCTTTATTCATTATCAAATGGAATATTATTCCCGTCACATTCGTCGCTACTCACAAAAAACGTCGAAACGACAAAATCCAAAAAATAGACATCGTACTGTCATCGCTACTAATTATTAACATACCATCCCTAGTTTCATTTCTAATATAATTTATTTTTCACTTGTATATTATTTGTTGATTTTACCTTAGATACGGTTGCTACACTCATTATGCCCTAGGGCGAAATTAGCGAGCATAATGGATCATAACGCCCGTTAAATGTATGAGGAGAAATGAAGAAAACTTCCATTGATTAAATACTTCATAATCCTTGTCGTATACGACTCTGGATTTCTCCGGCAATGAATTATTCGTTAGGATCTGCATTTTCTATGATATTCTTGTGTAAATTCATTTTCATTTCCATTATTTCTAAAAGAATACACAAAGAAAGCTGTAATGACATTCACTAAATAAGATGAGAAAAATATTCACAAACGTCAAAATATCAACAAATGACATGCCTACTATGAGAAGGAAAATGGAAAGTATAGGAGCAATGAACCGATTTTAAAATCGATTTTTCATTATAATAAAATAATTTTTTCGTGAAAAATAAAATCTTGTATGCACCACATACGTTACTAGATCCTAACGCCTATCGGGTAAAAGGCCCTAGGGCCGAATGTTTCCCTCTGGGCGTTAGGATCTATATACTCAAGGAACTTGGTACATAAATAACTATTGTGGCATAAGAAACCGGCACACCATATTATGTCACTTTACTCAGGTCATATATAAATTTACTGTTCTAAGTAAGCAACCACTTAGTATAGTTTCTGAGATAAAGAAATTATCGTAAACATTACTTATGAATATTAATTACACAATTATGACAACTAATCTCATGTGAAATCATTTCAGCCTCAGTTATACTGACTTCCATTTATTGGACTTGAAAAGCAAAAAAACACACCATTGTTACATGACAAGCGCTGTCATAATAAAATATAACGTTCATGTTATTGTCAAAGCCGTCTACATTGATATCCAAAATCGTCCAGAAAGTAACAAAAATCGTCCCGAAGTAAAAAAATCGTTTCGATAGTGAAAAAAATAATTACTTTCGGTACTATTTGTGTAAATTGATACTTTCGATTTGATAAATCATAACGAAAATTTTATTTTTGAGGGGGCTGCAGAAAAATAGAAAGAACGTTTGTCCTTTCCATTTCTACAAAATTATTTAATAGAGTGAATAACTCTAACCCGGTCATTTTTATGAGAAAACGTAGTAATTCAAAGAATTTACTCTGAATTTTGTTTGAAGAAAATTTTCCAAACTGAATAATGAAACACTGGTATTAACAATTTTCACAATATATTCAACAATTAGTAGGCATCTGAAGATTCAATAATATGTCGAAAGGTACATTATTCTTTAAATTCCAAATATTTTCTGAAAATTGTTACTACTAACGATTCAATATCAGAAATATAGATTTCAATCAATTACCTACTGTCCAAATCAATCACCCATCAAGACTGAGTCTTTACAATTCCAACGATGTATATCTAAATATCATATTATCGAGAATGAATCCAACTTAAGATATAAAACTTTTCAAATTGTTTTCTTATGTCAACGACTGTAGATTAGCTTTCGGATAAGATGAATGATTCAAAGTAGAACTTCAAATATGCAAGACATAGTTTAGGGCTAACCTAGTGTTGTAAAATAAAAATATATCAGGTAATCCTACATAAATAACACTGCACAGAACTCATATCAATATGAAATAGTCTAACAAAGATTCTCAATGTTTATCGTAATACCAACCGTTGAAAAAGAAAGGAAAACGCATCATCGCTCAAAATATGTCGTGGGAGGCTGCTGGATTGCGGTTGAAATCAGTTAATCACGGTCATTGCAAAATCTGTAGCCAATCTGTCATAGTATGATGTAAAATCTAATGCGGAAAATTCAGTTACCAAAGACCTCTTTATAAACTATATGCAGATTAATTATGAGAATTCATATTTCGAGTACATCTCCGTTACACCTTTTAGTATCTTATTAAGTACCTATGCATTTCATTTCAAATTTCATTTCCACATAATTCACGGTATTCATTAAATTTACCAATTATATCGTTTTATAATCTATGTTCTATGTTTTTATACCGCGTTTCGATGATCTGGCAACACCGGCTGAAAGCTGAAACAAAAGCGAAAGCGAATGGACCATAATGAATTTTGAATGACTGTGTTTATATAATGTTGTTTGTGAAAAAAATAAAATCCTGAGATACTATTTGCACGTTTAGTTACAAAATCTTGGACTTAACTATAACGATGAAATACATCATGATTTTAAGAACCATCAATCGCTCACTCTCAAGGCCGGATTAACCATTAGGCAGAGGGTCCTAGGGGCCCCGCATCGACCAGGGGCCCTTGCACGCACCAAGAAAAAAATTTCATCGATTGAAAATTTTATTTGAAAATTTGTATGAAATTCCTCAATGATATTATTGCTTTCTTTCGACGCGTAATTGATGAAATACTTCATAATATACAGAACCATCTAGTATCGAGTAGTAGAACTAATAAACTGTCTTCGTTCGAAAATGTCTCAGACACTATAGTTCACCTACACTATAGTTCTATTATGTGTGAATCAACAACAGTCATATAATATTTGATCCAATAGGGTTCGTTCCGGTGTTTTTGTCAGTGTTACTTCAAATAACATTTAAAACGCGAGTAGTCCATATACATACTTAGTTCATAGATATTAGTAGTGAAAAAATAAGGTAGCTGAGTTTATTTCATTTTGAGGAATACAAATTTGGAGTTATATAAACACAATAAGTTTGTCGTTTATTTCAATTAAGTTATATATAAAGCAATTTCTACTCATCAGCATAATCAACTTTTTACCTAACGAATTGTCAGTGCAATCGTGAATCCTAATATAAAATCCATTTTCTGAAGAAAATTTGAACCGAAATCTGAATAATCTTATTAGCTCATTTATTATTTTCACAGGTTGTTTGTTCTCTTAATTATACCGTGAATAGTAAGTACTCTTATAAAATATATAAGATCCAAGAAAGTTTCAACATAATTACCTACTTTGTATATAAATTTCAATCTTTGCTATTTTATGCAAGTATGTATCTTAAGTGTGTATAACACTCCCTTCTGGTGATTTCAAATTAAGTATTCTCAACAATCATGTCAACTGCTCAAATCTGCTAACTCTTCATCCAATATACTGAATTATCTAGTAGGCTCGAAGATAATTAGAATGTATTTGAAGATTTCTCAATGAAAGAAATTACGCACTAAGGACTAAGGAATGAATTTCGTTATTGACATTCGCACGATGTTACGTTATAGATATTACTAATTGAATGTGAAGAACCAGAGATTGAATCCCACTGTCCTATACATTTCAAGTAATACAAACTGGGAACTAATCATATTTAAACTTCATTTGAAGATTACGTATATAACTACTTGATTATCGTTACCTACTTAAAGTTTTGGTACTGTTTCTTAATTACCAGTGTATTTTCATTATTTTCTATCGTTACTTCCTATAAATACGATTCCGAAGAAAAATACCGGATATATATATATATATATATATATATATATATATATATATATATATATATATATGTGCGGAAAAAGTAACCCCGTACGTGATAAACCAAAAAATGATGATAAGAGGATTCAACGGGTTGAAACAACGGGCCAGTTTAAATGTACTTCATTTATTCATAGTCAACGTTTCGGCTTTACATTCGAGCCTTCATCAGGACACGGATAACGAGATTGAGAACGAAAATCAACATCTTAGAAAAACAGTTTAACTAGAGTGTTTAACTAGATAATGTGTTATGGTGGATATTTTCCTGTTTTTCTAAGATGTTGATTTTCGTTCTCAATCTCGTTATCCGTGTCCTGATGAAGGCTCGAATGTAAAGCCGAAACGTTGACTATGAATAAATGAAGTACATTTGAACTGGCCCGTTGTTTGAACCCGTTGAATCCTCTTATCATCATTTTTTGGTATATATATATATATATATATATATATATATATATATATATATATATATATATATATATATATATATACAGGGCTATTCAAATTCGAGTCTTGCATGGGAATTTCGATAACGGTAAGAGATAGAGGGATGGGGGGCAAAGTAGCATATTTCAGAGGTCAATTATATGGATTTAAAAAATATAATCTAGCTTCTTTAGTTCTGGAGTTGTACAGGAAAAAATTGATCCGAACGATTTGAAACGAATATGAATTCGTATAATTTCTTGAGGTTCATTGGCAGTAGATTCGGATACATTTCATTGAACTTTCTACATGTCCTGCTGATATAATATTATCACTGTCCAAAAATGATAAACAAATTCATAAGAACTTCGTTTGAACAGTTTTGTTCCATCGTTTTTGAAGGTATTTGCAACTTCTGAAGTGAAGAAAATCTCGATATTATTAGTAGATTGTCATAATGTTACTGTCAAATAGTAATCATGACATGCTTAGCAAATACCGAATGGGGATACCATGTTCAAGGTACATTTTCACAAATAAGTGATCATAAGTGCGAAACTTGACTAGTTAGGTATAGGTATGATATACATAGATAAAAAGGAAATTCTAGTGGCTTTCCGAATTTTCAATAATATACAGGGTATTCTATTTGAAATAATCAATTTTCAGTCACTTTCTCAAGCAAACAAAATAACTGTATTTTTTACCACCCTGTATTGAAGTAACGGAGACTAGGCTGGAGTGTAGGAAGCCCCCAACTATCGATAAACTTCAACCAAAATTTCGAAATCATAGTATTCCTTAGCTCAAAGATATTGGAGTTTTTAGAGGTCTTGATTTCCGACGAAAAAAAAATGAAAATAATTTTTATTTCGAAAACGGTAACAGATGGGTATAGAGAAATATTATGAAAAGTTTATGAAAAATTATTGCAGATTCTGAAAATAATATTATATACAGGCTGTTCTATTTGAAAAATCAAAGTTGCTACTATTTTCTAATAGAAGTGACACCACCGCATTACCAAAAATATTTTAGTTGGGTGGAGAATGTCCGATTATGCTCTAAATTGAATTTTCAAAGTGATCCGTTGTATGGTTCACCAGAAACGTCTAATGTGCCATCCACCGTGAATCACCCTGTATAATTTTCATAATTTCTTTCGTTTCAATTGATGATATTCATATACTTAAAACCTCTCCTTCTATCAAACGAAAACATGAAACAAAATATCTGTTTAATATTATCTGGATGCGTAGTTCGAATATTAGCGTTACCTTCTACACACCTCTTTGGTAGGTACCAAATTTATAGATCCATACGCATTCCGCGTAGTGAAGACTCGTTAGAAATTCCAATTACCCAAGAATCCGCCAAAGGCGTTCGAGGCAAGAAAACGGATTCAACATTGAAATCAGGTTGTTGTGATAATGGTATCTGTGTAACATATTCATGAGTTATAAAATTCCTAACGCCGGAGTTATGTAAGTCGAACTAAGCAAAAACTGTTAAATAGTCAACAAGTAGCGTATTTCTTATAACTAAATATAATCGATATATTTTATATATAACAAGAAACTCCTTAATTCGTATATCAACAAAGTTCTGTTAATTAGATATGTCAAAATTTTATATTATATTTAACGTGTTTTCAAAGTTGTTTTTATATGTAAAAAAGCTTCAGTTATAGAAAAACTCTATCGCAGCGAGCTGCATTAAAAGAGCAGGTTTTCATAACTTATCCAGTTTAATAAATACATTGATTAAATTATGATTTATTTTCCAAATTAAAAAAAAATGCGCTCTCTAATGTGTAAACAATATTCATTTCCTTCCCGGGGGATCAACCCCCCAACCAATTCGTATCCAAACCAATCACGTCCAAGGTATCATAAGAAACTACGTACTTACAAACTGTCAACCCTATTTCAATAAAATCGCGCCGTTCATAGTGTAAAAATAGTTATTTATGTACCAAGTGCGTTATATAGATCCTTATGCCCTGAGGGAAACATTCGGCCCGAGGGCCTCTGGCCCGAGGGATGAATGTTGCCCGATGGGCATAAGGATCTAGTAACGCACGCGGTGCATACAAGATTTTATTTTTCACGAAAAAATTATTATATTATGATGAAAAAGCGATTTAAAAATCGTTTCATTGCTCCTATCCATTTTCCTTCTCATAGTAGGCATGTCATTTGTTGATATTTTGACGTTTGTGATTCTTTTTGTCATCAAATTTAGTGAATGTCATTCCTGCTTTCTTTGTGTAGTCTTATAGAAATAATGGAAATGAAAATGAATTGACCCAATACTATCATAGAAAATGAAGCCAAAGCTGCGAATAATTCATTGCCGGAGAATTCCAGAGTCGTATACGACAAGGATTATGAAGTATTTAAGCAATGAAATTGGCTCACATCTCCTTGTACAATAAGCGGGCGTTTTTAATCCATTATGCCCGCAAATGCGGGCATAATGGCCTAAATAAAGATTTATTTTCTCCTCCGGGGAGTCAACCCTCCAACCCATTCATATAGAAATAAATAGCATCCAAGATATCGTACGAAACTACCTACCTACAAAGTTTCAACCCTATGGTTCCAAAATTGCTCCTTCTATCGTGTAAACAAGATTTATTTTCCTGGGGGGGGTCAACCCCTCAACCAATTCGCATTTAAGCCTATCCCATTCAATATATCATACGAAACTATCTACTCACAAATTTTCAATCTTATTGCTCCAAAATTACGCCCTTTATCATCTAAACAAGATTTATTTCTTCCCCCAGGGATCAACCCCCCAACCAATTCGAACCAAAACCAATGCCATCTGTCAAATAGTAGAAGAACGCGTAAGCAGCAGAGCTCCGTCACTTAAGTCTTATTTTTCGCGCGGATATATTATCGTGAGCCGAAATAGGAAATAGAAAATAATTTTTTTCTTTATAAAAAAAAACTCTATCGCAGCGAGAAAAGTAGGTTGTCATGAAGTATCCAGCTTAAGAAATCTATTAATTCAATTATGATTTTTGTTCTAAATCCAAAAAAAAATTGCGCTTCGTATGTGTGAACAATATTTATTTCCTCCCCGGGGGGCCAACCCCCAACCCGTTCGTCCCAAAACCAATCGCATCCAAGCTATACGAAACTACGTACCTACAAACTTTCAACCCTATTTCTATAAAATTGCGCCCTTTATCGCGTGAACAAGATTCATTTCCTCCTACGAGGGGTCAACTCCCCAACCAATTCATATAGAAATGAATATTATCTAAGATATCGTATGAAACTACCTACCTACAAATTTTCAACACTATTGTCCCCAAATTGCGGCTTCTATCGTGTAAACAAGATTTATTTCCCCCCTGGGGGGTCAACCCTACAACCAATTCGCATCAAAACCAATCCCATCCAATACACCATTCCAGAACACGTGACTTTGATAGGTCGGCCATCTTTGCTGAGGGGCAGACAAAGTTTGTTTACGGTTCAGTTGCATTGTTATTTCCGTTTGGTTAGCATCAATTTTGATCTCCTTGTGTTATAGTTTTTGAAAAAAGTTTTTACATACATAGTTTATAGTATTTAATAATAACAGAAAGAGACTGCTTGTTAGAATATTGCAATAATGTCGCTGTCACGAAGTGCATATTTTGCAACACTATCGGGAGATGTTCTTTCGCGTTATTTAAAGAAAATTGACCCGTATACCCTTACAAAGTGAATGTTTGACGTCCCAAACTGATTTACCTACTGTGACCATGCTGGATTTAGTAGGTTAATTAGTGGAAACTCATAGCTACTACACAACTAAGCTGTAAAAAGCTTGAAAGCCCATGAAAATTACAAATCAGGGGCAATTATGAAATTTATGGCTAAGAAAGTCAACGACGTGTTCGTTGTTTTAAGCATGGAAAGAACATATCTCAGATGAAAAATTTTATAACTGTTCAATACCTATCAGAGTGATAAAACTAACATTATAAATTTTTAAATTTAGATATGTCAAAAATAATATATAAAAGATCAACAGAAGAAATAACACATACCTCTTGTTCATCATCTTGAAGTCTAGCCCTTTTAATAGTCCGCTCATACCTTCTTACATCTGATATTGATTTAGGAGCCGCAGATAAATATCCCATATTCTGAGTTGGTATCCAATCAGGGTTACACTGAAAGAAATTTCTGGTAAATACAACAAAAAAATTGCAAATACAACAGAAATTTCTGTTCCCACAGTGACTGCAGTGCAGTCTGTTAGATCAACGATTCACTTTCTGCTAAATTCAATTTGTTAAAGTAACAAGAATTTGTTGAAATTAAAAAACGGGTTCTACTACTATTGCAATCACGAATTGTTGAAGTTGCAACTTTGAATTGCAATTTCAACATTTTTAACTACATAATTTATCGTCTATTCGTCTCATTCAGTTCCTTTAACAAACTGAATAGTATTGGATGTACCAAACATGCTGCTGTTACAACAGTATGGCCTGTTGGGAATAACACTTCGATGAGAGTTTAGTCTGCTATTCCAGCAGATTGATATGATTAATTGTATTCGTATTCTGTTAATTCTGCAGAAAGTCCCGCAAATGAAAATATATAAGTCTGTTGAATCTACCAAATTTCATGCTCTTTGTACAAGATGGTTTGTAAAATTCACAGCATCTATTGTCATTGATGCTGGACATTACCGTTAATACAACAAGATATATTTCATTCATAGTATTTATATTGCTTCATACAAATTACTACACACACACACACACACACACACACACACACACACACACACATATATATATATATATATATATATATATATATATATATATATATATATATATATATATATATATATATATATATATACGCTTATGTAGTAATGTGAATAGAGCAATATGAAATGCAATAAAATAAACATATTTACCAGGAATATGAACCAATGCTACAGAGCATCTAGCAGCTATGATATACTTTGTTCTACCAGGACAATAACATAGATATAACCCAACAAATAACACAGATATTTTTCTACCAGTTGAAACAAATTTTATCTATGACTTAATTTAAAATATTCAAAACTGAGGAAATTAAACTATTTATTGTATCTTCTTGTTCTTAATTCATTTATAAATCATACTTTATTACTCGAAGTACGATGTTTGGAAAATAGGAAATAAAAGTATGTATGTGAATGTATAAAATATAATTGATTTATCAAAATGTAACAAAATTAACATAACATCCCAATATCGCACACGTTTTCAATACAAACTTTTACAGATATGTCTGAGTAGGTTTAACATATATTTACCTATGTATATATATCCATGTGACATTTTTCTTAATTTTCAAGCAATAACAGGCACTATCGCTTGAAGAAATGAGCCGTTAGAAAATGATTGACGCTTCATTAGGTGTTCTGTTTAAGAAATTAATGGCCATTTTTTCTGAAGTTGCAATACGTAAAGAAGCGTCAAACTTTCGCTAATATATAATTTGTTCAATTAATGGAGCATTTTATTGCTAAAGAAATTCCAAGACATATTTACAAATATTCCATATCAAGAAAATTATCAAAAAATATATTTATATGTTTATATAGGTACATAAAATAATCTGAAGTAATCCATCTTAACAGATGATCCTTTTCTAAACTACTAATGTAAAGTTATCACAATTATCACAGGTACATGCTTTCAGGAACGTAATTTAGTGAACAGATACAAAAAAAATAGTTATGATTACTTACTCAAGCATAACTAAAATAAAAAAATTTATTATAGTAGGCCTTGCCTTCATAACTTTTATCAAGAATATTCCCAAGTTCTTCTTCGTTTGACTTTACACTCACAACATAAGTCTCTTGAATCAAAAGCAGATATTTTTGATGATCCCTCAACTGCTTCGTTAGCATTAAAATCGATTAAATGGTGCTGTTCGCCTTCAATCCTCAGATTGGATAAAAAACTGTCTGACTCAGTAGACTCCTGGAAAAAAAAATCCATTGTGACACGACATTTTATTCGGAAGACTAAAATTTTCAGAACATATCGATAATATACTATGAAACTTACCTCTGAAAATCTCTATACATATTTTGTCCAACCCCAAGCTTTGAGAAAATCTTCTGTATCTGTATCGGCCATTGTTACGTACTCACTCAACTCAAAACGAACATGAATGTTTTAATACAGCCTCCGAGTTATTAGTTAAGGTTAAGAAAAGACGCGAACTGATATGCCCATGCGCTATAATAGCAGCGTGACCGTGAAAATAACAGATTCGTTCTGTAAAATTTACAGAATAGTTGTTGTAGTAACAGAATTCATAATTTGACTGAATATTCTGCACGCTGTACAATTTGTTTTGTTAAATCTGCATGATGTTTACCATCATAAAATGTTGAAAGAGCAGAATGAACTTCTAGGAAATCTGCAGCTCATCCTGCAAGTATTACAGATTCAAATCGTTATTATAGTTAGTTACGTTAGCAGAACTAGTTCCATAAAATCTGCATTATTCAGTTATTTTAGCAGTTGAGATTCGTTATGTCAGCAGAATGATCTGTTGGATTTTAGCAGAACTAATCTGTTGAATGTTATTGCTATTCGAGCAGCTGAATTGCTATCGGTGCAGTATTCCCTCTAGCAAAATGAGACTTGAAGATTTGACAAACTGATTTGTTGCATATACCTAATACTTTCGCTGAATTCACAGCAGTTCCGCTATTTCAGCAATAATACCTCCAGCAAAGAGAACTGTTAAATATTTTTTTTCCGTGTATTTTTATCCTCCAATTGAGCAGGTTTCCCTGGAATATGAATAATTTTCAATTATGTAAATAGAAATATAACAAGAATCTTACCACTAATGAAATGTCTGGAACATATACGACCATTTCTAAGCTGCGTTTCTGTTAAAGGACCTCGTTTTATAGGCTCTTGCACCGTTTTATCATAAAACGTCGTTTAACTAAACTTGGTTTAATTTTTAAACTGCGTTTATTTTTCTGGTCGTTGCACCAAGGAATTATAACCGACCCATTGCTAAACTGCGTTTTTGTAGTATTTTGGATAAAACAGCGATGTACATGAAGTAAAAAGAAGAAACAGAATTTATTTTTCTACTTTTCTAACCTAGTTTTAATAGTAAAATAGTTGTTTTTTTGTGATTTGTATTAAATATGCATAAAAGGGAAGATAATAATAAAAGGAAAAGGGGACCACACTGATACTTTCCAGATAGAGCGGTAAACTGTGGATGTATGAACTCCAAAAAATGGGCAATACTGTGCAAATGTTCTCCATGGGCATACAATTTTAATGCTAAAAAGTAGCTGATCCATGGGGGACAAGCTGTCATTCCTACAAAGTTAGATAGGTTTAATGGGCACTCTACCTGTGATATCATACAAATAAATTTTTGTGTGTGTATTTTTAATTATGGAGAGTAAATTTGCATTTATGAGTTGAATGAGTGCAGTGTTCATTAGTATAGATAAACTATTAATCCACGCCTTCAGTTCTGGTAGCCATATTTTTTACCACCTAGTGAGAATAACTGACAAAATACCTATAAGATGATTATTGTTGATTGAACAAAAAAATCTATAACAATAATACAATATAATAGGATACCATATTTTTTGCATAGCTTGACGATTGTCAAGCAAACATTTTTAAAATAAATATGTGTCCACTATTCCAGGAATTCTAGTTGTTATAGATATCAAACTCTTCATAAAACATTTTAAACAAAAATTCGAGTTTCCGCCGGAATAAATTAAATTTTCAAGGAAAAAATATACTGTTTTTTCAACAAATAACCTCAAAATGTACTTAAACTTCAAATTAAACGCCGAAAATTGGGCGTTTAATTTATGCGTGGTTTAGGGAGTCTTAAACGCCGTTTATATTTTGGTGCAAGCGAAAATGTCAAATTAAACTCGGTTTACCATTAAACTTAGTTTAATAATATACGGTGCAAGAGCCATGGCTTACGACGTTCACTAGATAATGCGTTCAAATAATCTCCACGATTTGTTAAAACGGCAGAAAATCTAAAAAATGATACCGTGTCTCTTTCATCTCTCATACAGCATTTTAGAACCGAACAAAACGAAGGCATTTTCAATAATATAATAATAAGTACTGTAAATCACGAAAGTATAATTTATTCTCAAAAAGTACTGGTCAAAAACTTAAAAATTGATGTTAACCAAACGGAAATAACAATGCAACTGAACCAAAAACAAACTTTGTCTGCCCCTCAGCAAATATGGTTGACCTGTCAGTGACGTCATTCTGCAATGGTCTATATATTATACGAAACTATCTACTCACAAACTTTCAATCCTCTTGCTCCAAAATTACGTTCTTCATCATGTAAACAAGATTTATTTCTTCCCCCAGGGGGTCAACCCCCCAAGGTTTTCAAAGTAAAAATCTGCTAAAAAGGCGCTTCGCGTAATGATATTCAAGCAGGTCAAGATGCAGTTCGAATGAAATAGTCTACGCGAAGTGCACCGTGGTTGAGGAAAGGCGTTGGAACTCACAAACCGTGTTTCAACATGAACTCAATCCATGCACCCAGTTTCAGCCCTTTAACTCAATCTGCTGAAACTGTGGAGAAAAATAAGAAGTATATACGTAAGAATATACATAATTGGAAAAATTTACGCAAATTTTGATAGTTTGTTTCTACCTCGAAAACAACCTCAGATACCAAATTTTAGCTCATTCGGTTCTACATTGACTGCAACTCAACGTACTTTGCACATTCATCTTTGATGTATTGATGGTAGTATGAAAATTCAAGTCATTGCAGAATTTTTTTTTCGAATAGAATTGAAATAATTTTTATCTTTTAAAAAATTTATGCTTTTCATGATTCAATAGAATATTTATTGAATTTAAAAATATAAAACTTTTAGCAGTTATAGGAATATTTCAATAAATATATGAATGTATATATATTTTGATCAGAAAGAATTAATTGATTTCTATAAATATAATAATATAATATATTATTTTTTTGTACTCAACAGTGAAGTGCAATTTTGTACGCCCCAAAGTGACACGTTTTTAACATACCAAGAAAATGTCAAATTTTATATCGACATATATATATATATATATATATATATATATATATATATATATATATATATATATATATATATATATATATATATATATATATATATATATATATATATATATATATATATATAGATATAATGATAGATAGATTGTTAAATAGAGAGATAGATGAATAGATATAAAGATAGATAGATAAAAATAATTTATATGGCATCACAACGTTTGCTGGGTCAGCTAGTATATATATATATATATATATATATATCTATATATATATATATATATATATATATATATCTATATATATATATATATATATATTTAAATATATATTTAAATAAATATATATATATATATATATATATATATATATATATATATATATATATATATATATATATATATGAAAAACTTGGTTCTCGGGATGAACCGCGTAAAAGATTTGAAAAATCTCGACGTTTCGGCTCCTTTTGCGAAGCCATCTTCAGGAGAATTACAAGGGAAGTTGACTCTGAAGAGTAGGCAGGTTGAGACTTCAGAGTTGACAGGAAGCAGTACGGTTGGTGGAGTAGGCAGTTTGAGACCACGCAATCGTATTATTTCCGATTCCTCCTAATTCGATTCGTGGAGTAGGCAGATTGAGGCCACGTATCTGAATTATTTTCCCTTGTAATTCTCCTGAAGATGGCTTCGCAAAAGGAGCCGAAACGTCGAGATTTTTCAAATCTTTTACGCGGTTCATCCCGAGAACAGCGTTTTTCAAATACTTTCGACCGCGGCAATCTTTCTGACCATCGATCTCTATATATCTTGATATATATATATATAAATAATTATATATATATATAGATATATATATATATATATATATATATATATATACATATATATATATATATATATATATATATATATATATATACTAGCTGACCAAGCAAACGTTGTGATGCCATATAAATTATTTTTATCTATCTATCTTTATATCTATTCATCTATCTATCTATCTATCTAGGTAGTTATCTATCTTTTTATCCATCTATCTATTTAACAATCTATCTATCATTATATCTATCTATCAATCCATCTGACCCGGCAAACGTTGTTTAAATTATTAAAATGGCTATTAAAAAATATGGGTGGTTGATAGAAGGGTGAAAATTTAGAGTTGTATGTATTTTTTAATGCAACATCATAAAAAAATGAAAATATAAAAATTTTGTCCAAAAAATTTATAAAAATTTTTGGGGTGGACATACCCCTAATCACTTAGGGGCGTGCAAAATATATTACGACCTATTCTCAGACCGACTATCATTCTTTATGGCTATTAAAAAATATGGGTGGTTGATAGAAGGGTGAAAATTTAGAGTTGTATGTATTTTTTAATGCAACATCATAAAAAAATGAAAATATAAAAATTTTGTCCAAAAAATTTATAAAAATTTTTGGGGTGGACATACCCCTAATCACTTAGGGGCGTGCAAAATATATTACGACCTATTCTCAGACCGACTATCATTCTTTTCGATTGCCATCTTGCAACCCTATTGTGGATCTATGGATAAAATTCAGAAAAATGAAAATCGCGAAGTCATGACAAAATAAAAATAAAAATCTTGCCAAAAAAATTAAAGTTTATAATCAACAAATAAAAATAGGAGTTGCTCGTAGAGGGTTGAAATTTGGAATTGTATGTATTTTTGAATACTGTATCAGAAAAAAAAGGACAGAAAACTTTGTCTGAAAAATAAAATACAAAATTAAGGGGTGGACCCACCCTCAACATTTAGGGGGATGAAAAATAGATTTTGTCCGATTCTTAGACCTAACCGATAAGCACACAAAATTTCATCAGAATCGGTCGAGTTTCGGAGGAGTTTAACAAATAAAAAACAGGGGTTGATCGTAGAGGGGTGAAAATTTAGAGTTGTATGTAATTCTGAATGTTGTATCATAAAAAAAATAGAACAAAAAATTTTGTCCGAAAATAAAAAATTAAGATTAAGGGGACCACCTTTAACATATAGGGGGATGAAAAATAAATGCTGGCCGATTCTCAGACTTATCCAATATGCACACAAAATTTCATGAGAATCGGTCCAGCCATTTCGGAGGAGTTTAACTTCTAACAACGTGACACGAGAATTTTATATATTAGAGATATATAAATATATATATATATATATATATATATATATATATATATATATATATATATATATATATATATATATAATATATATATATATATATATATATATATATATATATATATATATATATATATATATATATATATATATATATATATATATATATATATAGTAGGAGTATAGTTTTACTAGTTAAGGCCACAAACACAGTCAATTATAATATAATTTTTTACTTCCAAATATCAAAAATTAAAATTACGCGTTTCGACTTATGTCGTTTTATAATTGACTCTATTTGTGGCCTTGACCTAGTAAAACTATACTCCTATTATATAATAAAAGTGGTCAGTAAAATTTGAAGAAAATATATATATATATATATATATATATATATATATATATATATATATATTCTGACATATTCACGAAAAATACAGTTTATAGAATAAATCATATTCTAACTAACTTTTTGTATTTATTTTATTAAATAACTTAATTCAAGTACCAGAAGAACTAGCATGTTATACAAGTTAGAAAATCTATTTTCAGTTCCTGGGTATGAAATTATTAACATTATACCTATTTATTGTAAAACTTTCGCTTTTCTATGCTAGCAGAACAATATACTATTTACATATTTATAATTATATTATTTGTTGTTTGTGAATAAAAGTATTTATAATTGTTTTATTAAACTATGCCTACCTACTAGTTCATTCTAAGCAATAACAGACCATTTGTGTTAGAAAAACGACTTTAATGAACAGTTTACGTTTTGTCACTAAATTCATGCTTCATATATATATATATATATATATATATATATATATATATATATATATATATATATATATATATATATATATATATATATATATATATATATATATATATATATATATATATATATATATATATATATATATATATATATATATATATATATATATATATATATATATATATATATATATATTTATATACTTCCTTTCGTTTAGTTTCCCATAATCTGATTCTGATTCTGCTGCCTTAATAAAAGTGATTGATGAACACAACTTTTATGTACATATACACCTACTATAATATAGTGTATTTCCACATAAAAAAATCCGCAATATTAAAGCAACTTCAAAAATGTATGAACAAAAAAATCAAATTTGAGATATCGAAGCAACCATCACCCAGGCAAAAAAGGAAATTCATTAGTTGTTGATTCAAACTCCCTCGAAATAAATAGGGCATAAACGAAAACTTCTTTAACGGTCTAACTAAAGCTGACTTAATCGTATTTTGACTAAATGCCATAAGTGATAATTGACATACCATTGCCTCAATTTTGGTTTTGACCTGAGATACTTGCAGTTGAAAACACACACACAATATAGAACTACATCGAAAATATGTCTCTTGAATAATTTTCAGACGTATTGCCTAATTTTTATATTTAGATGAACTTTAGGCTAAAAGTCACTTAGGTTAATGGTATTGTCATGGGTATACCTAAACTATTCTCTGTGACAGTTAAGAAAAAATCTTGAGATTTTACATATGAAGTGATATTTATGGTTGGGCATCTTTCAAATATAACATAAGAGGAAAATGTGCCTTATAATTCTCAAGCTTTTATTATCTCAAGAGACCTCTTCAATTCAGTAGGCAAATTCCTCTGTAGAAGTCCTTCCTCGACTTCAGTTCGTAATGGGTCTTCTGGCTGCATTTTCTCTTCATTTTTAGCTATGTTAAACATCCAGCTGTAAAATAATAAAACACAGGTTTTAAATCAAATTGAGTAGAAGTAGTATCCCTAACTATGTACTTCATATTATTGCATGATTAATTATTTGATAAAAGTATTAAAACAATGATTTATAAAAAGAATTTTATTAAATTAAATACGCATGGCGTACGTTTCGGTGGAACTGCGCCTTCTTCAGATGCTAAATACAAACTCAATATATTTCTCTGTTATAACGAACAAAAGAAATGAATAGATGACAAATTGTGTAGAGACAAATTAGTAAAATAGGAATAACCCATTCTAAAATCCTGAAATTGGCTATTTAGGCCAAGCTACAGAGATTTTTTCATGTAAAAAGTGTTAGAAGAAAACCAGCTCCGCCATAGTGTGTAAAATATTTCCACATGACATAGTGATATGTTTATCACTCGACTTTATTATTTATGTCTTTGTTATTAACAATTTTATGCAAAAAATGAAACTATCAGAGTAATCGTGATGATGTCAATAGACTTATTGTAGAAAATTAAAAGATGAAAAAAATGAGAGGTCGGACGACTCGATCAGACCCTCAGTTTAAGGGAAAATTGGAAAAAACCGGCCAAAATGCAGTTTTTTCAAAAGTTCATAACTCGGTTATTTTTGTTGTAGCGTAGATCCTCCGGCCAGTATTAGCTATTGATATGAACTTCAAACATACCTACAAACTTCGAAAATACCTATTATTGGTTTATGGACGAGTAGGCAACATGTAGGGTGTACTATTTTTTCGTGCGGTTGCGAAAAAATCATTTTTTTGATTGCGATTTTGGCGACAAATTATCAGCAAAACACGTATGAAATAAGGGATGGTTGTCCTAAATAAACCCTTTCAGCTGAATATTTTGTTAGACATAAAATATGGAATAAATAAAAAAAAAATTCTATGGAATGAAACTTTCAGGTGGAGAGTTTTATCTGGGACACCTTGTATAGATATACTTACAAGTATAAAACAATTACTATAGCAGAAATACTTCCTGTAACCAAATAGATGGCTCCGGGAAAAACCAATAGAGTCTTTATATAAATGAACGAATACAATGGGCCAAAAAGGATGGGGGTCAGACCTTCACATATTCCAAAGACAGAATTGGATTGGCCCAATTCGTGAGGTTTTACAATTTTTGCCATCATCGCCCTAAGTGCTACAAGGTTCGCCCCGCCTAGAATTTCAGCTGCAGCACCTGAAAATATTCAATTAATTTTTTTCTTTGATTTCGAAAATGATCGTTCCTGAATATTCACTAAATTTTGCGCTTTAGAAATTTTTATTACCTACCTATGAAAATACTATCAGTGTTGCTAATGATTCATGAGAAAATAGTGATTCAAACAAATATTTCAAAAACAAGTGTTTTTATGTAGCTCCTAATTGAAATGGATTTACATAAAGTAATGGCCTCCAATGTTCCATTACATAAGTACAAATAAATATATATATATATATATATATATATATATATATATATATATATATATATATATATATATATATATATATTTATATATATATATATATTATATGTACATATATATATATATATATATATATATATAATATATATAGATATATATAATTTTATATATATATATATATATATATATATATATATATAAATATATGTTCAGAAAGATTTCCGCGGTCGGAAGTATTTGAAAAACTTGGTTCTCGGGATGAACCGCGTAAAAGATTTGAAAAATCTCGACGTTTCGGCTCCTTTTGCGAAGTCATCTTCAGGAGAATTAGAAGGGAAAATAATTCAGATACGTGGCCTCAATCTGCCTACTCCACGAATCGAATTAGGAGGAATCGGAAATAATATGATTGCGTGGTCTCAACCTGCCTACTCCACCAACCGTACTGCTTCCTGTCAACTCTCAACCTGCCTACTCTTCAGAGTCAACTATTGAATTATTTTCCCTTCTAATTCTCCTGAAGATGGCTTCGCAAAAGGAGCCGAAACGTCGAGATTTTTCAAATCTTTTACGCGGTTCATCCCGAGAACCAAGTTTTTCATATATATAATAATAATAATAATAATAAATACGTTTATTCAGTTATGATTTACAGTAAATTGACTACATGATTTATAGTAAATTGATAACATGTTTTAAAAACCTATGGAATAAACAGAATAAATCACTGAAGCTGTTGACACAGCTTGTGCGTGATATATATATATATATATATATATATATATATATATATATATATATATATATATATATATATATATATATATATATATATATATATATATATATGAAACTAGGTCCAAATTCGGAACAAACCAGATTAAAATGGACTAACGGCTTTGATGCAGATTTAAATAATAATTTCTTATCGTATTGATTCAGTAGGTATTTTGACTGTCGGGAAAAGCGAAATCTTACGCTTCTTCAGAGCCCCGAGATGATATCAATGAACGAAGATTCATATTGGATCCAACTGTTGCAAATCGTAGCAAGCTGAAAATACTTCTGAGGTAGAACATTCCATATTTTCGCGGTTTGGTTAAAAAACACTTTCGCTTAAACTGGTGTTCTTGGTGCTGGGATGTGCACAGAAAAATGGTGTGTATTATCTGCATATCTGATATGTGGAATGAGTTATAATATTGGTGGTATAATGGAGGCAATTGGTGCAAAAAACTTGCAGTTATAATATCAGTAATAGAGACACAAGTCGGCAACCTTCCTCTGATGAGTGAATGAAGATGAACTGTTAACGACTGGTCGTGTAGTAAGTAGCACCAATGCTCTTTCCTGAATTGAGTCAAGAAGTTGTAAGGAGTGCACAACTCCTAGCTCCAACCACGAGAAATATTTCAATGCTGGACTAATTTGAGCCTTCTGAAGCGCGGCGTAAAATGACATATTCACCGCTCAAAATTAATGAGTTTGTAACTGAACAAGAAAACGGTGTCATGGGACACCAGGTAGGAACGAAGTTCCTTGATAATATAGAATAGAAGGACCACAATTTGCGAAAACGAAACATGTGCGTGTCGGGGCGCACGACAGAAGTGATAACTTCTACTAATTCAAGTTGAAATAATTAATCTTGAAATGTAGGGCTAAGAGCTCTTACGAGATTGTAAATAAAAAAATTTAAAAAGCCAGGAGTGACCTCTTGGAATCGAACCCACAAATACGGCACACCAGGGTTCAGTACTTAGACCACTCGGTCGTCAACGCAATGTAAAAAATAGACGCAAGAGTGTATATAACGAGAGGATAACATATCGCCACGCTATATAATTATTGAATATAAATCTAC
Organism: Cynegetis impunctata; assembly: GCA_030704885.1. Lineage (NCBI taxonomy): Eukaryota > Metazoa > Arthropoda > Insecta > Coleoptera > Coccinellidae > Cynegetis > Cynegetis impunctata. The sequence goes on from JARQZK010000760.1 coordinate 552,213, forward strand.
AATACGTGGTCATTATATTATGGAACAAATTTGTAAAGCTTTATCTCTTCATTATGCCATATCTGATTCCTATCGTAATCTTTTCTTTTATGCATATAACTACTACAAAATTATTTCGATGTTTCACATCTGACGTTTTCAAGTACATGAATTAATGAGGACATATAATAATGCATTGGCGATTGACGTGGCGGAGTGGGATCAGAAAGAGAAGGGATGAGAGAACGGAAAGAAAAAGGGAGAAAGAGAAAGGTATACAATATTCACTTGTGTTAACTAAAAGCGTGATTTTCGTCAGTCTAGTTCCGTCACGCTTTTAGTGTCGCATATTTCTCAGTTTGACCCCGCAGCGAAACCCCTATCTCCTCTAAGCCTGCCTTAAGGAACTTTGTTCCAAAAATATTGAAGAATCTAAGTATTTACTTACCAAAATAAAATACGAATCCTGTTGGTGCAAATGCATATATCACAGAAGCAGTCATCTTACTGCACATTGCAATGATTCCCAATGTAACGTCTCTCAATTTCAAATATTTAGTTAAACCCGCCAAGGTAATGAAGTTTCCTAAAAATTATTTATATAAATTGGTGAAACACACAAATTGAAAAAAAGCGCCTTTTCGTAAACAAATAATAATAATAATAATCTTTATTGTACATTTGGCAAACATGCGTGTACTCGTCAATATAAACAGTGATGTAAATCCTATTTCTATGTTACAAACACATAAATTATACAAATATAATCGATACTCACAGAAAAATACAATTTACAATTAAAAGTATACTAGGATAATAAACTATCTAGTCAAAAATTCGGAAAAGGAATAGAATGCGTTACTTGCAAAGGTACTTTCTCATAGCCGGCCTGAAGTTTTTAAAGGGTAACTTCCTCAAGTGGAGAGGCAAATTATTGTATACAATTATCGCAATGTAATGTGGGGACCTCCTGAATAATGATGTACAATATTTTGTTAGCACCATGGTATTCGAGTTTCTGGTTCCATGACCTCTACTTCCCAGCATTTCAAACTTATGTAGGTTTTATTCGCATATAGTGCTGCGTTAAATATATAGATGGTAGAAAATGTTAGAACTGACTTCATTTTGAATACCTATCTCCTTACATTAATCTAGTGGTCAAAGTCCAAAAATCAACCTAATCAGTCTCTTCTGAGCCACGGAAACTCTGTGCCAGTGCACTGCACTGCCCCATAGTATTATGTTGGATGAGAGGCGTCAATATGCTAGACTATAATACACTGCCACCAAGTCGCTCTCATCGATGCAACTTCTCAGCTGAAGTAGGGCAAAATATGCTCTATTTAGCATCTTTCCAACATTTTCAATATGCCGATCAAACTTTAGTATCCACGATGGTTCCAAGATATCTGAAGTTATCAGCAAAGGTAATGTCGGCCATAGGTATAAGAGGAATTGCGTTTGAAAATTCATGAATATCGTTTTTTCACGATTCAATTCAAGCCTGTTTCTTTGACACCAGACATCCATCAGTTTGCAGACAATGGCCATACCAGCACCCAAATCAACTGCGCTACAACCAGATACCACCACCGCCTCATCATCTGCATACATCACGCTTTGACTGTTCAATGAACTGCGGTAAATCGTTCACAAATATAACAAAAAGAAAAGTAACCAGTATCCCAAATACTGGTTGCTTTTCTCCGATAAGCATGCACATTTAATTAATTTCCACAAAGCGTCCCATAATCACTAATCATTTACGGGAATGGAAACAAAAGTATGTGTAATACAAACTTAGAAAATCAAGTTAATAAATTTGTTACTTGCTTGATACAAGTATTTATTGTTCACATACCTACTTCTAATGTACCTACAGGGTGGGCATATTTCGATGTTTGTATGGGATATCACGGTAACTATAGGAGATACAAAAAAATGGAGGGCGAATTCTATTTTTTGGAGACAAATTCAGTGGTTATTTGTTTTCGAGTTATACACAAAAGTCCGATTTTTCTACTTTTAGACTAGTGTGAATATCATGGTTGTTTGTGAAGTTAAGAGATAATAACTTTTACATTCCTAAAGCACTTTCACTGTATAATCTAGTGGAGTCTAGTAAATTTGAAAAAAAATTTCGAGTTATGGCCTGAAGAAGTATTTTTTTTAAGTGGGAGTCATAGTTGTCTCTGGTTTGGTTGAAACGGATTTTTTTTTCTCTTTCTAACGATATATCATATGTCAGGTCGCTTCCGATGTGTAAGTCTTTAAAAGAGAAATTAATATTTCACTAAATTTCTTTTTGCGTTTGTCATCTATGACAGAGTTTGTCCATTTCTTTCCGTCATGATATCAATTAACTGATTTACTCTCTCAGTTCAATTGAAGCCATCCAGAAACCTCACAGCGAAAATACTATTGTTAATAACATCGCTGACCTTATAAACGCTATCCTGAACACCAAAAAATCCCCGACTTTGATGTGGATTCCCTCCCACTGTGGCATTGAGGGCAATGAGAAGGTGGATGCAGCTGCAAAATTAGCTATCACAGATGGTCGTTATATAGAAGCAATGACAAACTATGATCTAAGTAACCTCTGCAAAAATAAAATAAAAAACAAATGGAAAACAACCTGGCAACTACAAAGATCGAAGCTTGCACTGATAGACCCTACGATAAATACAAATCCGCCATTTACACAAATACGACAAAACATTGTAACTCTGGGAAAACTTAGAATCGGTCACACAAGAGGAACGCAGCAATACCTACTAAATAAAGATCCTCCTTCATGGTGCCAAGCATGTAACGCACAACTCACCATACCTCATATCATCCTAGAATGTCAACTATTCGAAATCCAAAGAAGACTACACAACGTAAGCAACAAAATGGAGGAAGCCCTCAACATCAGTTCTCAGTCTTGCATCAATACATTATCTTTCATTAAAGAAATCAATTTCAAAATTTAAATTGTATAAATTTTACGATAACCAAATCATGTAACACAAACAATACCTACTATGTACATCTGAGCGAACTGACACCGCTAATGACCTAGATGTCGAAGCGGAAATAAATAAAATAAATAAATAAAAAAATTAACTGATTTAATTGTAAAAGTCAGAATGGCGTACGAAAATTACGAGGAATATGATATGTAAGAAAGCTTTATTCTAAAAAATAACAGTTGAGATATTGCATCTAAGATATATTTCAATCGTTAACCAGAAAGAAGGCAACGTAATATAGTTATTTTCCTAACAAGTGCGGAAAGTGATACTTTCCCGCACGCGACTGTAGTTGACCCGAACGACGCGGAGCGGAGTTCGGGCAAGCAGTCAAGTGCGGGAAAGACACTTTACGCATGAGTTAGGAACATTATTTTTTCTACGACCGTATATACAAAAAAGTATACCAACTCATTTTTAAAAAATTATTTTATTCCAACAAACATAATAATATACAAAACTTTAACTAAAAACTACTAATTATTATGAATATTATTATTGAAAACACAATTTGTTGCATTCTGTAGACTAGTAAGAATTGTCGGTCCAGTGGAGTTATTTGGTTTCAACTGGAAGGTAGATGACGTCGATGAGGATGGCATCGGTTGCAGGTCGCATAAAGATAACGATGACGGTGACGGCAACGGTTTTAAGTCATTTGTAGTACAGAGAATTTTATTTGATATAATATATATAATATAATATATAATATAATTTCATTTGATATATTATTTTTTCTACAAGCGCTTATACGAGATCGATTAGATTTCAACACACAGATCAAATTTGATATATTCAAATAATTTGATACTAATGACATATTATGTTAATTCACATATCGTTTCCATAGTAACGTCGTCGGTGGCGTTCGGTGCATAGAGACATATCATTATTCAGGGAAAAATCCCCGCTATTCCATTCCCGCACTAGTGCGGGAAAGTGACACTTTCAAAACTAAAATAATAATAATAATAATAATCTTTATTTAGCACTTGGCTAGTTATTGAAAGAAATACAAATATTTTCAAAACGTGTTGTTAGTTACAAAAATAAACATTATCTTACTATGTTTCCCTTAAAAATGTACAAACTCTTTTAATAAAAATTTTCAAATTAGGAGCATTCTTTATTATCCCGGGAAGAGCATTAAAGATGCGAACACCTTCACAAAATAAGGATTTTTGTAAAGTTGCCGTTTTAACCCACTGAATGTTGTAGTCTTGGCCTGAACGAATATTATATTCATGAAAGTTTGATCTTTTTTTCAGAAGATCGTTAAGATATTTCGGTAATTTTTTATGCTCTATTTTATATATTAAAACCAGGTTCGCCTTCTTAATGCTCTGCCCGACAGATAACCAATCCAAAGCCTGCAGCATGCTTACTATTGGGGTATATTTATTACAATTAAGGATAATGCGCATTACTTTATTTTGCTGAATTTGTAGTCTATTTATACTTTCCTGAGTACAAGATATTAATAAGGAACAACAATAATTAAAGTGCGGTGAAACAACTGTGTTATATACAAGTATTTTTGCCCATTGTGACAAATAACTTGAAATGCGACGAAAAAATCCAATTTTTTTACCTAATTTTTTACATAGATAATCTATCTGATTAGAAAAACTAAGTTCGGGATCCAAGAAAATACCCAAATATTTTATTTCAGAAACAAAATCAATTTTAGAGCCATTTATGTTGAGGGCTAACCCAGACTCAGCATATTTTCTACAGTTTGTCTTTGAACCTATTACCATACATTTTGTTTTTGATGTGTTCAGTTTCAATTTATTTTGGCAAAGCCAGTCATACAAGATTTTTAGTTCATTGTTAAGGGTATTTGACATTTCCCAAAAATCATTTCCTGCTACACAAATAAGAGTATCATCCGCAAATAAATTAACAAATGATTTTTTCAATACTATATGAATATCATTAACATAAGCAACGAAGAGTAGAGGACCCAGCACACTTCCCTGCGGGACACCCCATTCGTTTTCCCTTTTACTTGAAAGCCTTTTGTCTACTTTAGTCATTTGATACCTGTTGCTCAGATAATCCTTTATCCATTCTAATGCACAGCCACTTACACCATATAATTCAAATTTTTTAATAAGGATACAACGATCAATTGTTTCGAAAGCTCGCTGCAAGTCTACGAACACGCTAAGTATCACTTTATCTTCATTTATCTCCTTACGCCACGTTGCACACACATATTGTAGAGCCGATTCACAAGAATGGTTACTCCTAAATCCGGACTGGCCGACAACTGATTACCCTCAAAATAATACCTTAGTTGCCGACAAACAATTGTTTCAACGATTTTATCCACTACAGGTAGTAAATTAATTGGCCTAAATTCAGCTTGAACCTTAGGTTTGGAAACCTTGGGTATGGGAACTATAACACTGGTATTTAAATCACCTGGTATCTTTCCTTTTTCCAAAGAGGTATTCACAATATAAAGAAGAGGATAACCTATTACACAGAAGAGTTCTTTTATCAATTTGATATTTAGCGATTCATCACTGATACTCTTATTTACAAAACCACACACAGTTTTTTTAAGTTCCGAGAAAGTAATTGGCCTAAAATTAGCAAGGGTATCCACGCAATATTTCTCTATCTTGGAATTCCAGTCGATTCTTTCTATACTATTTGAAATTTCATTTATGCTATCAGCGTAAAAATTTTTAAAATTTTCTTCTATTGGTCCATCATACTTTCCACAGTCTATATCAGTGAAATAGTTCTTTTAGAGTTCTCCACATTTTTTTCCCATCTCCTTTGCACCTGTCTATGTTTTGATCATAGTGTTTTGTTTTTTCAGTACGTAATAATGAAGTAACTCTATTTCGCTTAGTTTGATACTCTCTCCAATCTTCACCATTTCTTGTCAATATAAATTTTGCATATGCTCTATCTCTGCTTCTCTGTGCCTCTTTGACTGTCCTTGTAATCCACGGATATTTTGTGAAAATCTGTTACTTCTGTACTGGAGCTATTTTATTCACTGCCCTTTGAATAATGTCTATAAAATCTGAGTATACGATGTTTACATCTGTAGAGGTGTAATTCCAGTTTGCTCCTGTTAATTCTTTCATTACTTCAGAGATGGCATCACCAGTTAAATTTCTTCTGTAAAAAGACTCCTCCCTCACAGGGTTATCTGAAAATTCTAATTTAACACCAATTATTTCATGATCACTCAGCATTGGAAAATCTCTTGGAACTTCGTTGGCATCAAAATCATTGGTAATTATGTGATCAATTAGTGTGGATGACTTATCAGTTATTCTAGTTGGTTTTCTAACAATTTGTGTAAATCCAGCCGCTTTTATACTTTTTATCAAGTTTTTTGAGTCACTGTCATTCTTTATAAGGTCCATATTCAGATCTCCTAAAATCACAGCCCTTAGCTTAAGAAAACTGCTATCAAGTTTTATGTCTAAATAATTCAGAAATTCTTTACAATTTCCATTTGGGGATCTGTAGATGGCTCCTACCACAAGCGTATCCCTCTTTATATGCACCCTTATAAACAATGCCCAATAGCTGTAGTCAACAGTCTCGTTGCAAAGTACCGTGAAATTTATGCCATTTTTTATGTAAACAAGAGCACCTCCAGTGTGTCTGCTGTTTGAATAGCAAACCACTGCATGATAACCGGGTACAGATACTTCTCTATCATCAATTTCTGGGGTAATATGGGTTTCACTTATGCAAACAATCAATGGGTTTCGACTCTGCAACAATTGTCTTACCTCCAGAATGTGTGATGTGAGTCCTTGAATGTTTATATGTAAAATCAACATACTATCCATTGATAAAAATGCTTTGGGCATGTACTTTGATGGCTATATGTACTGAGTCCTAGCTTTGGCTCTTTCCTGTGCCCTTTGATAACAGACGCAGTTCCTATCAAAAACAGTATGCTTAAAATCTATGTTTGGGATCTTCAAAACCTCAAGAGCATATTTACAATTAGTGCATTCTTTCACAGTTGATTTACAATCCACACTTTTATGACTCTGATTGCACAACGGACATACAATATTTTGTTGTTGGCATTGCATCGCTTTGTGCCCATATTTCCAGCATTTGTAACAACGCAAGACGCCAACATACTCGTAGAAAAACGTTATTTTCAAGAGATTAAAAGAAAATCTCATTGATTGCGGATCATTAAACAAAGAAAGTCAAAAAAATTACAAAATCGAAGATGTTTAAAGTTTTTGTTGCTGTTGCGTGTTTCCGAAAATGTTACAAAATGCTCCTAAATATTCCTTAAAATTTCTTTATGTTTCGGCAACAAATGTTGATTGTTTTCACTTGTCACCCTTCAAGCTACGATTCCACCGTAGGAACATTTTTGTTGCTGTTGCGTGTTTCCGTAAATGTTTCAAAATGTTCCTTAAAATTTCTTTATTTTTCGACAATAAATGCTGACTTTCTACTTGTCGCCGTTTTCCATTTTGAGCGGTAAACTTCAAAAGAAAATAGGAAACATGTGTCAACAAATCCGTGTTGCTATCGCAGTGGAAACGTATCGAGAACGCAACTAGTAAACATTCGTGTCGCAGATTTTCAGTGTGCAGTGAAGTACGAAAACGAATAAATATATAGCTACGTTTCCACCGGAGGAAAATCGAGGAACATGTACGTTGCTGTTGCTTGTTTCCGTAAATATTCCAAAATCTTCCTAAATATTCCTTTAAATTTCAGTGGAAACAAGAAATTCACGTATGTTGCCACAAGTTTCTACCTATGACATTAAAGAGAAACATTTATTTATTTATTTACTTAGGTATCCACAACTTACAAAGCTTATTACTCTAATAATTAAGAAATAAGAAATATACACACACACAAAAAAAAAGCTGTAAGTATTAATAAAAGTAACTTGAATTAAATATTAAACATCAGAATTCAGAAGTCACCCCTGTGCCTCTTCAATGCACTTTTTATCCCAGAAAGGGACATTGAAAAAAATCAACATTATTCTGTATTTTATTACTAAAGCGATTTATACGGCAAAGGGGCGAATTCTGCGCCGAATAAGTATTTCTTAGCGGTAGGTGAAACAACTCACCAGCCCTTAGAGACCTCTGCGGAACATTTATATAGATATGCGCGAGAACAGCGGGGTTGCTTATTAAATTGTTGACGATTTTGTACAGGAAAAGTATATCGGAAATAATTCTACGATCAAACAAAGAAATAATGCAAAAGAGATCCCGCGCCAGGGAGTAATCACCATTGGGGATTAAATAATTGGCTTTATGAGAAATAAATATTAAAAATTCATTCTGAATCCTTTCCAGGCGGTCTATATACCATCTGTCTTGGCAAAAATTAATTTACTGAGGACAAAAGAGTTGAATAAACAGAAAAGCGATCTAACATTTCTGAATGACTCACACTTCCTACGGATGTAACCCAGCATCCTAGAAGACGAGTTAATAACGGAATCGATGTGTAGATCAAAAATGATCTTTTGCAGAGGCGACTTTCTGAAGAGATACATCCCTTATGCAATAAATGTGGTTTACCTGATTCAAGTTTCGCGTGAAAGTCATAGAAATACACTTGTCCAAATTAAGAAATAAACAGTTCTCATCGCAGAAACCGGCAAGACGGTCAATGTCGTCCTGCAGCTTGTCACAATCTTCAGGATTAGTTATAGAAGTGTAAACCTTTAAGTCATCCGCGTAAAGCAGGAAATCACAATGACGGAAGCAATGCCTGATTTCATTAATATAAATAATGAAAAATAAAGGTCCCAGATGTGACCCCTGGGGTACCCCAGACGAGGTAACAAATGATTTTGAGCGAAATCCCTGGATTGAGACGAATTGTGAGCGATTTTTGATGTATGAGCAACAAAATGTTCCTCCGGTGCTCAAGAATGATTTTTAACCACTTGAAAATAGCTTTATTAGGTTGTCTCCTTTCTGGATAGCGATTGAAATATATCTCAGATGCAATATCAAAACTGTTATTACTTTGAATAAAGTTTTATCATTTACATACATTACGTAAAGACAATAGTGTCTCAGAAAAAAGTAACGAAATAGAAAAAAATCGAAAAACAACAGCAAAAAAATAAGTTCGTGGCTGGGGCGAAGAACTCCTTACTTACCTATCAATTGAATGACAAATTGAAATGAAGTATAAAAGCTGTAATTCACCTCGTTCCAACCAAATCTTAATCTTACACTTAAATATGTAATTGGTATTTCTCCTGAAATGAAATAAACCGTTTAGCATTGTCCAGGAATAAATAGAGCAATGATAATGATATTGATAACAGTTTGTATTGTATGATTTATGACGCACTGTTTCAAGGACAAATTCTTAACATGTTTCATATATAATTTTAATTATATAGGAATTTAGGAGAAATGTTCAGGAAAATAAACAGCTACCAAAAACTGCATTGATGAACAAGTACAGGGTGTCCCATTTTGGGTACCTACTTTTGAATGGTATCTCCATTATTTTTGAAGATATAGGGTTGCGGTTTTCGCGACACTGTGCTACTTTTTCGTAAAACTTAAGATGTCGTCAACAGAATTTTAATAGACCTTTAAGTTTTTAAGATACAGGGCGTTTTTGAGAATTTTACATATTGGGATCCCCGTCGTAACGCCGTTATTCTTCATCGCATCGAAAAGGTAATATAACATACTCATACATTTTTTGTATGATGTGTGGTGCAGATAATTTTTGTTAAATATTTACTATTTTCGAGTTATAAAGCAAACTTATGTTTTTTTGAATGGAATACTCTGTATATTTATAGACTAAAAAATTGTCTTTTTTTTATATATTTTTAAAAATATATGATAGTATAAACTTTTTCTCAGAAACGCGCAAATAAAGGACAATTTTCTGAAATTAAATGCATAATTCAATAGTAGGCCATGGATATTGTTCACGACAAGAAACAAAAATAAAGGTCAAACTAATATCAACGGTTTTTGGATCAAAATTTGGTTTATAAAGGTGTTTATTTTCGTTCTTTTGGTATTATTATTATTTAATTGATATTAATCAATGTCTTCGAATAATGCAGGGTCTGGAAATTATGAAAAATATTATATACTGGTATGTTTTATACAGAGTAATGAAGTTCTGAAGAAGCTTCGGAATTATATTTCCTAAGGTAAGTAAGCTATAATGGCTATGAGAATCTCTATTATCATTTTAATTCTTTTCTTGTTAGATATCCAGAAAGAAGGCAACCGTTTTTTGAGATATTTGCTCCTTTAAGAGCAAATTTAGTTGAGCACGGATCATTTGTTCACCCACGTGCTAAACTATACAACAAAGATAACAGGGAAAGAAAAGAGATAGATAATTTGGGATATAAGAAGCAACACCTTTGTCCTTATAGAAAAATTGAGAAGGAAATTGGTGTGCCAAAAACTGACAGCATTGCAGAACTTCGAGAGGCAATTCATTTAGCCAACTGTGTTGTTTTATTATATGTGAAAATGGTTAAACTTTCATTTCTCAATCATGTTGAATAAATATATCAAATAATAAAGAAAAAAAGATTCTTACCCATGGAAGGGCCGATAGATAATGTTATTAGAATCATAATAAATATCATCTTTTGCCTCCTATTTCCCTCTCCCTTACCGAAGCACGTTTCGAACATACTTTTGATATGTTTCAGGGCAAACATCTCTCTAAACGATTCTTTAGTTGGCTCTATTTCTGGCGATGTTATTTCTTGTTCTTTCATCACGAAGATGCAATATAAAAGGCATCCTACCATAATCGAACAGACTATAGCATATACTCCTATAAAACCAACAGAATGCAGTACTATTCCAGAGAGCAACATTCCAACAGACGTTGCTATCGTTTGTGCCATTGTTATTGTTCCTATTCTCACTGTTTTACTTTCATCGTCACCCATACTTCCTACGTAACTATATATGCCAAGGAGTAGAACTACGTAACCACCGGTTAACGTATTAGGAACAAAATCTGACAGCCATGAGAACTGCATCTTGAGCTCCATGAAATAAATCGAACATAAAAGTAGCAAACTGGAGCTAATGATTCCACCTGAAATAGACATTGGAAAAGTTCGTGAGCATCCCATTAATTGCATGAGATCATTTTGGCGATTTTTTGACTCCCCCTCCCCCCTTAGTGAGATGTCGTGAGTTCTTGCTCGACCCCCGAATCTCACGTGAGATTTAAAAAAAATGTTATATGAATGAGTTAATCTGTGCTAATTCTACCAGTTCATGTAAATTAGTAATATTTTATAAAAATGTGAAAAAATAAAGTTAATAATGAAACAATAGTTGTAATAAGTCACAGTTTTTTTTCAGTGAAAATTATTAGTGCATCGTATGTTTATTATAAAAGGTTATGGCATTATTTTTTCATGAATAATATTTACATCGTACCGTATATGACAAAGAAATATTTACTCCAAAAAAAGTATTTACCAATAGTTAACGAATAATGATAGAAAAATACTTTTTCATATTTAATAAATGAATAAATTATTCTCAATAAAATTAATTTATTTATAGTTGATAAATTCTTCCATCAGTGAATAATTAAACCGCGATGAATATTTTTATGAATGATTCAGTTATATTTTAGTGGAGAAATATTTTTACTCAAGTTGACTCAGTTTTCTCGTAATTTTATACTGTTTCTTGCGAAAAAAAAAATTTGATGAGACCACTCCCTCCCGCACGTGTGATTGAGTGAGATTTTCCTCGGCCCTCTTCACCCCCTAAACACCTCACGTAATTAATGTATGCCCCCTCAGAGCTCCGACACTAAGGCCGTATTTTTCACGCGAAATGCATCTCGTCGAGATGTGATTCTAACGGATTGAATTATACGTTGAAAAATAGCGCTTAGATAGCAGACCGAATTAAAAAGAAGAAAATTATTGGAACGATGTTCCTTACGGCTGGATTGGAGGAGATATAGTCCAGTCAATGACGATAAAAAAAGTATAAACTGTGTATTTATCCCATACAGCACCGATTTGTATGAAAATTTGGATTAAAGTTCTACTTACCATCTATTTCAAAGTCTACCCTGTACCGACGGTTGCTTTTTCTCTGAGGGTGGATGCCACCCCTTATTGGGATTGAAAAATTTCCATTAAAAAGAAGTACGGAAATCGATGAATTGACTAATTCTAAGCATCTTTTGTTCTAAAAAGTTTTTTCTGAAAGTCAATACTTCGCGACTGAATTTGTCGGTTTTCAGGCAAAAAAACCACGTTTTCAGATAATTTATCGCGAATAACTGGAAAAATATGCATTCTGTCGAAAAACCTGTAGAGAGCAAAATTATAGATTATAAAAAACAAAGAAAATCGTGTATTCATGATGTATTCTGACCCAATACAAACGAAATTATTGATTGTCGAAAGTTGATTGGTATTTACCTCTATGTGTACTCATCAATATACTAATTCATACAAGTCCTTCAAAAAAACATTTTGTAGGTTTTTTTAAAAGCTATAAGCTCATCTAAATCAGATCTTATTTTTAAAAAGGTTCATGCTAAAAGGGCTAAAAAGGTACTTTGCGCGAACACACGCAAGCTTTAAATGGCCATATCTTACTTAATTTTCATCCTATAAAAAAAATTAAACGCCAACATCTTCAACTAAGAAAAAAATACAATTTCGTACTCTACAAAATTTTGCATATCATTAATATTTTTTGAGTTATTTTGAAGAAAAGGCGATTTTTCGCTAAATTACGAAAATGATATCCTCTCTTCAAACTCATTTTTTTTCAAAAAGAAGTACTTTAAACTGGTCAAACACTCAGAACGTATTATAAAAACATAAATGAAGTGAATTGTAAAGTGGCAACGATTTTTTTCAAATAGGGTGGAAGAGAGGGTGAGATATTCACTATTTTTTTCCAACGAAAAAATAGGAATCGACATTACTATCTTCATAGCACGCTTAGTTTTGATGCTAGGAACTTTTATGAGAAACGAAAATAAAGGTTTTTTAAAGGACTTTAAAAAAAGTTTTGTGAGTTTTCGAAAAATGCGTTTGTTCTTGGTTATTGTACGTAGAGACTTTCCATTTTGGCGATTGAAAATACCAGTCACCTTTCAACAAGCAACAATTCCGTGTGTATTGGATCTGAATACATCACAAATACACAATTTTCTTTGTTTTTTTATAAACTATAAATTTGCTGCCTACATTTTTTTCGATATAATGCATATTTTTCCAGTTATTCGCGAAAAAGATTCTGAAAACGTGGTTTTTTTGCCTGAAAACCGACAATTTCACCCGCGAATATGTGGAAAAGTATTGACTTTCAGAAAAAATTTCGTAGAACAAAAGTTGCTTAAAATTAGTCAATTTATCGATTTCCGTACTTATTTTCAATGAAAAATTTTTCATCCCCAAGAAGTGGCAAGGGTGCCATCCACCCCCAGGGAAAAAGCAACCCCTGCCACAGGGTAGACTCTGAGATAGATGGTAAGTAGAACCTAAATCCAATTTTTCATGAAAATCGGTGCTGTAAGGGACAAATATACGGGAAAATGGTCATTGACTGGACTAATAGGGATTTTGGTGCGCGACCAAACTGAAAAAAATGTGAGACTAAAACCGTAAGAAAAACACATAACGAAAGTGCAACGCGCATGCGTTATTCTTTCTCTATCTTTCTTTTCTCCTTCTGTCACGACATATACATGAAATTCTTGTCCAAGCACGCCCTAACGACACAAGTACATCCCCTGTACATCCCAGGTAGGTACGTCCTTCATTTGCTACTAGGACGTCCCTGGGATATCTTTTGTCGGGACATGGTACCTACTAGGGACGTCCCAGGGACGTCCCAGGGACATCTACTTTCCACCGAAAAGGACACCCATGGGATGTCCTTCTGGTATGTCCCAGGGATGTCCCGAAGATATATATGAGGTACAGCTCCTGGACGTCCTGGCATTTCCATTTCCTTGATTCATATAATTTGAAGAATTTTATGGAAAATTTGGAGAAAAAAAATTCAAAGATTCTCAACACAAAACAAGTTTAATTCATAAAAGAATGTAACATTGTGTTAAAATATGATAATTATTACAGAAAACGACAAATAAAAACTCATTCTATACATATATATATATATATATATATATATATATATATATATATATATATATATATATATATATATATATAAGAGGAGGGTAGTCGCTGACTAGTTTAGAGGAAAACTATTTGTAGGGACTGCAGCAATGTAAAAGGAAACTCTTTGAAGTTTTTCCAATCTTTCGGAATCGTTTATTCCATCATCAGGGAGAGTCTATCGTGAGGATGATTACATGTTGATAATATGTTGATAATACGATATAAGAAACATTGAAAATGATGCTATTTGTTAAAAAATTAGAAAAGTTGATACATTTTTGAAGTTATAATTAAATTTCTGAACGAAATGACAAATCGGTGTCACTCATTTTTTTATTTTTTTATTTTCAAATTGAAGTTTGACATTATTTCGTTACGTTAAATTAATTTGATTTAGTGTTATTATATATCAAGTGAAAGTAAAAAAGAATAAATTTCACTCAAATGGCTTATATCTGTTTTTTTTATTGATGGATTTATTACCTTATATAAAAAAAATAACACCTAAACTGACCAGAATTTTTCAATCTTTTGAAAACATCAAAATTGCAAATAGAACAGTTATTTCAATGAGACAAATATATTCGAAAGTAAAAGACAAAATTCCTATTTTATCACTCACAAATGTTGTTTATAATATCCCTTGTCATGATTGTGATAAGAATTATATTGGCCAAACAAAAAGACTATTAAAAGACAGAATCACTTCTCATAAGAGTGATAGTAGATTACACCCTGAGAGATGTGCTTTAGCTAAACATGTCAATGATTGTGACCACCAGATGAACTACCTTTCAACAACTGTTCTTGCAAGAGAATCACATCTTTCAAAAAGATCTTTCTTAGAAATGGCCTTTATTTATCAAGACAATAAATCCATCAATAAAAAAACAGATATAAGCCATTTGAGTGAAATTTATTCTTTTTTACTTTCACTTGATATAAAATAACACTAAATCAAATTAATTTAACGTAACGAAATAATGTCAAACTTCAATTTGAAAATAAAAAAATAAAAAAATGAGTGACACCGATTTGTCATTTCGTTCAGAAATTTAATTATAACTTCAAAAATGTATCAACTTTTCTAATTTTTTAACAAATAGCATCATTTTCAATGTTTCTTATATCGTATTATCAACATATATGTAATCATCCTCACGATAGATTCTCCCTGATGATGGAATAAACGATTCCGAAAGCTTGGAAAAACTTCAAAGAGTTTCCTTTTACATTGCTGCAGTCCCTACAAATAGTTTTCCCCTATATATATATATATATATATATATATATATATATATATATATATATATATATATATATATATATAGGGAAAAAATATTTATATATATATATATATATATATATATATATATATATATATATATATATATATATATATATATATATATATATATATATATATATATATATATATATATATATATATGATAAATCAACAAAAGAATAGAAAAAAACTACAAAAAACTACCAACAAAAACTCATTCTAAATATAAATTCATATGATAAATAAACGAAAGAAAATGCTAATTCGATTCAATGTTTGAAGAAAGCTGTTAATATGAGTGGAAAATACGAAGGACCTCTGTCGCTCACGTTTTTTCATTGAAAACGTGAATTATTGAAATGCAAAAAACACCACTCATATAATAGTTATTCACGATACAAGTGAGTTAACAGCATCATTAAGATACGCGTGTAACCACACAAGTGTCTTAATGGGGTAATGGGGTTAACCAACAACACCGAGAATATCTCGCGTGTATTGTACAATATTTTATCTATTCCTAACCGGGATACTTAATTTTATACGATTCATTTTTATTATAATTAATTTTATCTACTCCTATTGAATAATGTATTCATTATTCAACTGCGTTCTAGCTATTAATACCTAGTATCTATAACCAAACAGCGTGAGTAATAATAACTCACTGCTAAAACTCACTATATAGTCTACTAAGATCCCAAGTAAGATCGACTGTCACTCATCTGCTAATGTCACTTGAATTATTCTGACGTTTTCAAATTAAGTTAATACTACCTAATTATTGTAAATTTGTATTTGTATCTTAGTATTTATTGTTATAGTCGTAGATAAAGTATAGTATTCAACTTGCGGTAATGGTCATAACTCACTTGATGAATTACAGCACTCCCTTGCAGCTCGTGCTGCAAACTTCATCTGCGTGATTTATGACCTACATTACCGCTCGTTGAATAATATACTATTACCTTAATACCTTTGTTCAAATAAATACCTGAAACACCACGCATGGCAATGTCAATTTGATATTAAATAATATTGATGTCACTTTAAAGTCAAGTTTCAAAAATTGTAATCTAAAATGAGCGATTCGGAAAGTATTCCTTCTGATATTGATGAAGGGGCATCGACAGCCATTTCTGGATTGCTACCAGAAAAATCCAGGCAGAAGTTTAGTATGAGTCTGTATACCATAAGTATGAAGAGTGGTGTTCGGATAAAAAAGTCCTAAACTATGGAAATGATAGCATAATTTTCCAATTTATTCTCTACTTACAAGCCTTCGTCTGTTTGGGCTTATATGAAAGACTGTGTCAACTATGTCATCAACATTTATAACAAATAAGTTCATGTTTTTATAATTTATTAATAGAATAGGTAGTTTATTAAACTTGTATTTAGTAGGTATTGCAAAATGAATGTTTTACAAACTTTTTTTAAATTTTGGTAGTCATCTGAAGAAAGAGTGCGGTAATGAAAATGCGTGAGTTAAGAAGCTCTTAACTCACTCAAAATGCGTGCGGTAAGAGCTTCTTAACTCACTGGAGTAGATAAAATAGTATATTGTTATACGGCCGGATAAAAAGTAAAAACAAAATGACGTCTGTGAAATCAAACTTCAACATCGAGAACTGAGGTTCGCGGAAAAAATAAGTTAAGGAATAATTTATCAAAATAGCAAATAAATATTCAATATAGGTCGTTAAAAAAATATTGTATTCACCTATTAATGGAAACATAACAAGTGGTTTCCTCCTATTATGTCTATCGCTCCAAGTACCCAGAAAAATTACCAACACAACCGGAATACTCCCTTGGAAAAAGGATCTATACGCTTCATATTGTTGCACCAATGCTTGAACTTCAGCTTCTTGAGATTTATCATAGCCGCTTTGGTTTCTTTCTGTTATTGCGTCACAGATGGATCTATTGAAATGTAGGTTAACTCTGCAGCTCTTCTCTAATGCCAAATTTTGATTCGACATCATACACATCAAACCTCCTAATATAGAAAAGAAAACAATAGGTTCCACTGTTATGTTTTTCAGGAGGAATTTCAACTTCTGGCATATTGTTAACTTGTTCTCAGTTTCTGTAGGGAATAGGTCGGGAGCTAAATTCAGTAGCGACATTTTTGTTGGCGTTGCCAATTGTGGATAGTCTATAACATTTCTTGAATTCTGATGAACGATTTATCGACAGGCAAGTTTTACTATCGCTACAGTTTCCCTTATATTTACCTTATTAATATTTAGTTCAACAGAAATTCATTGTGTTAATAAAGTCGATATTTTTATGAGTATAAAATGCGTATGACGAATCATAAAATGGATTTATGAATTTGTGGAATATAATCTCAATTTTTGTTTTTTCATAACTCTATTGTTTTTCAAGGTTGTTTTATTTTTACGACTATTAGGCTCTTGCACCGTATATTATTAAACTATGTTTAATGATAAACCGAGTTTAATTTGACATTTTCGCTCGCACCAAAATATAAACGGCGTTGAAGCCGTCTTAAACCCACCTTAAACCAGGTTCAGTTAAACGACGTTTTATGAAAAAACGGAGCAAGAGACTGTTTATCAACCTGAGAAATAGTTGTTTTTATATTATGGAAGTATTGGACAGTAGATTTATTGTGAGATGATTACTCTACAAATGAGTGTGAAATTTCAACACAAATCTGTGAAATTTCGTAAAAATAATGATAAGAAAATTTTGAATTCATGATATAAAATAAAGTATGAGAATGCAAAAACTTTTTAGCGTCAGTAGCTTTTAACTCGAAATATAATTTATTTAAATATTCAAATCTGGTGAGTAGGATGTTTTTCATAATTTTTTGAAATTTCAAAGATGATATATATATATATATATATATATATATATATATATATATATATATATATATATATATATATATATATATATATATACCGGGTGTCCACAGAAGGTGGCTCGCCCCTATAACTTTTTTGTTTTCTGAGATAATGAAACGAAATTTAGAGGATGATGATGAATGCATAAAACTGCATCTTTTGACAAGTAACTCAACTTCATGCAACTTCCGGTTTGACATAAACTTCAGATTTTTAAATGAGACACCTGGTATATTTCAAGTTTTTTTGTCTTCATATAACATTCAGAATACAACCATGTATCATTCGTTAGTTTTTGTAACCATTTTTTTATTTTTTTTTTCAAAATAAATTTTCATTCTAGAGGGCTATGGATGCGTTCAAATAACTAATGTCGGTCCTAAAATGTTTATTAAAATACAACTTTACTGTTTTCGATCTAAATGTTTCAGCTATGTGACGTTTAATTTTAAAACTTCTATTACGATTTTTTTTCAAATGGTAACATGGTGGCTCGTCGGGCTAAAAAAGGAGATAATTGTATTACGATTAATTTGATACCGCACTCCAGGTATTAGGCTGGGAACAACAACGCTGGAAATTGTGCCGTTATGCGGGATACTTGCCTACGGTGGAGGAGTTAATGGGTGAAATGTTTAAAAGCAGAGAGTCGTGGAATACTATTTTCTCCATAATAACGGAGATCATATCCAAAAAAGAGAAAGAGGACAGGCTGGAAGAGGTAAATGTTCCCGCATCAAGCGAAAGGGAGGCTTAGAAGAGTTTGATACATGTCCAGTTCCTGAAGGTATAAACTTTCAGTTGAATTCCGGGAGCTGGGACAGGGACAAAATCGGAGAGGGGTTTTTAGTCGATCGGCAATACCAACACGCCAACCCGACATACTCCTGAGTATTCATCTCAGGAAATCTGATAACAGATTTTCCCCTCTCCAAAAAAAAAAAAAAAAAAGAAAAAAAGGTATTAGGCTGAACAAAAACTTTCAATGAAAACCTGAAATCCCATAACCTTAGAACTTTCTTCAAATGAAGAATCTTATTGAGATTAAAATAACATTTAAAATCATCGAGTAGCCTGTGACCAACACAACTGAAACGAAATAAGTCCGTAGCCACGCCCACAAATCTACGTCCCAGGACAGTAATCGCATCTATAGCCCCCTAGAATAAAAATTTATTTCGAAAAAAAAATGTTGTTTTATTTTTTTTTCGAAATAAATTTTTATTCTACAAAAAGTGACAAGTGATACATGGTTGTATTCTAAATGTCATATGGAGACAAAAAACTCAAAATATACCAGGTTTTCCATATAAAAATTGAAAGTTTATGTTACTTCCTGTGAAACCGGAAGTTGCATGAAGTTGAGTTACTTGTCAAAAAATGCAGTTTGACGCATTAAACAGCTCCTCTAAATTTGATTTCATTATCTCCGAAAACAAAAAAGTTATAGGGGCGAGCTACATACCTACATATATACAGCGTGGCTACGTAAGTTTCAAAAATATCTAAAACGTTTTTATTATTACTTTCATCAAAAAAATGTATTCCCTATAAAAAGTTCTGCATGCTGTAAACCTCAAAATTCAACCATCATATATCAAATTGTATCACCTCCCTAACGACACAAGTACATCCCCTGTACATCCCAGGGACGTCCTTCATTTGCTACTAGGACCCTGGGATATCCTTTGTCGGGACATGGTACCTACTAGGGACGTCCCAGGGACATCTACTTTCCACCGAAAAGGACACCCATGGGATGTCCTTCTGGTATGTCCCAGGGATATCCCGAAGATATATATGAGGTACATCCCCTGAACGTCCTGGCTTTTCCATTTCTTTAATTCATATACATAATTTGAAGAATTTTATGGAAAATTTGGAGAAATTTGTTTTTTTGGAAAATTTGGAGAAAAAGATTCTCAACACAAAACAAGTTTAATTCATAAAAGAATGTAACATTGTATTAAAATATGATAATTACAGAAAACTACAAACAAAAACTCATTCTATATATATATATATATATATATATATATATATATATATATATATATATATATATATATGATAAATAAATGAAAAAAAACTAGATAAATTAATTAGTATAAAATTAAACATATATATTTTAGGGTGACGGTGCATTTGTTGCAGGCATTATTGCATCATCTTTTTCTCTGTGGCTTCTCTCCTTTGCCCTTAATGAATAAACTATAAACATAATATTCAGAATGGGTTAACCATATATTATTGCATAAATTATTTGATTCAAAAGAGTACATTCAATATTTTAATATTATACCAACCTTAAATTCAATTTTCTCAATTGTTCAACTACACCTTATATAACTACACCTTATATCAACTGATAAAATCCTTCAAATGCTCACGAAAATGGACAATCACAAACAATAAGAATGCAGAATGCCGTTGATCTTCTATCAAAGAAAACAAACTTACGCATTAGGTATATTATGAGGTTAATTTACATTGTTGACAGAACACCAAATAATTTAAACAATGTTGCAAAAAGGAATAATTTTCTACTTGTGAAATAGTCACTTCACAGAAATGTATGAGATATATCTCATTTTTTCCATAATTATTTTCCAGAAGAAAAACAAACACTTTCAACTTTGCGACGAGTTTCGATGATTATTATATATGTGAGTGGATATTGAAAATTCCAGGGACATGAATGGGATATCCTATGGATATTCCAGATGGAATGTCCTCTGGACAAATTATGCGGGACATCCCCGGGATATCCCAATCATGTACTTGTACCGCGGTACATCAAAAGGACATACCTAGGACATCCCTGTGTTGTTAGGGAGCTCGTATCAGTCGTATACGAGGTGTGTCCAAAGAATGATTTCTGATGAAGATTAAAGTGCCGTTATTTTCGACTATATCGACAAAATAATGTTCGAATATACAATATTGTTTATTTATAAAAAAAAATTCTGCTCTAACACTGAAAGTTTAAGTTCGAACAATAATGCATAATTATTCAAGGAGCATTAATATTCAAACTCAAACTTTCAGTATTATTGCAGAGAAATAAACAATATTGAATTTTGGAGAATTTTTCCTATGAAAATTTTCGATATGGTTAAAATGGAGGTACTTCTCTCTTGATCAGATATAATTTTTTGACGAACCTCGTATATGAGTGATACAATTTGATATATGATAGTTGAATGTTGGGCTTTAGAACATGCATAACTTTTTATAAAGAATGCATATTTTTGTTGAATATGTAGACTTATATACACACAGATATATATATATATATATATATATATATATATATATATATATATATATATATATATATATATATATATATATATATATATATATATATATATATATATATATAGGTATATATATATATATATATATATATATTATATATATAGGTATATATATATATATATATATATATATAATATATATATATATATATATATATATATATATATATATATATTCACCAAGTGATGTTCGAGAATTCAATCTCAGTTATATATATATATATATTATATATATATATATATATATATATATATATATATATATATATATATATATATATATATATAGGTATATATATATAAATATATATATATATATATATATATATATATATATATATATATATATATATATATATATATATATATATATATATATATATATATATATATATATATATATATATATATATATATATATATATATATATATAACTGAGATTGAATTCTCGAACATCACTTGGTGAAGCGTCATGAAGAATAAAGTATAAACTTTAAAATTAAACACCCTTGGCTTATGTTTCACTATATAAAATATTTAGATACTGTATTCGAATAGTCGACATGTTTCGAGTTATGAACTCTTTATCAAGACTTACTACAGGAGAGTATTACATCTTATTTTATAAAACAGACAAAAGCAAAGGTGATACCTGAAAATCAATTTGTTCGTTCACAAGGGGTAATTGACTATTATGGGCGGAACTTATTTCGAGAATTTCAAGAAGGTCAAGGCGCTTTCCTTTGTTACCTGAATGTAACAATTTGGTTTTGTTGAAATCCAGGAAATGATTTTCTTAGAAAGTTCGGAGAAGCCAGTGGTATTTTTATTTTGTAAAAATGACTTTTTATGTTCTTCAACACGAATGTTTATATTCCTTCCTGTTTGTCCAATATAAAAAGCAGGACATTCGTCACAAAATATTTAGTAAACACCACTGTTTTCTCCGATGTTAGATTTCTCTTTATTATTGACCAAGAATGACTTCAAGTTTCTTTTATTTATACAAATTGTTTTGACGTTATTTTTCAATAGTCTGTTACAAATTTTGCTACTCTAATTCGGCACATAATTTATTGGGAAGTATTTTTGTTCTTCATTAATAGTTTGCGTGGGGTATATTGAATGCAACAAATTCGTTTTTTCCCAATGAGCTTATCGATAAGAGTGTCATTGTAACCATTCATTCATATTTAAGCCTATTTAGAATATCGTTAGTACTACTGATTTAAGTGAAATAATTGAATTTCTTTCAACCCTAATTTTTGTTCATCGAGAGATTAACTGAAAAAAAATGAATAAAAACAATTTCTTTATAAAAATTTAACAATTCATCATATATACATTCCAGAAGAACTGAGATTTGATCGATGATAATATTTTATATAATCTCAAAAGTTCAGGTTTCATTGTATGCCCAATAAATTTTCTTTCTGTCGCTTTTCCCTGTCATCTTGTACTTCTACTTCTCTCTTGTCCATTTTATATAACCAACTGAAATCATTGCTCATTAGAAGAACCAAAAAATATTCCCAAGTTCACTTACAAATATAACAACAATGCGACGAAGTAGATTCCTGCTGACACTAGATAAAAAGCGCCAGGAAAACTTCTCAAAGTATAATTGTACAGGGTGGAGTAGAGGGGGCCGAAAAGAAGGGGCATAACAGCTTCGCACACTCCAAAAACGGAAGAGGCTTGACCTAACTCATTGGGCGGTACAATTTTCGAGATTATAGATCTCATTGCTATGTGTGAGGTTCCATGTAATATTTCGGCTATAATACCTGGTTGAAAATATTTCTATATAATAATTGAATATGTGTTCACCTCTCGTGGCTTCATCAGATATAATGCAATGCCAAAACCTGACTAGCAGTTTAGAATAGGTTTTTCTTATTTTACTAATTATTTGCAACCATCCTTCTATTTACCCTTTTTACACAATTTGTCATCTATTTATTTCTTGTATTCGATATAACGGAGGAACATATTTAGTTTGCATTTGTCATCTGAAGAAGGTGAAGTTTCACCAAATCGTGCGTAAGGGTCCGTTCAAGTATTACGTAAGCAGATTCATTACAATTATTTACCCCTCCTCCGCCTTGTCAGCAAAAATAAGCAAAGCTCTTACCCCCCTCCCATTCTTACGTAAACATTGGAATCTAGGTATGTGCATTTTTACCCCGAGGCGAAGCTAAAGGGGTTATAGTCTCACGACAAAAAGTTGGGATCTGGACCGATTTTAAAAATTCCAACGGATATCGATAAAATACATATGATTTCATTTGGGAATTTCAATTCCCAATTTTTCCCAACGAAGAATAAAAATTTATAGCGTTTTTACCCCGAGGCGAAGCTAAAGTTTCAAGAAAAAGAGTTGGGATCTGGTCCGATTTTAAAAATTCCAACGGATATCGATCAAATACATATGATTTCATAAGAGAATTTTTGTTCCCAAATTTTCCCAACGAAGAATAAAAAATTATAGCGTTTTTTAGATAGGCATTACGACATGCGCATGCGACAAGGTCGATATGTACGAAGTCCTACAAAACATGCGTCGAAGTGCTGTATGCCACGGTAACCAAGCGACGTTGATAGCTTCAGCTTGATTCTGCGTCTGTGTCTGCTTCCCATCTTATCAATTTGATTCATAATTTGCAGCAAAATGAACCGGGATAGGATATTTATTCTAAATTTTCACGGATTTTATTCGTAATATCGAATTATTAATACATTTAATACCATTTCAGTCGTAAAATCGACTTTCATTGTTATTTAATTTATATAATACATTCAAAAAATATTGACGACATGCTCATGCGCCGAGGGGTTTTATCATTCCTAGTGCTACGTAGGGTGTCTTTCATTTTTCTTTTGAAGTATTCTATTTTTTTATATTCATAAGCAGCAGTTATAAAATAGGCTTTGGATAGATAACTTTGAAGCACATAATATTCATTTAAACAAACTTTATTGACACAGTATTCAACATACTAAGGTAGAAATATTATAATCTCATTGAGCACTATTACGAACAAAACAAACTTCTTTCGAATTTTTGATACACATATTAATTCCAATTAAAAGTCTTCAGTCCATGACATCCGAATCCATGATTGTAAGTTTCCGATAACATTGGATGTTTGCTGCTTAATGTTGTGTATTTGCTCACTTTCATCTGATTTTGGAATGTCTACATCGTTCTCATCAAGCCATTCAACATCTTGGTCTTCTAAATTTTGTATAATGCACATCACTTCATTAGCACGACGAGCAGCCACTCTTATCCACACGTTTTTGCATGTTCGACTTGATAGCTTCAATTTTACCGTCAGACAAGAATAATCGTAGGGCATTTGTAGGAAATCTTTAAGTGAGGAATGTAAGTGTAGAGCTAAATTGACTGGAAGATTGATATTGCCCTCTACCATCCAAAACCAAGTCATCAACTGCTTGTTTTACTTTTACTGGTGGTGGAAGAAACCTGTTGTCTAGTAATCTAAATATGCCACTTCTTGGACGACAGCATTCGATGTTTCTACATTTTACAATTTGAAGCAAGTATTGTCTCTCACGCACATGTTCTGAATACCATTTAATGTCTTGGAAAATCAGGAAGATCTTGTTCGCCCGGCCCGGTATATGTATTTGGTTTTCAAGCATAGATAATGTGTGGGTTGCCAAATAACTACTGCTGACGTAGTCACCATCTCGACCCCCTAGTCCTCTATGTCATCAAAAATAAGCAAAGCAAAGACCCTCTGCCCCCCATAGTGCTTACATAATACTTGAACGGCCCCTAATGCGTTATTTCATTTAATATATGTGTTAATTGTTTTTATACACCATTGTTTGAATATGTTTATTAATTATCATCATGTATCGTCTCGATCAATCATAAATTCAATTTCTTGTTGTTTTCGTTTCGTTTCTGTGGGTACTAAAATTTATGTAAACAGAGATACCAAGGATTTTGTATTCAGTTATATCTGACGATGCCACCGTGTGGTGAAATGTAGCATCATAGATTGAATTGAAGTTATCATTAAAATCAAACACGTAGTTAGATTTTAATAATCATTTTGTTAAAATGGTTGTCGATTATAGTGTCACTTACTGCAAAGGAATAAATTTCCAGTAGGTACAAAAGCATACAGAATGCAAGCTGTGATCTTACTGACCATAGCAATAACACCAAGAAGGGCGTCGTTCAGTTTAAGGTATTTGGTGAAATAAGATAAGGCGAAAGTACTACCTGAAACATAAAAGAATAGAAAGATTTCAAAATTTTATGTGTGAAGTGATATTCTCACCGCATATTTGTATGACAAATTGGAGTGTACTGTAGATGCTGAAATCAGTTTCATCCCATTCAAATTTGATCCTTGTATAGAGATATAAAACGGAAACTTCTCCTATAGTGTAAACAAAAAGAATAAATTTAATAATCTTCTACTTAATTAAATCAGATTTATCAATAAAATTATTATAAACACTTTATTTAGCTTCCGATCATATCAACCTACTAGTACTACTACAATTAAAGCAGAAGTGACCTAGTGACTATGCTGCAGTAAAATGGTATTCCGGATCAGTTCGGTCATTATCACTTAATATCTCAAGGGATGTATTGTTCCAGTGTTAACATAAATAGAACAAAGAACCTTTTTTGGATCGAAGTTCCTTACGGTAGGCTTGGAGGAGATAGGAATTTCGCGGCGCGACCAAACTGAAAAATATGTGAGACTAAAACGGTGACGGAAGTGACGACACACAAGCGAATATTGTAAAATACCTTTCTCTTTCTCCCTCTTTCTTTCCGTTCTCTCATCCCTTCTCTTTCTGATCCTACTCCGCCACGCCAATCGCCAATGCATAGTATATATACTCATGAATTCATGTACAAGCTAATTAGTTGAGTACGTTAGATACGCTGGCTAGTATTTGGGAGGTCTCGGGTTCAAACCCCGGGGCCGACTGGTCTGCCATAAGTTTTTTTCAGAGGTTTCCTCATGGTAATGTAAGTCACTGCTTGCAAACTTATAAGGCGAATCCTGGGCCAGTATTAATCCTCTGAACCCTACCCACACTTCCTATGTTCCATAAATATCCCGTCTCACCTATCCTTAATGCACTTGTACATACAAGTGTATCCTCTGATCTGGCTCAAGGAGTTAATCCCAAACTCAAGCTGCCCGCCTCCCTGACACATACTTCAGGGAGGAATGAAACAGGTGTGTTTCCTTTTTTTTGGTACAAGCAACGCGAAAGCGTCATGAACCGTCGCGGGACGCCTGGCAGATGTCAAACATCGAAATAATTATGTATAAGTTATATGCATGAAAGAACATATTACGACAGGAATCAGATATGGCATAATGAAAAGATAAAGCATTACAAATTTATTCCATAAAATAATGACTACGTATAGCAGGTTTATATTCCGTTATATAGCGTGGCGATACGTTACACTCTCGTTATATACACTCTTGGGTCTTTATTCGACGTTGTATTGACGGCCTCGTGGCCTGAGTATTGAACACTGGTATAGTATTACTGGGTTCGATTCCCAGAGGTGACTCCAGGCTTTTTTCATTTATTCATTCACAATCTCGTTGCAGCTCTTAGCCCCACATTTCAATATTAATTATCTCAACTGGGATAAGTATAAGTTATCACTTCTGTCTATCGTCCTGAGACGCACATGTTTATTTTTTTTTATTTAATAGCATCACGTGATCTTATATATAAAAATAGTCGTTTGTAAATTTATATGAGATCGCAAAACTTCAACACAGTTTGACAGAGCATCGCCAAACTTGAAACGTTTAATTGTGTTTTCATGAAGAATGCACATGTGTAAATGAATTATAAAAATTAGCTGCGTAGTTTCTTTAAAAATGAATTTTATAGAACGGGTTACCGTGTAATTTTATCTATGTAACATATACTGCACTATAGATCATTTTAGGTCACGTGACTTTGACAGGTCCTCTATGTTCACTTGGTGGGCAGACAAACTTTATTGTGTTATTACTGTCATTTGATACTCGTTATTGATAGATGCATTTGTTTGTTTTTTTGAGTTTTATAGTATTTCAGAGTGAAAATTCAACAAATTCTTGAGTTATGTCTCGTAGTAAATATTATTCAACTCTTACCGATGATGTGAAAGCCCGCTACGACAAGAAATTGGAGATAATATACGATATAGACCCATATTCATTTGGAGAAGTGAGTTGTCCAAGGATCTCCAAGTAATCCCTTCAGTATCTTTGATGGATTTGGTAAATTATATAATCCTTAGTCATAGCTTCTACACTGGACAGTAGCTTAAAACCTACAAATCTTTATTGGCCAACAAATATTATGAGTCTGGGTATATCCAAGATGTTTTGGCTCGGCAAATGAATGATATTGCCTACATTGTTGTTGGAAAGGTAGGCATAGCAAACAATTTTATTATTTATAAATGTTATATTTCACTATTATATTTTTTTGCCAATAACTTTCTCATTGTTACAGATTAGACTTTCTCAAAAAGCAAGGTTTGGCTAATCCCGTTAGCAGATGGGGTTGTTTCCAGTGAACATTGCACATGTATGGCAGGTTTGGGGGAAGTTTGTAGTAATGTGACAGCATTGTTGTTTTGTTTACAAGCTTGTCCAGCTGAAAACGAAAATGAATCTGTTTCCTGCACACAAAGGCTTGCACAGTGGCCTGTACCTTCTACGAAATCCATTGACTTGATTAAATAATTTAGTTTGTTGTCAAAAATGAATAAATAATTTTACATTAACTGTTTTTAATTTGTCAACAACATTACATAGGGTTGAAAATAAGCAATATCTGTTTTTAAATAGCTTTATTATCTGCAAGAAAATACAAAGTGATCATAAATTAGAAGTCACCTTACTCTAAACAATTGATTAACTATTTCAATCTTTGGCACGCTTATTGTGATAAATCCTGAAACAAGAATATGTGTTATTTGATCATGAACATAAAGAACCACTTACTAATCTTTTTGAATCGTTCATCTGACCTCACTGTACTTCTTTCGCGTCGATTCAGGGACTGTACATTTTTTTTTTCACCAACTATATAAGTATCCCATATTTTGAATGGGTACCCAATCTGGGTTATCCTTATTCTCTAGTAGGGCTGGTTGTCCTAAATATATAAGAGCATTACTTTCATTCAGCTTTTAGCATCATTTTTAGATATTATTTTGAAAAATCAAGGAACCAAACTCAATTATAATCAAAATACTCACCCAATAGGAAATGTCTTGAACAAATTCTAGCATTTCTCAGCATACTTTCGCTCAGAAGACCCCTTTTTAAAGCCCTGACCCATAAGTCACGTCGTTGTTTTGACAAGGCATTTAAATAGTCTCCACGGTTTTTCAGCGCGGTGGGAATCCTGAAGAATCGAACTTGGTCTCTTTCCGATCTCATTGAACACTTAACAACACAACAAAACATTGGCATTTTAATAATATATTGCAAACTCCGTAACGACTTTTACACTGTAAGCATAGGCCGAAATGTTTGTCTGCCCACCAAGTGAACATGGCGGATTTGTTTTGACAGTTGTGACGTCATCCTAAAATGATCTATATTATGTATTATTCTTTCCAGGAAATTTTGGTAGGGTTATTAGCGATTATGGCCTTCAAAGGCAGGTTATTAACCAATCAAGGTTCCACTTGATAATTTCAAAGTTCTTGGAATACATTATGGTTTGAATATATCATGTATTGGAGAATAAATCAAGTCAATCTGATTGTTCATCAAGATATTATCGTGTATGTTATGTTTAAGTTTAAAAATTTTCAACAATTCTAAATAATTTCCAAACTATGCACAGATTGACTCTTAAATTGTTCTAAAATTCATAAACGTCAAATTAATTTCAATCTTTCAAAAATTTTGAGGAAGTAAATTTCGTTAACTATTTAAGACTTATAAAGTCGTTCTTCAAACTCAAATGGGCTTTAATTGCTGAACTGTTGACATTCGACACATTGCCATAGTCTATTATATTCGGAGAAAATACGTCTAAATCTTCCAAACTTTATTCGCTCTAGGTATCTTAGGTAAATGATTTGGGCGTTCTCATCACTTTCTCCACAACAAAGTTCTGAGTATACTCACCATAGAATGGTCCCATTATCGTCACTGAAATAAGCATCATAGTAATCATTTTCCACTTTCTGTTGTTTGGTCCATCTTTGAAACAAATATTGCAAGTATTTTTTATGTGCCCCAAATAGAAGAAGTCCTTCAAAGTATTCTGCGTTTTCTTTACTTTGCCAGTATCAATTTCTTTAATCACTATCATTCCATATATGAAAATAGCTGACATTATTATGGTGGAAGTGGCGTATACTCCCCCATAACCTAATGGCTTTATCAATAATCCTGCTATAGCATTTCCGATTGCAATGGCTGTATTTTGAAATATAGAAACAGTTCCTACTCGGATGGTCCTATCTCTTTCAGAACTATGTTCACTTATATAGCTATAGATTCCCAAGGCTATACAAGGCGGGCCTCCACCAAGAGAGTATGGAAGTGCATCTGCAAAAGTAGAATATTGTACGGACAACTGAAGGAAGAAATA